>JAJOZX010000596.1:95000-360000 GCA_023014485.1 Bathynomus jamesi
GCTTCCCATTAAAATTCATTGTACATATTTACCCAAAACGCTTAAATAACTTCAAAATGAAAACTATAAAGCGCACTGCGAAAAAATGTTTCATTCTTTAAACTACCATATTATATCTCGTATTTATGAATGAGTTTTGTACGAAAAAAAACTAAACCAGACGATTCTACTCAAAACTTTTTACGCGTTCGGAGTGGACTGACAGTTGGTTCGTTTTTCACGTTAAAGAAAGACTTTCAAACTTCTTTGTTCGTTTTTTTATTTATAAATACACCTTTGGTGAAAGCAATTTATCTTATACTGGCAAAATATCCCGCCAGACCAAAGTTACAACTGACGAACATAAATTTTTCAGTAGTCGTTCGGGGTCGCTAAAGCGTTTCAGCCAAAATTTACAGTAAGTTATTCGCCAAAAGGTGTTCCTTTCCATTCGTTTCAGTTTTGTTAAAACATACTTTTGGATTCCAATAATTGTTTTAGGCTCTAACTAACCTAACCTAATCTAACATAACCTAACCTAACCTTTACTAATATAAAAGTAAAATGAGGTCGCTTTTATTTGGCACACAAAAAAATATAAATGAAAAAACTTTGAGATAAAAGTTAAACTTTGGCTGAAATGGTACAATGTTGTCATTCGAATATCCTTTTCTCACATCCATTCCAATCTAACATTTGTAATCACTCGGGGGGAAAAAACTTTCTACAGTACAACAGTGACTTCACTTTACTAGAGACTATATATATATATATATATATATATATATATATATATATATATATATATATATATATGATACACACAGACCGTGCATGGAACAAGGAACTCTTCTGGGATAATTAAATCCACTATAGTCCGAATAAGTAATGGTAAATGACAAATACCATAGTTTTTCTTTTTCATGATGCTAGCCCGACGTGGGCAACGGGTCTCTCGCAAAGAGGTCCCATAAATACAGCTTCCCTCACCAGCTATCTGCAAAGCAGACAGGATCCAGCTTTGGGACATGGATCTAGGGTAAAGCAACCTAGCCCCACTACATTTAGAACCTCAATATAAGTAAAAGACTCGTTGCATTCACGTCGGATTGAATAAATCAAAGAAAAAGGGGTAACTATTATATTTTTAGCCAAAACCAAAACTTAAACCTCAACTGGCAGAATTGAGCGTCCACTTTTCAAGGCACATAACATGTCCGTTTCATGATGGGAATGAACTCAGAATGGTTCCCTGAGTTCCCTGAGTGTGGTCTGTGTGTATCATAAAAAAACTTAGGGAACCATTCTGAGTTCATTCCCATATATATATATATACACGGTGAACCAAAAGTAGGTGGACAGTAGGTTAAATACGGTTTGTGTTATATTATATTATAACTATGGTGTTCATTATAACTATGGTGTTTGTGTTATATTATATTAAATATTATAACTAAATTTATTTAAATTTTATTTTGTATTATAGTATACAAAAAAATTAAATATGTATTCTCAAAATAAACGTTATCATTTACTGTCCACCTACATTTGGTTCACCCTATATATATATATTTTTTTTTTTCATTGCTCGTTTTCTCCTCTCCTCTTATGCGGACACTTCTAAAAAGCGTCGTTCTTTACATTATATATACACTGTGTGTCGTTTGCAGTTAAAAAACAAATATATATATATATATATATATATATATATATATATATATATATATATATATATATATATATATATACACGGTGAACCAAAAGTAGGTGGACAGTAGGTTGAATACGGTTTGTGTTATATTATATTATAACTATGGTGTTCATTATAACTATGGTGTTTGTGTTTTATTATATTAAATATTATAACTAAATTTATTTAAATTTTATTTTGTATTATAGTATACAAAAAAATTAAATATGTATTCTCAAAATAAACGTTATCATTTACTGTCCACCTACATTTGGTTCACCCTATATATATACCTCATTAACCTCGTTACAGTTTCTTGCGTTGATCTCTTCACACGAAGGTGAAGCTGGTAGCCCCGCCTCTAGGCCTGACTTGGTAGAGGAGCGAGTTGCTCTCTTGCGTTCTCCACCGCACATAGTCAGGTACACCCGGCTTATCTGGTACCGTCCTGAACCAGGCATCTAGTCTCCTTTTGAAGACGTCAACTTTGACCCCTGTAAGGTCCTGAGGTCTTTCAGTGTTGAAGAGGTCCCTTATCGGGTCTTTAATTTGGGAACACTACACATTCTGCCTTTCCTATTTTCCAGTGTTGTTTGAATGGTAATTGGTTTAGTTTGAGGTTTGGTACCATTTTTTCGATCATTTTCCATATGTAGATTATGGTGTACCTCTCTCTTCTTCTTTCCAGGGAGTACAGATTTAGTTTACGTAGTCTTTCCCAGTAGTTGAGTTCTTTGCAGCCATCAATCTTGGCTGTGAAATGTGTCTGCGTTTCTTCTAGTTTATTAATTTCTTCCTTTTTATATGGGGACGTCAAAACTGAGGAGTATTCAAGTTTTGGTATGATCAGTGTTTTCAGCAGGGGAATCAGTATTGTCTTGTGCCTTCTTTTGAACGTTCTTAGTACCTGTCCCGCGACTCTTTTTGCTTTATTTATCGCTATCTGATTTTGTGTCTTGAATTTCGCATCATCGGAAATTATAACCCCCAAATCGATCGCTTTCGTTCTTCTCTGAATTTCTGTCTATCTGGAGCATAATATGCAGTCTGTTTAAGTTCCTCGTTTCTACCATATCTCAAGAGCTGAAATTTCTCGGTGTTAAATGTCATGTTGTTGTCTTCTGACCATTTGTATATTCTGTTCGTGTCCTTCTGCAAGGCCTCCACCTCTTTTGCATCGCTGATTTTTCTGCTGATTTTGTATCGTCTGCAAAGGATGTTACTATACTGTTGCTGTTTACTTCACTGTCTCTGTCTGTTAGCATGATAATGAATAGGAGTGGGACCAGTACTGTACCTTATGGTACTGGGCTGCGTATTTCCGATTCTGATGATGATATACTTTGAATTTTTACGACCTGTAGACGTTCTCTGAGGAAGTTGTAGATCCATTTTCCCACTTTGCCTGTTATTCCCATATGTTTCATTTTATGTGCTATTATACCATGGTCACATTTGTCGAAAGCTTTAGCAAAATCCATGATATGACATCGTAGTTTTCATTACCTTCCAGTGCATCTAGGATATTGTTATAGTGTTCTATAAGTTGTGACAGGCATGATCTTCCTGATCGGAATCTGTGCTGATTTTCGTTGAATCTTTCCAGTGTCTCCAAGAAGTCATAGATTTTCTCTCTAACTATTCTTTCAAATACTTTGGTGAGGTGAGACGTCAATGACACTGGTCTATAGTTCTTTGCTTGAGATTTATCCCCTCTTTTATATATAGGGACAATGTTTGCTCTTTTCAAGATGCTCGGTATTTCCCCAGTGTTTTCTCCATATATCCAATATAAGAGTGTAGCTATTTCAGTTTTACAGTTTTTAATCAATAATGCGTTCCATTTGTCCGGACCTGCAGCTGAATGTGATTTCATTTGTCCTATAGCTCGCGCTACATCTTCTGGGAGAAAATCAAAATCTGTTATACAATCTCCCTGCAATTTCTCTTCATGGAATGCATCTATGTCAGGTCACTTTGTCACTTTTTGGAGTACTGAAGACTGATTCATAGTGGGCTCTCAGTGTTTCAGATATTTCTTTTAGATCGTCGGTTAGTTCATTATTTCCTTTCCTTAAGGGTTCAATAGTGGCACGCGTTTTTGTTTTCCTTTTCGCATAGCTATAGAAATATTTTGGATTTTCCTTTATTACTTCTACCCCTTCTCCTCTTTCCTCTGTGTATGGCCCTTAATCAGGGTTTGTACTTACCTATCGATACTCTTCAGTTTTTCTTGTATTACTTTCTTGGTATTGTTGTCTTTGCAATTAGCTAACTTCGCCGCTACTCTCTTTATTTTGCGGAATATTGTTCTCTTTTGCTTTTTGAACCAGTTCCTCTTTCCTTTAGGCTCTGCTTTCGGAGCATATTTTTCTAAAATTCCCAGCGTCTTTTCTTCCAAGGTTGTTAGCATTTCTTCAGTTGTTTTATTCTCTAAAACTGTTCTCCACTCTATTTGGGCCATGTGTGATCTGATTGCTTTCCAATTTATAGTTTTGGAGTTTAAGTTAAAAGTCCCAAATTTGCTTCTTTCTTCAGTATGTACAGTATATTATCTTTTAATGTTGTCACCATATTTGTTGATATCTCGATTATGTTGTGGTCTTTGATAATAGTTGGGGTTATTTGTATATCAGCAATCAAGTTCGTGTTATTCGTGAAAACCAGATCTAGGCAGTTATTTTTTCTGGTATTTTCTGTTATCTCCTGTGTCAACATAAACTCATTTGCGAGGACTATCAACATTTTTGCTTGCTCCTGGTCTTCTCTTGTGTCCCCTTATCCTGATATATATATATATATATATATATATATATATATATATATATATATGAGATTGAACTCAGAATGGTCCCCTGAGGTTTTTTTCATGATACACACAGACCGTGCATGGAACAAAGAACTCTTCTGGGAAAATTAAATCCACTATAGTCCGAATAAGTAATGGTAAATGACAAACACTATAGTTTTTTCTTTTTCATGATGTTAGTCTGACGTGGGCAACGGGTCACTCGCAAAGAGGCCCCAGAAATATAGCTTCCCTCACCAGTTATCTGCAAAGAAGATAAGATCCAGCTTTGGGACAGGATCTAGGGGTACAGCTACACCTAGCTGTACAGCTGTAGCTCTACCCCTGGATCCTGTCCCAAACCTGGATCCTATCTGCTTTGCAGATAGCTGGTGAGGGAAGCTATATTTTTGGGGCCTCTTTGCAAGTGACTGGTTGCCAACGTCGGGCTAACATCATGAAAAAGAAAAAACTATAGTGTTTGTCATTTACCATTACTTATTCGGACTATAGTGGATTTAATTTTCTCAGAAGAGTTCCTTGTTTCATGCACGGTCTGTGTGTATCATATATATATATATAGTTACCACTTTGTGTCACCGGTTTGTTGCGGTACTGTCGGTACTATAATAAGAATGATGATAATAATGGTTAATTGATTGTTAATGATAAATGCTTTGGCCGAGGTCACCAGATCTTTGTAGATCAAATAAAGTTATTAATTAAGTTATTAATTAGGTTGACTGATAGAATGAGTTTTCTTCCTTTATTAAACAAAATAAATGATTTATGAACGAGACAGAATATGGTGAGTGTTTACAGCCGAAATAATGTGTACACTTTAATTATGATTTCAATATAATAATGGCTTGATATTCACAACGCGCGAGGTAATCATTAGTCTTTATATAAAGTTAGGTGAATGACACCAGGCCCAAATGGGCTCAGCACAAAAGATGTTTACATGGTGGTAGCTTTGGGGTCACTAAATCTTCGGAGGGAGAGCTCTCAAGGCGCGTCCAAAAGTCCTTGTAACGAAGTTGAGGTGTGTTGTCTTGAAAATATTCCGGCGCTGTCTTAGTCGTGCTTGTGTGACGTCATCTTGGTTGTGTCTGTGTTGATGGAATATCGCTAATTGTGTTGATGGAACATTGCTAAAATATTTGAAAACGTCTCTGCCACTTCAGTAGTCACTACATATATATTCCTACCCACCTTTTTGTATTTTATAAATGGGAAATTAAAGTCTCCGCAGAGCACTATATTGGGGGATGGAGAGTTTACAGACTTTATTAGGTTTCTGATATCATCAATGGCATCCGAGAATTTTTCGGTTGGAGTGTTTGGAGGTCTATCTATGAGTATCACGTTTAGTTTTTTTATTTTCACCGCTCGGAGTTCCACAAAGCTGTTTGATTTACTTATTACTGACTCTGTCATATGACTCTCATGTTCATATATAGCATAGCCACCTTTACGTCTCGCTGTTCTCTCAGCTCTTTGTAAGATGAAACCCTCGATATTTATCTCTTTTTTTATCAATACAATGTTCACAGTTTTTACAATTTCCTTGGCAATCTTTAAGATGATTTTCTGTGAGGCACGTGATGTTCGCCCTTGTTTCGCCCATAAATCCTTTCAGGTACGAAACTTTGTTGAGCGAGGGGTTTTGTTTTATTCCTTGAATATTAACCACGACAATATTTATGTTCTTTGTTTTATGTTGCCGCTTGTGCATTTCAAGTTCGTTTTCCTTCGGTATCGCATATTTAGTTTCTCTATGGTCCTCCGAGAGAGATCCGTTTCCGCCTACCTGTTCTGGTAGTTTCTTGCCAGGAAGCTGTTCGGCTCGGAAGTTCCCAGCTGTGTCGACTGCATGACACTTAGCAGCCGTATTGTGTCTGCGATGTTGAAAAAATTTTGTTCGCGATGTGTACATACACTGTTTATTCACGTTTTTCCTATTGTCCTTTGTCCTTTAGGTTCATCGGGAGATGTTGATAGTAGCATTTTTTCTCATATTTGCAGGTTCCATATTTTGTGTAAGTCCTTCAAATGTTCGGGTGGTAGAATCTGCATCTGTCTCCGAATTTACAATGACTCTTATTGTAGAAGAAATTGCATATTAGGGGATGTTCATATACATACTGTACAGTGTACATTGCCCTCTCTTATATCTGCAATTATCTTTTACATAATATCTGCATATAATTCCTTCCCCATTTTTACTCGGGGCCTTTGTTTTTGATGTTTTTATCAGCTCCTTATTGGGAGACAGTTTCACTCTGTCTTCTTGATTGCCCGCTTGTTTTTTCCTATTTGCGCTAATTCTTTCGTTGCCTTTATATTATTATCTGTTGCCTTTATATTCTTTCCCTCGTTCTGTGACGGTAATTGATCTATTTCTACTTCGCTTTTCTTCGTTTCTTCCGTTTCTTCCGTTCTTTATTCACACTTTCCTCTTTTACTTCCTCATCATAGTCTCTTTCCGCTTTAAAGACCTTAAAAGAGTTTATTTCGGTCATGCAGCTTTCGCAAAAAAAAAACTTTACCCCCATTCAGTTTGCTTTGCGTTTCTTATGAGAGAGATTTCTTCATCTTTCCATTTCGGGCATTTGAAATAAAAAAGAAGTTGGCAGAGATCGCATCTCATCGCATTTGCCTTATCTGTTACGTTATTCCAGAAGACGCAGAGTTGCAGGAATTTATTTACCATTGCGATGTTACTAATAGAAGGTAGCAGCTGGTGCACAAAATTGACTCAAAAGGATATTATGGGAGGTATTGGGTGGGGGCTTGACTCAAACTGAGTGAGGGAAAGTATTCTCCGTTACTCCGGGGAATGGGGAATGTGGCACGCTGCATAATTCTCACTGCTCGGGAGTGTAGCCGCGGGCGATAATTGAGGGATAGTTGTAGGAATTGTTTTCAGCCTAGCAATGGGCAGCTAATTTCCTTCAAAGAGAAACACTCGGAAAAATGCTGTATAAATTAATTCGCTTCGTTTTTATTTAATTTCTTCATATATATATATATAATTTTACTTACGCATGCAGTCACATGCATTACAGTGTAGTACATATTAGATAAGCTGTATTTTGTATTTTATGGTATTCTTATGAGTTATGTAGTAACCGAGGATAGAACCAATATTATATTAATAATATTAATAATAATGTTAACTTTATTTTTTTAACTTAAATAATAATTTTAAATTCATTGAGTATATTATTTACGCATGCAGTGCATGCCTTGCATTCATTAAGAAGCCGCCCCTGATATATATATATATATATATATATATATACACACACCGCTATTTCACTACTTAAAGAGAAATACCACTGTGTGCACTATATATTCATTCAGATACTGGCACTGCTTATATATATAGGGTGTCCAAAAAAAAACTATATACTCTTTATAGCATCATATATTTTATAATTAAAAAAAAAAAAAAAAATATATTGTTATAGCAATTGTCAATGAAAGGTAAATTAGTAATCTAAGTGATCAAAATGTTATAGCGAGTTGTTTGCATATAAAATTTAATTAACTACGCCAAGTGCTCAAAATGTTCTCCGGCGGCATGCATGCACTTTCAATACAACAAAATCGTGTGGTCTGATGAAGCTACCTTCAAGCTGAATGGCACAGTAAATCGACACAACTGCAGGTACTGGTCACTTGATAATCCACACGTTTATGTGGATAAACATGTTAATTTACCAGGATTAACAGCATGGTGTGGTTTATCATCCAGGGGTTTGGTTGGACCATTTTTCTTTAATGGGACAGTTACCGGTGCCGCATATCTCGACATGCTGCGGACAGAAATTATACCTGCAGTTCGGAAGTTGTTTGGAAACGACGACTTTTACTTTCAACAAAATGGAGCCCCCCCCTCATTATCATTGTGATGTCAGAAGGTACCTCGATGAAACGTTGCCTAACCGTTGGATAGGACGAAGAGGAAGCGTTGAGTATCCTCCACGTTCACCGGACTTGACTCCACTTGATTTTTACTTGTGGGGCTACCTGAAGGATGCAGTTTATGGTACAAGACCTGCAACACTCGAACACCTTAAGGATGCAATTAGGGAAAAGTGCGGGACCATCACAGCATCCACATTAGTCCATGTCTGCGAATCAGTTAGTCGACGCATTCAAAAGTGCATTCATGCCGCCGGAGAACATTTTGAGCACTTGGCGTAGTTAATTAAATTTTATATGCAAACAACTCGCTATAACATTTTGATCACTTAGATTACTAAGTTACCTTTCATTGGCAATTGCTATAACAATATATATATATTTTTTTTTAATTCTAAAATATATGATGCTATAAAGAGTATATAGTTTTTTGGGACACCCTGTATATATATATATATATATATATATTATATACACACACACACACGAGGGTACTTCAATAAGTATCCACACTTTTTATTTTAGTGATAATATAGTATATATAATACGGGGCTATTCAAAGTGATTCATCCGATTTCAACTGAGAATACTTCCGTACCTATCAACCGTGCATCAACTGGGCATACACCACATGAAAGAGGAAATCTCCGAGTTTTACAAGATCACCGCGAGAGGGCTCCAAAGTCACCGCGCCGTGGCCTAGCCTAGCAACAAACAGTCAGTGTGAAAATGGCGTCCGCACAGCAGAAGGCGTTTTGTGTGTTGCAGTTTTCGAGCTGTAAATCGGTAGTCACAGTGCAGCGTGAGTTTCGTCGACGTTACAGAACAGATCCACCGGGTGCTCAGAGCATCCGTCGGTGGTATAGGCAGTTCGAGGAAACAGGATGTTTGTGTAAAGGCAAGTCCACAGGACGACCGCGCGTGTCTGAGGATAATGTGCAAAGAATCAGAGAGAGTTTCCAACGTAGCCCGAGGAAATCAACAAACCGCGCCAGTCGAGAATTGGGACTTCCTCAGACGACTGTTTGGCGTGTTTTGAGACGGCGCTTGCATATGAAGCCATACAGGTTGCAACTGTTGCGGGCTCTACGGCCGGGGTACAAGTTAAAACGACAGAACTTTTGCGATCTTATGCAGGAGGCTATGGAGGATGACGAATTTGCTCCCCGCCTGGTGTTCAGTGACGAAGCAACTTTTCATTTAAGTGGCAAGGTGAACCGTCACAACCTTCGCATATGGGGCACGCAACACCCACATGCAACAATCGAGCACGAGCGTGACTCACCTAAAGTTAACACCTTCTGTGCCATTTCCCGGGCAAAGGTTTACGGCCCCTTCTTTTTCATGGAAAACACCGTGACTGGTCACTCCTATCTGGATATGCTGCAGAACTGGTTATTTCCCCAATTGAACGAAGATTCCGGCGACTACATTTTCCAGCAAGATGGGGCGCCGCCTCATTGGCATTTGGATGTTCGCCGTTTGCTCAACGAAGTGCTCACTCGCCGTTGGATTGGTCGCAGTGGGCCCCATGACTTGGTGCTTCACAGCTGGCCCCCTAGGTCGCCGGATCTTACACCGTGCGACTTCTTCCTTTGGGGGTACGTTAAGGATACTGTGTACGTGCCACCGTTGCCCACATCTTTGGATGAGCTCCGAACTCGCATTGTTACTGCCGTAGAGTCAGTGACAACGGACATGCTGGAGCGAGTATGGGAGGAATTCGACTATCGTGTCGACGTTGCTCGTGTAACTAGGGGAAGTCACATAGAGCATTTATGAGGTGAGAGACAAAATTTGGACAGTTTTTCTTTTGGTTGATGTATCACAAATCACTCTGTATTTGTAACATTAAAAAATATTCTCATTTGAAATCAGGTGAATCATTTTGAATAGCCCTGTACGTATATACAGTGTGTCCGTAAAGTCATGGTGGGATTTTAAATAGCTATATTATTGCAACGAAACACGATAATGAGATGAAACAATGCCAAATTTAAGAACAACTCTCAAAGTTGTATCTTGTAGTTAGTCTAGGCTAAGCTTAACCTTTATCTCGTAGTTAGTCTAGGCTAAGCTAAGCTAGTTGAGCTCACACGACGAGTGCCCCAGTAAGATGACGACGGTGCAAAGGAAGGTGCAGTGCGTTTTATGGCTTGCAAAATTTGAATCTGTGACTCTTGTGCGACATGAGTACCGTCGTGTGTTTAACGAAGAGCCACCACACGAAAATAACATTCGCCGTTGGGATAAACAGTTGAAAGAAACGGGAAGCCTACTGAACAAAAAGCGTTCCGGTAGACCATCTGTTAGTGACGATTCGATTGAAGCCATTCGAACAAGTTTTCTTCGTAGTCCAAAGAAATCAGTGCGTCAATGTGCTCGACAATTAGGACTTGCAAAAACAACAGTTCATACGGTCTTGAAAAAGCATTTGTGTTTTACAGCTTATAAACTTCAGGTGTTACATGCACTCCGGCCAGCTGATCACCGCATAAGATACGAATTTGCTGCTGATATTATTCATGAGATTGACGATGATGAGCACTTTTTAGATCGTATAGTGTTCAGTGATGGGTGTACTTTTCATGTTTCAGGGCATGTCCATCGACACAATGTAAGGATATGGGCTAGCGAATGTCCACATGCCTATGTTGAACATGAGCGTAATAGCCCGAAAGTTAATGTGTGGTGTGCTCTAGCACGAGATCGAGTGATTGGCCCATTTTTCTTCGCGGAACCCACTGTGACGTCACACAACTACCTCGCTGTGTTGGAACATTTTGCAGTACCCCAATTTATTGACAATAATGTCATCTTTCAGCAAGATGGTGCTCCTCCGCACCATGCCAACGTTGTTCGAGAATTCCTTAATGAAACATTTCCACAGAGATGGATAGGAAGAGGAGGATGGAAGCCATGGCCTCCACGCTCTCCGGACCTGACACCTTTGGACTTTTATTTGTGGGGTTACGTCAAGCAAAGCGTGTACAGTGTACCCATTAGGGATATTCATCACTTGCACGAGCGAATCACGGAAGCTATCGCATCCGTCACTCCTGATGTTCTTGGGCGTGTGTGGCTGGAATTGAATCACCGCCTAGATGTCTGCAGGGCTACCAGAGGAGCCCATATCGAACTACGTTAAATAAAGTTATTCTTTTAGAGTTGTTCTTCAATTTGCCTTTTTTTCATCTCATTATCATGTTTCGTTGCAATAATATAGCTATTTAAAATCCCACCATGACTTTACGGACACACTGTACTTGTAATAACGAGCCAAACTGAGATCTATAGGCTTATTTAGGCTAGCAACAGTATAGGCTTATTTAGGCTACTCGTAGCTGTCACATATCGTACGAGTAGTGAGCATGGCTGCGCCGCTTTCAATTTGTACTCAGGAAGAACAGAGATCCGTGGTTCGTTTTTTGTGGGCAGAAGGTGTGAAAAGAGCTGAAATTCACACGCGTTTATGTGCTCAGTATGGGAATAGTGCGTTACCACGGCGAAGTGTGTGCGAGTGGATTCAAATGTTCAAGGAAGGTCGGACATGTGTGACAGATGCTCAGCGCTCAGGACGACCGTCAACATCAACCAGTGGTGACAAGCAGAAAGAAGCCAGAGCCATGATTTTCGATGACAGAAGATTAACAATAAAAGAGTTACAGGGTTCAGAGTAAGATTAGGGACTCGTTTCTCCATTATTTTCCAAGTGTAAATAATGATGTATCTCTCTCTCTCTTCTCCTTTCCAGTGAATATAGGTTTAGTTCGCGTAACCTTTCCCAGTAATTTAGCTCTTTGCACCCATTGATCTTGGCTGTGAAGCTTCTCTGAATCCCTTCCAGCTGTCTAATGTCTTCCTTTTTATGATATATGGGGATGTTAGGACCGAGCAGTATTCCAATTTGGGTATGGTCAGTGTTTTCCGGAGAGGAATCATTACATTCCTATCCTTTCGTTTAAGGTTCTCATTATCTGCCCAATTATTCTCTTTGCTCTCTTTACTGCTATCTTATTTTGTGTTTCAAATTTCGCATCATCAGTCATTACAACCCCTAAATCTTTTGCCCTAGAATTTCTCTGAATTTCCTGTCCATTTGGGGTATAATATTCCATGAATTTTATGTCTTCTCTTTTTCCGTACCGTAACAGCTGAAATTTCTCAGTGTTAAACTTCAACAAATTGTTGTCTTCCGTCCACTTGTAGATTCTATTCATGTCGGTTTGTAGAGATCCTATATCTTCTGGGTTTCTTATTTTTCTACTGATCTTTGTGTCATCGGCAAAGGATGTTACTGTGCTGTCTCTGGTAACATCCTCATCTATGTCAGTTAGCATGCTTATGAAGAGTAGTGGAGCTAATACTGTTCTTTGTGGTACTAAGTTGAGGACCTCTGATTCTGATGAGGATACTCTTTGTACTGTAATGACTTGCCGCCGCTCACTAAGGAAATTATATATCCATTTCCCTACTTTTCCTGTTATTCGCATATATTTCAGTTTATGTATTATGATTCCATGGTCACACTTGTCGAACGCTTTGGCAAAGTCTGTGTATATTACATCATAGTTTTCATTACTTTCAAGTGCATTAATAATGTTGTTGTAGTGTTCCATTAGTTGTGATAGGCATGATCTGCCTGACCGAAACCCATGTTGGTTATCATTTAATTTTTTCTGAGTTTCCAAAAAGCCATAGATTTTCTGCTTAACTATTCTTTCAAATATGTTAGTGAGATGAAATGTAAGCAACACTGGCCTATAATTTTTGTCCTCGGATCGATGTCCTCCTTTATATATTAAAACTATGTTCGCGCTCTTCAGGATGCCCGGTATTTCTCCCGTGTCTAGTGATTGTCTCCATAGCCAATATAGGGGCTCAGCGATTGCATTCTTGCAGTTTTTGATCAGTGTGGCATTCCATTCATCCGGTCCTGCTGCTGAGTGTGTTTTTAGTTTCCCTATAGCTTGTGTAATATCATCTGTCGTAAAGTCGAAGTCCGTTATACTTTCCCCTTGTAGTTCTTCTTCAAACAATGTGTTTCTATCGCATATCAGTTTGTCAATTTTGGGGATACTGAAAGATGGTTCGTACTGAGCTCTTATTTCAGATATTTCTGTTAGATCATCAGATAAAGCACTGTTCTCGTTTTTCAAAGGTCCGATAGTCTTTTTCTGTATGCTTCTCAATTAGTTCCTGTATGACGTCATCGATACTCTTCAGTTTATCATTTAATATTTTTCTGATGTTGATATCTTTAGTAACTTAATTTTGCAGTCACTCTTTTTCTCTTTCGGAACAGTGACCTCTTTTGTCTCTCGAATCTGCTTCTCTTTCTTCTTTGTTGTATTTTTGGGACATTTCTTTCCACAATTTCTAACGTCTTCTCCTCTAAAGTCATTAGCATCTCTTCCGTTGTCTTGGCCTCGAAAATGGTTTTCCAATCTATTACTTCCATGCTGGATGCAACATCTTTCCAGTTTATAGCTTTGAAGTGAAAAAAAATAAAAAAAATATATCTATATATGATAAATTGATAAGCTTTATTGGCAGGATATAAATCCCATACAATAGCATAATATTCTTGAAGGTAATAAACGTTAAGATAAATCAAACAATAACAACTTTAAAAAAATAAAAATTATGACTAAAAGAGAAATAAAAATAAGACACGAAGTGAAAACAAGTAATAATAAAAACTACCCAAAGCTAACATTACAGAAACAAGAGGAGAGAAAACAAAAGAAATAAAAATAAAAAGTACACGTAGTGACAATACGAACATATATATATATATATATATATATATATATATATGGTAATGATAATGATAATGATAATTATAATGACAATAGTACCGTTTATTAGCAGAAAACAGATTCCTCCGACCCTAAAAAAAGGCCACAGTATCCATTAAGGTAATGAACGATACAACTAAATAAACAATAAATTAAAAAATTAAACAATAAGTTTAAAAAACAAAAACAAAAAAGGACAACAATAATAAGGAAATAACAATAATACACGTAAAGAAACGAAACGAGAAATAATAGAATTAGTAATGGAATGGTTAATGCAGGCATTAAGTGGAGCTATAGACACACTTTTATATCAAGAGGTCCACAGTGTAGAAGACATAAAGTAGGACTAATGAGTAGTTTGGACAAGTGGATTGTCTCAGTTTTTCATTCTTAGCATTAAACTGTATTGAACGCGTCTTGTTACCTCAGGGAGGCTCGTAACGTTGCGGTTAGCGAACATTTGAGAGGCTGAGCATCTTGGAGGTAACTTATGTAACAGTCTATAAGATCTGTCGTAAAGCAAATTGAGGGTCTTTTTTTATAATTAATCCAGAGTTGCTGCCCATAAATATTAGTACAGAAAGTATGAAAAAGAGTGTCTTGAACCTCGCTTGTACAGAATTAAGTTCCTTAAAATCATGTTTGCCTTAGCACAGTAACTTCGATATTGTTTCTTTATATCTGAGTCGTCACTCAAGGAGCTGTTGATAATTTTATCTAGATACTTAAATTCTTGTACCTGCTCTTTTGGTTCGTCTCTCATTTTCAAAACAATATTAACGTTTTGGTTTGAGCTTTTGGGATAGAATTGCGTGGCCTTAGTTTTATTAACATTAAAATTAATGTCATGGTTCTGTAAATATAATTCACACATTTTTAAAGATGATCCAGACCCGTAACCGAAGGGTTTATTAACACCATATTATCGGCATAAACCAATTTATTTATCCTCATATCATCTATACAACATCCCACTCTTGCCTCATTAATAGAAGCAATTAATCCATGAATACTGTGTATATATATATTTAACAGCAGAGGAGAGAGTAAGGAGCCTTGTCTAACTCCGCATGAGGAACCAAACATTCGGATAATACATTGCCCTCTCTAATAATAAAAGTTTGGCGTGTGTGTGTGCCAAAGGTTCAATAAATTTAAAGCATATGGTGGAACATTCCTGTCTTCTAATTTTTTATATAGAATATTTTATTCACTCTATCATATGCTTTGCTTATATCCAAGAAACCAATATAAATAGTTGAATTATTGACATTATATCAAAATACAATCTCTTTCAAAACATAAATACGCACAGGTCAGTTGATTGGGACCTTTTAAAACCAAACTGATTAGGAGACGTCCATAAATAATCACTTAGTCAGCGTAGCAAAAGTTTCTCAAGTAATTTTGGGAAGCAGGAGGCAACAGCAACACGCATGTAGTTATCAGTAGATAGAATGTGCCGACATTTATTTTTGACAAGGGGTGTGATATAAACCCTCATAAATTCTGCAGGAATATAACTGTAAGCAAGCATGGCTGAGAACAGTAATAAGACATGAAGACTGATCACATCATTAACATACATTAAATGCTCATTTGACAAGTCACCTATCCCTGGTGAAGCGCCTGCCTTTATATATATATATATATATATATATATATATATATATATATATATATATATATATATATATTATTTATATATATATTATATATATATATATATATATATATATATATATATATATATATATATATATATATATATTATATATAATATATATATATATATATTATATATATAATTTAGGGTTATGACATTTTTATAACCTCATGTTCCTGTATCATAAATCGATGAACTTTTGCCCCCTGACAATGAAAATAACAGTTTTTTCGATATATTTTGAAAAAACTTCATCCCAAAATAAAAAATAAAAAATTAATAAAATAAATAGAAATTTGCATGTTTATTTCACAATTATTATACATAATATATATATTATACAACATTATACCTATACAATACATATAATTATACAAATACAATATTATACATCTACTCTATTATTGTTTTAATTGTTTTACTTATTGCTTAAAATAAACCTGTAACTGATGTACTATATTTTCTTTCGGGGTGACATTTTTTTTTTAAATCTGAAGAATTAGGCCCTTTTTTATTGTTTTCAAGCAAAAGTTCATCGATTGATGATACAGGAAACAATATTTATGACAAAAAATTAAAAAGTCATAACCCTAATATATATACCTTTCAAATGTTCCGCGCAATGATTCCTCATTGCACGAAGGTCAAGCTTGTTGCCTCTCTCTCTCTCTCTCTCTCTCTCTCTCTCTCTCTCTCTCTCTCTATATATATATATATATATATATATATATATAAATAATAATAACCCGAATTCAGTCCATTTCATAATGCATATAACCCAAACTGCTTCAATACCTAACAGCTTTACACAAAAAGTACTTTCTTCAATTAAAATGAATACTAAACATTTTTTAGTTTAACATTTTAGCATTAAAATTGCAAAATTTTGTTTAAATTGAATGTTATTTTGGTATACATCCGTAAAACTTCATTCAGCCAATCGCACTCAAGATAATAACGGTAGTTATTGAAAGCTTTGCAAAATAAAACTGTTCGTAATTAGGACTGGTTTTATACTGTTTCACTTATATACGAGTGTATATATATAATCTTGATTGACAAAATACTATATACATCCTTGGTATTGATTATTATAGAGTCGCATGACAAGTATATTACGAATAATTACGCTATTTTGATTACAGTAATTACGATAATTGCGAGACGAATAATTCTACAACAGTAACCTGAAACAAAAAATTCTATGAACAAATAATAACAGCTAACATTTAACCCATGAAAAGATATGCTAAAGGGTTCGGGGTTCCCGGGTGTTGGGGTAGCAGTAAATCGTCCATTGACTCGTCCGTGGGTTGGCGTGTGACTACACACCCACACTCAGGATGGTAACGTGACCACTGATTCCTTTACTATTAGTTCTACTTTTCCACTGAACCACAACTAAGCATATTGGTGTTTTTATCGAGCCATTATTATAATAACTTCAGATTTTAACTTTTTACCATTAATATAAACTGGGGGGGGGGGGGGTTATGAAATACCAATATTTTTATACTTTTAATCTTACGGTCACAAATTACTTTAACTTTACACTTACGTTATAAAATTCAAGATGCAAGGTTAAGCCTTGACCGAAAATCAAGTAAGTCTTTAAAAACAATGTAGCCTCGCGCGTGACATGAATAAAAAGCCGAAGGCTCGGGAAGAATTCACTTTCGTCGGTAGCCCTAGAGGGGGGTTACGTTGAATTTACTCTTCTTTAGTCATCTTAAATAGAGGCCCTATTTCCCACGGGCTTCAATAGAGAAATTGAAAAACATTGACAAGGGAGAGCAAAACTATTTTAAGATGGACAAACTGCTTCTGACGACTCTGTCTGACTCTTCTTGACTCAACTTTTCTAACTCTCTGCCAATCTGTGTATTACTCTGTGTCTCCCTGGTGATGCGTTGCCTTTTTCTTCGAGCAGATTTCGCTGTTCCGTTCTTGCCTGGCAGATTGTCTTTTAATTAGCTACGAACCTAAAACTTAAAAGACAATAATTAATACATGATTTTAATAATTTTTTATAATTTCCTATCTAGTCTAGAGTATTCAAGTAACTTTATTGTCCTATTTTCTGATATTAAATCGCTTACTTATATAGACCTACCTATCTTCAAGAACACGATTGAGCAAAACTAGAGGAAGGTATCACGTGATAACAAACCTATGCCTGAGTGCAGCGCCGCCGAGAGCTGCCCCGGACCCCGGGGAAGGATTGGTATATAGGCCCCCCCCTGTTTACTCAGTATTTTATTATGAATGTTTTTTGTGTACATAACAAGCAAACTGATTATATGTCCAAGTCACTATTCAAAACATACAGTATGAATAAACAACTCAGAGGAAAAATGACCATTTTATTTTTCGAATCAATTATATTAATTGAGGGGTAACCACAGGCGAAAACGTATTTTTGATGGATATCACTATTTTCACCCTTCCTCTATCCGTCGCGTGGTTTAGGTTATAATGACCTTACGACACTAGAAGTATGGTTGAAAACTTTATGAAGCGGACTACTTTTTTCACCTCTATCGCCAGCCAAAAGTTCACCCAAAGTTCGGCATAATAAGAAAATCAAAAAATTAAAAAATATATATATAAAATATAAAATATGAAAAGCTATTCCAAAAACTCATCAACATCTTCATTAGCATACTTAGAACTCTAATTTAGCCAAAAATTAACGTTCTAGCTCAATTAATAACAGAGATATTATTGCCAGAATATTGCTGAACTTTGGAGGCGATTTCTGACGAATTTTAATTTTGGCGCTTAGGTACCGTAAGACGCGGGACCCCTCAATTCTATCACCATACAATTTACAAATGCAGTACCAGTCCATGCAAGCAAGACAATTGTTTACTGCAAGATTTTCATAATTAGAAGGGTACTTTCTTTGCCTTCTCTCTATCAAAGTGGTAAATAATTCTGATGAAATTTTAAGTACGGGCTAACTGGCTTTCAATTACAATGGTTCCCAGATCTGCCAGTCAGTCTTGGGCATTGGTGGACCGCGGATAATATTTTATCCGTTTCAGTTTGACTATGATAATCTCTATAAAATGTATGTTCATTAATTATATTTCCTCTCCGTTATTTAATCAATTGTTTTATTAATATTTTTAGATTTTATCCCTCCCTCTTTCCGGGCCCTCCAGAAGTCCGGGCCCCGAGGATTTATCCCGGCTTCCCAGCCCTCTCGGCGGCCCTGCCTGATTGGCTGAACGCGAATACGAGTATGAACAAAACTACCAAACCTGTTGTTCTGGCTTCGTGGTTCATGTTACGTACTCTCGTCTAAATTCAGAATAGGCCTATTTCCTACTTTTTATAATTCATTTATTAAACCTAACTTACATTTATACATTAAGAATTTTTATTTTATATTCATTAGTAAGTCCCGATTTTATGATCCCAACATAACAAAAGCAAAGTATCCAAATAACGCTATGATTTAAACAAAAACATCAGGACTTAATTACGAGTATGTACATAAAAGGCTATCTTCAATTCGATGTGAAAGTCAGTTTATGTGAAAATGACCCGTGGCCCTTGGCACACTTCTACTGTTTACACGGGACACGAGTGTGCAACGGCACACCCTTGGGTATACTTTGGAAAATATATGACAAGATTGGAGTAACTGAAGAACCGGTTAAGAGATGAATTCTTTCCATTAATCTGTACAGAGATCCCCAAATGTTTCATCAAAACTTGGTACATTAAGAGAGGCAAACATCTGGAAAGCCGGACATCTAGATCAGCGTTCTCAAACTGTTGATCGGGAAAGGGTCCGAAGTGTTAGAAAAAGCTTAGGAAAAAATTTAAAAAAATTATTATGCACACAAAAGATAAATTCGAAGCGAAAAGTAACAAAGCCAAACTGTAACACCGCTTTAAATTACTTTACAGTTTATTGTCTATTAACCCATCAGAGGAAGTCGCACAAAAAAGGTGATCAGAAAGGAGTCGCACTGTCAAAAAGTTTAAGAAACAGTAATTTAGGTGGCAGTTCATGTAAAATGCTGAATGCTTTTTTGTATTAAACTGTATGTTCAACGTTGTCCCCGTAGTTCTTTAATATTTCACAGTTGTTGACAGTACAGTAACCCCTCGCCTTACGCGGGGGATGTTCCTGGAAAACGCCGCGTAAGGTAAATAAGTAAACTTATGGAAAAAAATAGGGATCGGTTCCAACAAAAAAAATAAAAAATTTCTATTGAACTAGTTTTAAATACAAAATATTTGACATTAGTTTCTATTTTATTTATTAAACCGTAAGTTATTAAACGTATAAATTAATATGTACAGTCTGTAATCTTGTGTGATAATACCCTATAACATATTAATTTTACCACTCAAAGATAGAGATTTTCTGACCTATTTTGCACTAGTACTTCGCTTCGAAGATAATGTTAATAAAATAAAGCACACCACAACACGCTTTAATTCATAAAAACAAATAAATTTTCAACTCGTAATTTATATTAGGATTGTCGCTCAATAAACAAGATTCAAGATGATACCCTAAATGCTTAAATTCATATAAAGTTTCGGGGAAAAAAGTTCGCCAAGAAACATGAAGTTTCTAAAAAGCACAAAAAATTATTAATTAGTATTATTCTCTATTTCTTTAGATATTTTATTAATTTTGGTGATAGTAATAAAATATCAAGAACAAAATCCAGTCGTTACTAATTTGTAATTTGTCGTGCTTTTTACAACTTCTGTCTAAGCGAACTTTTTTCCTGAGAATACAGTATACATTAGGATCAGGAACTTACCATCAGTTTATCGTAAGCGTTACTGCGTACCTCTCAATTATTTTCAGTAAACGTTACAATTACGAGTCCTTTACGAGGTGATCATAAATAACTGTTTAACTTTCGTGTAAACAAGAGATTTTCAACAATTTAGAAAGCAGCCATCAATTGTAATTAGACGGTAATTCTTAATGAACAAATTAGCAATGAATTGAAATTGAAATTGAAAAGTTTATTGCCAAAACAAAACGAAATAATTTCCATAATATTAAATGTTAAAAAAAAAGAAGCAAAATAAGACTTAAAAGAATAAAAAGAAATAGAGATAATGAAGAAAATAATAATGAAACTAGTAATAAAAACTAAAAATAAAAATGACTAAAAAAGATACGAATAATGAAAATACGAATGTCGCTGTCAAGTGATATAGATAAACATTTTCCTACGGAGCAATCCATAGTAGAGAAGACAAGAACGGAATGAGTAACTTGAACATCTACTGTATATAGTGTGTCTGAATTTTGAATTTTTTGCATTAGACTGTACTGAATATGGCTTGTTGCCTCTGGGAGGTTCGAGATATTGTGGTTAGCGAACATTTGCGAAGCTGAGCATCTTGGAGGTAAGTCATGCAGCAATCCGAAAGATACTGTATGTTATAAAACACATTTAGGGTTCTGCCAGACCACCGTTGTCGTCCATAGATAGATATTAGTGGAAAAAAGTACAAAAAAAAGAGTCCTTAGCTTCGCTCGCACAGTCTGAAATTCCTTAGTCATGTTTGCTTTCGTACAGACTCTTCGATATTGTTTTCTTTTGTCTGATTCGTCACTCGAGGAACTGACGATAATTTCACCCAGATACTTAACTTCTTGTACTTGCACTGTTGGTTCACCTTTCATTTTGAAAATAATATTAGGTGTTTGGTGTGAGCTTTTAGGATGGAATTACATAACCTTAGTTTTAGTAATATTAAAATTAATGTCATGTGGTTCTGTGTATATAATTCACAAATTTTTATGACATGATCCAGACCTTTCACCGAAGGGCTTATTAATACAACATCACAGGCATTGACCAAGTTACTTATCTTCATGTTATCTATCTATGTTATCTCTCGTTTCATTAAGAAACGTAATTAATCCATTAGTAGCAGCAGCAGAGGAGAAAACAAGGAGTGTTGTCTAACTCCATATTAAAAATCAAAACACTGACAGTACATTGCTCCATCTAATCATAAAAGTCTGGTGTGTGTGTGTGTGTGTGTGTTGTACCAAAATTTCAACACATTTAATACATACCGCGGAACATTCCTATCCTCTAATTTTTTTAAATAGAACAGCGTGATCCACTGTATCATGCGCTTTGCTTATCTTCAAAACACAACTATAAATTGTTGAACTAAATTCAGTGTATTTAAATTTAAATACAATCTCCTTCAATACATCAAAACAAATCAGTTGAATGGAACCTTTTAAAACCAAACTGATTAAGGGATATACATAAATAAGAATAATTTAATCGGCGTAGCAAATGTTTCTCGAGTAATTTTGAGATAGTAATGCATTTGTCCCCAGTTAAGGGCATGATAAAGATACACATGAACTCAGTAAGAAAATAACTAAAACATTACAATATATATATATATATATATATATATATATGATGATGATGATGATGATGATAATGATGATAAACAAAGCCTAGTATGAACCAGCCGGTCTGTTGCTGTTTAGTGTCTTTTGTATTCCTTTGTACGATGATAAACTTTACTGGCAAGGGACAAATAGGCCATAACAAAATACAAAATCCATCAGAGTAATAAACAATACAATTCATCGAACATTAAATTTAAAAAAACAAAAACAAAAAAAAGAAGACTGAAAAGGAAGTAACAGTAATACACGTAATAAAACGAGTAATATAATAATAATATATATATATATATATATATAATATATATATATATTTATATATATATCAGGGATCCAACAACAAATGTTTTCCAATATGTCAATTGTATTGTTTATTACCAAATTTATAAGCTTCTATTTTGCCGGAAGAAGAAAATTAGAGCAGGCATGAGGCACTCATAAATTTTAGGCGACACTGCCAATAATAATATAAATTTTTCTTATTTGTACATATGAAGCAATTCATAAATTAAGTCCGATGTACTTTCAGTTCCTTATATATATATATATATATATATATATATATATATATATATTATATATATACAGGGTAGGAGAAAAGTCTTTAAGGATTTTATACATACAAATAATTTGTTAATAATAAATAAATTCCAGTGATATCACTGCAGTGTATGCGATACTATTCAAAGCAACTATAGAAGGCCACGAATGACCCTAGACTAGAACAGGAAGGACCAGGCCAATGGTGGCGAACCTTTTTTGCTGGCGGGTCATTTTTGTTACTTTTGATTTTTAAAAAAATGAAATTGGGTCACGATAATTTATTTACTTACTATTTTTAGTCAGAAATTGTTGGATTTTAGCTGCTAATGTTTTGATCCGAGGTTTATATTTAGTTGTCTTTAGTCTCACACATGCAGCACTCATATCTGTGCCAAGGCGATTCCTAACGAAAATTCATGGAGGAAAACGACTGTTCACATGAATAAGATGAACCAAACATTGTTAGCAGGGCTAATGCTAGTTTTTTCATTGATGCAAAAGAATTTGGTAAAGAGTTCCATTCCACAAGAATAAGATTCTCTACTCTTTCTAATGATTGTTGTTCTCTGGTTACACCCAAAATTAACGACTCCATTTCCTTTTCTTGTAACTTCAGATTAAGATCAATAAATATAGTCTTCCATACTGCACTTTCTTGGAAGTCAACTAATTCCATTTCTAAATTACCAATGTCAAGCCAATGAAAAGCCGATAACTGAAGATCCTCAAATTGAATAGTATGGGGGAATTGGATGAATTGTAATGTTGCATCAATTTGTCGGAATTGTGAAAACCTCTCTGAAAGTGATTGTCTGGCATCTCTTGTTATTGAAGAGTACTCTTTGAGCACGTCGGATTTATTTTCGTCATTGTCTGCAAAATATTTTGAAGTCAAGAAGTGTTTCTGCAATAATGGAAAATATTTCAATTTTTCTTCTTCCAGATCTTTTGAGAAAATATTTAGTTTTTTCAAAAGCTTTAATATTTTCAAACATTGATGATACAACACAGCCGCGACCTTGCAACTTTTTATTTAAAGCATTGTAATGCAATGTGAAATCAGCGGAAAAATGTAAGTCATTTAACCAATTCATGTCAGTCAGTTCTGGATATTCATGTTCTTTTTTATTAAAAAATATATTATTTCTTCTAACAGTTCAACAAAGCGATTCAAAACTTGACCAAGACTTAACCATCTGACATTGTTATACATGACTAACCCTGAAAATTGAGAGTCAAGCTCATCTAATAGTTTGGTAAATTGACGTTTGTTAAGATCGTGAGCAACTATAAAATTGACAATCTTTGTCACAAGAGACATCACATTTTCAAGTGATTTTAAACTTTTTTTTGCCCAAAGAGCTTCTTGGTGTAAAATACAATGAAATTCAACTAAAGGGTATTTCACTTCTTGTTTAAGTAATTGAACAAATCCAACATTTTTTTCCCAATCATACTCGGAGCTCCATCAGTCGTCACAGATACAATATTTCTGAAATTAATACCCATTTGGATGAATTCCTTCTTCAATTCATTCATAATATCCTGTCCTGTGGTTTTCTCAGGCAGTGTCATCAATTTAATTAGCTCTTCCTTCATTATATTTTCGGAATAAAATCTTGCAATAACTGCAAGGGGCCTATGATGTGACATCCGTACTTTCATTCAAACAAATTAAAAACATTCCAGCATTTGTCAAATCCAATAAAAGTTGATCAGATACATCTTTGTCCATGATAATTATTCTATCTTTGACCGTTTTTCTGGTCACAGACAACTCATTAATACGTTTAATTATTTGATCTTTATTTTGAAAATCTTGAAATAAATAATCTGAAAAGTTTATAAAAGCTTCTTTTAAATAATCACCATCAGAAAGTGGTTTTCCGTGTTGAGCAATGGTAGATGATAATTGAAAACTTGCTGCTGTAATGTTGTTTGGTTTAAAAATTCTTTTGAAAATAGCAGATTGTTGTTGCTGTTGGTTTAATTACCGTATAATAATTTAATTCCACTCCTCATCTGACAGTGAGCACAAATTTTTGTTGTTACTTTCAAAATATGCTTAATATTATAAAAGCGAGCAACAATGTCCACTTTGCAAATACAACAAAAAACTTTATTATTTCGTTTAATAACACCGTATTTCACAGTCCACTTTTCATGAAATAACCTTCCAGTTCCACTACCTTCAGAACTAGTTTTTCGTTTCTTGTAGCCATTTTTTTATGGGTGATAATTTCTGCACTAATAATTTGGCACTCCCAAACTTAAGGACTTGGACTGCAAAAATGGGAAGGCGGATGACCGCGCGGCGCGCACCATGAGTCGGTTGTCATACATACACGCACGTTTTTAAACGTATACTATACGTTTAAAAACGTTTCAATGTGTATCAGCTGTTTATTTCGGTGGGAGAATAAAATAATTTTAAAACTGTAAGGCAAAAAATATTAAAAATTAAAGTAATATTTTATTTAAATAAGAGCTCGTGGGTCACTAAAAATTGCCTTGTGGGCGGGTCAGTGGTTCGCCATCACTGCCCTAGCCCCTAGCCCTATTCACCGCCATGTCAGTAAGGATGGAATACAGCAATGAATAAAAAGTGTATTTTGTATCGTGGGCTATTTCTTATAATAATTGTGAAGAAAGTTTGCGTTTATTTCAACAAAAAATATAATAAACCACCACCAAATGCAACCACTCTTCGATACTGACAGCTCAGTTTTTGGAAACAGGGAGCCTGGTAAAAGATCGTCCAAGAAGCGGAAGGCCAGTAATGGCGACAGGAGACAACAAAGAAAATGTCCTCGATAGTTTTCAATTCGATCCAACAAGTTCAACAAGACAAGTCGCGCAGGAATTGGGTATTTCCAAATTTTCAGTAGCAAAAATATTGAAATCACAGGGGTACCACGATTATAAACCCATTTAGTAACAGCTCATATACAACAATGATTCTGATAGACGGCTGCAGTTTCCTGAAGAAAAAGAAAAAATTCAACACTGATCCAGATTTCCTTCGAAAGATCAAACTTTCAGATGAATGCGTCTTCGGTTTAATAAGTAAAGGAAATAAACACAACGTTCACTACTGGGCGAAAAAAAAAATCCCAAAATACGATTGGGTAAACCCGTTAAAACGGCTACACTGACAGTTTGGGCGTGCATTGGTTTTTCAGGAATCAGGACTCGTTTCCTTTGACATATCGAGAGGTACGATGGATGGGAAACGCTATTGCCAGATATTGAGAGGCAAATTTATGCCACAGTTTAGTAATAGCGTTGGCAGGAATTGGCTTCATCAACATGATGGAGTGCCGCCACATTACTCTGCAGCTGCCCGTGAGATTCTGGATACGAACCTTGAAGGAAGATGACTTGAGAGGAGAGGCTCCATCGAGACTCGAGCCAAATCACCTGATTTAATCCCGTGTGATTTCTGGCTTTGGGCTTATTCGCGTGACAAGCTCTACACTCCTGGTTTCATCTACTCAAATGTGAATGCCCTTAGCCGCAGAATAGATGAAGAACTGAAAAGGATCCCACTCGATATGTTCAGAAGAACAATGAAGAGTTGTTTCACAGGGAGAATCCACAAATGTATCATAGCGGATGAAGAACGCTTTGAAGACTAAATTACAATTTAACAAAATATTTTTATGAATAAAATTCTTATAGACGTTTTGTTTGATTTGTTTCATCATTTGAACACTTATCCGTATAATGTTGTTAACTAAATAGTTGTATGTATAAAATTCTAAAAACACCCTGATATATGATGAAAATAACCACGAAGGAAAAAGAAAACACGAAATAGTGCCCAAGCGCTTTCGTCTAATGACACCCTCAGGAACACTGGTGCAGAAAAATATTGTAGGAGGAGCATACAATTTACATCATTTTTTTATCTTTGTGACCTACTGTGTATATATAGTCTCAATCTTGTTATTAATTTCAGTGTTCTTGAGGATATCATAGACGAAAGCGCTTGAGCACTATTTCGTCTTTTCTTTTTCGTTCGTGGTTATTTTCATCATAAATATTATTCACGTGTTACTTTCGTGAAATAATTTATATATATATATATATTAACTCAATGCTTTTTAATGCACACAGAGCTTCGAACCGGGAACTCGTCGACTGCAGCCGGTTGCGGATTTCTGGATCGTGTAGTGACGTTACATGCCGACTCGGATGTGATTATGGATTCGTCCTGGATCCGGAAACCGCATGTCCGCTTTGCGAATGTCGGAATCCTTGCGATGTAATTCAGTGTTCTTCTTTGGTTCCTTAAGTCCTTATGTTAATCAATTTATTATTATTATTATTATTATTTATTATAAAGGATTTACATTTAATTTCCAATATTCTGAATATTTTTTTATTTTCAGTACTAAGTTTCTTAATAATAATTCTAGATAAGAATTTGCAGTATGCTAAGAATACTGTCTTCATTTTTTCTTCTGCTGACGCGTTTCGTTCATATACTTTGAACATCTTCAGAGCTTTATACATAATTTTAAAGTAAAATGGGTTATATATATATTTTTTATTGTAAATTTGATACAATTTCAAATTAATTTAAGAATATTCGAAAGTTCATTAAATTTTATATTAATTTTCGGTTTTTTCATTTTAATGTAAAAGGCTTCGGCAATTTTTAGTTTTTGTACGTTATGTGATGAGTATAAGATTTGAAAGTTTTGTGAGATATTTTCTAACTTTAATATTTTATGATCTACTCTGTAATGTTCGTTAATTTTACTTGGACGATATTTATGTTGGTATGCTCTCTCTTTAATGTGGTTTGTGGTGTAACCAATGTAAGTCGACGTACAGTCAACTACAGGACACGTAAATTGGTACACCACATGATGTTGCTTATCAGGGTTTTTGCTACGTGTCGAAAAATGGCTTGATAACTTTTTGTTTTTATAGTATATGTTAACATTGATAGTTTTTTCTTTATCCATTGGTTTTATGTGCCTCTTTAATATATGTTTAGACATTTTTCTTCATGTTTTTAGTCTTGTTGGGTTTCTTGTTTCGAAGTAAAATTTTATATCTGTATTTTTATTTTTATTTTCATCCTCCTCCTTATTTTTGTTATATAAATTTGTTAGAGTTCGGTTTATGATATTATCGATTAAAAATAGCGGAAAATCACTGTTTATTAGATTTTGCTTTATTCTCTCAATTTCTTGATTAAATAGTTGCCAACTTGAGCATATATTGAAAGCTCTGTGCACGAGTGTTTTAATTATTGATAGTTTATATTTTTCTGGCGAGTATGAATTATAATTTAAATACGTTCCTTTGTCTGTTGGTTTAACACGTACACCAGTCATTAAACATCCATTTTGACCAATGAATATATTAATGTCGAGAAAAGAGAGTGTATTACTCAAGGAAGGTTCAAATGTGAATTTTAATTTACTTAGTTCATGAAGTCTTCGAATAAATAAAGGAAAAAAAAAATAGCGAACGCTGAACAACTTGTTTCTCTTGACGTGGAATCACTTTTTACAAATGTACCAGTCATGGAAACCATAGAAATAATTTTGGACAATGTTTACAATAATCAAAATTTAATTGCACCAACATTAAAAAAAGAAGACATGAAACAATCACTTATTTTGTGTTGTACAAAAACTTCGTTTAGATTCTGTGATGAAACCTACATACAGATAGATGGTGTTGCTATGGGCACACCATTAGGACCTACTTTCGCAGACTTTTATATGTCAAACTTAGAAAATAAAATAATGAAAGAAAACAACTTCTACAACCCAAAACTGTATATGAGATATGTCGACGATACCTTGATACTATTTAAAAACAATAACCACATTCCTTTATTTATTCGAAGACTTCATGAACTAAGTAAATTAAAATTCACATTTGAACCTTCCTTGAATAATACACTCTTTTCTCGACATTAATATATTCATTGGTCAAAATGGATGCTTAACGACTGGTGTACATGTTAAACCAACAGACAAAGGAACGTATTTAAATTATAATTCATACTCACCAGAAAAATATAAACTATCAATAATTAAAACACTCGTGCACAGAGCTTTCAATATATGCTCAAGTTGGCAACTATTTAATCAAGAAATTGAGAGAATAAAGCAAAATCTAATAAACAGTGATTTTCCGCTATTTTTAATCGATAATATCATAAATCGAACTCTAACAAATTTATATAACAAAAATAAGGAGGAGGATGAAAATAAAAATAAAAATACAGATATAAAATTTTACTTCGAAACAAGAAACCCAACAAGACTAAAAACATGAAGAAAAATGGGTGCCACTGTAGTATGCGGTCTACCGTTAAGTTTCTACTGTAGTATGCGGTCTACCGTTAAGTTTCTACTGTAGTATGCGGTCTACCGTTAAGTTTCTACTGTACAGGGTGTCCCGTAAGTCTGGACCCATAGGGAAAAATAATAAAATTACAAAATAGTCCAAAAATTTATTACATAATCTGTTCAAAGTGTCCGCCGTTGTGTCGCACACATAGTTGAAGACGCAATCTCCACTGCGACAGCACTTTCTGAATCACAGTCGCAGAAATTTCTTGACACGCCTCCACAATGCGTGCTTTAAGGTGGAAAATGTTCTGAAGTTTGACCTCGTACACTTTGGCTTTCAAGTGGCCCCACAAATTTAACTCCAGCGGAGTAAGATCATAATAAAAAAATAATAAAAATAATAATAAAAATAATAAAAAAATATATTATAAATAAATTTTTGGACTATTTTGTAATTTTATTATTTTTCCCTATGGGTCCAGACTTACGGGACACCCTGTAGTATGCGGTCTACCGTTCAAAATATTTAAAAGGAATTGAAAATGAATTGAAAGGAATTATAATTTAATTTACACAATTAAGGAATTATTAAAGAAGTTAAACCGCATACTTAACGGTAGACCGCATACTACAGTACGCCCTTGATGAGTGGTTAGGTTAAGTCGTGATATTTTCGTTAGTTTTAACGAAAATATCACGACTTAACCTAACCAATCGTCAAGGGCGTACAATTAACCTAATAATAAAATAATAAGAAGATAAGAAGCTATAATTAAAAGGTAGACCGCCGAATCGTAGGTAGACCGCTTACTACAGTAGCACCGAAAAATGTCTAAACAATATATTAAAGAGGCACATAAAACCAATGGATAAAGAAAAAACTATCAATGTTAACATATACTATAAAAACAAAAAGTTATCAAGCCATTTTTCGACACGTAGCAAAAACCCTGATAAGCAACATCATGTGGTGTACCAATTTACGTGTCCTGTAGTTGACTGTACGTCGACTTACATTGGTTACACCACAAACCACATTAAAGAGAGAGCATACCAACATAAATATCGTCCAAGTAAAATTAACGAACATTACAGAGTAGATCATAAAATATTAAAGTTAGAAAATATCTCACAAAACTTTCAAATCTTATACTCATCACATAACGTACAAAAACTAAAAATTGCCGAAGCCTTTTACATTAAAATGAAAAAACCGAAAATTAATATAAAATTTAATGAACTTTCGAATATTCTTAAATTAATTTGAAATTGTATCAAATTTACAATCAAAAAATATATATATACTGTATAACCCATTTTACTTTAAAATTATGTATAAAGCTCTGAAGATGTTCAAAGTATACGAACGAAACGCGTCAGCAGAAGAAAAAATGAAGACAATATTCTTAGCATACTGCAAATTCTTATCTAGAATTATTATTAAGAAACTCAGTACTGAAAATAAAAAACTATTCAGAATATTGGAAATTAAATGTAAATCCTTTATAAAGACATAGGCTCATATCGACTTTCTATTATTATTATTATTATTATATTATTATTATTATTATTATAATGGAATAAATAATACATGTAGCATACAGCTCAGGTTTGGAATATATATATATATATATATATATATATATATATATATATATATATATATTGTACATTTCAGAACGTAGATTGTGGAGCTCTTCATGAATGCCAAATGGTAGATGTACCCTGCATTGACGGAGTCTGTCCCCCCATACCCCAGTGCGTTCCCTCCCTCCAGCAGAGAGAGGGCTTTGTTACATGCCCCAAAGGGAAACCTTACACCATCTCTGAGGGGAATGCTACCCCATCTTGCAGCCCAAGAGCACGCGCTCTCGAGTGCCCCATGGGGTATTCGTGCCACGCTGACGAAAACTCCATCGATGGCATTTGTTGCCCGGCACCAGGTACGACCACGGAATGACCGTTGCTTTTTCTCCATTCTCAATTCTTTGACTTCAAATTTGGGTAAAACTTTGAGCTTTTTCGAAGTTGCCGAAAATTGGAGTCGCTTCTGCTCACATTTGATAGAAAGGAAGAAAGTTTTTTGAGAAAGGCTATTTGACGTTTTCGCCAAAATGTGTTCGTTTTATATCGTTTCGTTTGGGCGAAATGAAAGAGACATTCCTTTATTTTTACATTGGGAAAGGTTAGGTTAGGTTAGGTTAGTTAAGTTAGGTTAGGTTAGTTGAAATCGTGAGTGTTAGATTTATATGGTATAAGAGCCAAAAAGAATTAACTTAAAGTACGGTTTGATACAAATGAAACGAAAGGAAACGAACACATGTTGGAGGATAAATTAAATTTTGGCGCAAACGCCAAATAGCACCGTTTTAGAATTCAAAACTCGATAACATTTTTTTTTTTGTTTTAATTATATTCCAAATGTTTGTTTACACTTTTTCAATTGAAAAAGATAAATTTATTGTTTAGTTTGAGATACCTTCATAAAACCACTACAAAAAAAATTACAGGAACGTTCACCGAAAACTATACATTTTTGAAAGCCGATATATTATATATATATATATATATATATTACAACTTTTAAATAATTCACTTTATGCTGTCAAAGCCCTAAAAACATTCAACTGGAATTCTGTCAAAAAAGTTTGGGAGATTTTTGCAATACTCAATCCTCAGAATGAAACCTTGAAACCTTAAAAATTTTGCCTTCATCTTGAGTCAAGATAGAGTGTGTTGCAAAAAAAAATATTTTTTTTTAGTTATCCACTAGAAAATCCATTTATATAGAAAATAAATGTAGGATTTCAATAAATTACTTTTTTTTCTATGTTAGAAAAATGCGTAAAGCATATATTTTAAATATATAAAATAGGTTTTTTTAATTAAATTTAGACTACAAACTGCAGCATAGGCATAATAACTTTTTTCAGATTCTTTTCTATTTCAAACCAAAAAATGTAGGTAAGTATATAGACAATAAAATAATTGCTAAATGTTATAAAAACAAATAAAAATATTCATCATACGCGTGTAAAAATTATAAAGATTTGATATTAATTAATGTTTAAACTCTGTTGTGAGGACCCAGAGCGGTGTTTCTCAACGTTTTTTCCGCTGGCGACGCTCTTTTGACATATGAAAAAGTTCGCGACCCCCTCCCCCCTCTCTCTCTCTTCTCTAAATGATGATGCAGCACTCACTTCAGCTGCAAAAACAGTTTCAGAACTATTTCCCAAGTGATGATGGAAAGCTTGGTTAGAAGTGGATACTTAATCCGTTCAACGAAAGGGTGGTAAAGTCTATCGAATTTGCAGGAAACCTACACGAGAAATTGATTGAGCGTTCTTTTGAAAAGACCCTGCAGTTGCCATTCCCTTCAGAATACTTGTATACATTTTGGATAGCGTGGAAAAGTGAATATCCAGAACTGCTGCCTGAAATGGTGAAAGTTCTAATTCCAGTGGCAACCTCAGGCTCATAGGCTCATATTTTACGAAGTGGGCTTCTCATCAATATTTGCAATTTAAAAAAAACCAATGAACTTGACTGTATGTGTTACTTTGTGTTTAATCTATATTCAACTGAACATAAGAAGATTAACAAATGAAAAGCAGGCACAAGTACCTCATTAAAAGACATAAACTAACAGTTATGAAGATTACGACTAACAAAATAATTTCTAATGTAAAACTAACAGTACGTGAATTTTCTATTTATAAAAAAAAGTCTGATTTTGTGTATTCTGTAATTTTTGCTGGAAAAAAATCAACTTTGATTTTCGCTGTAGGTTGAGTTTTTAGCTAAGCACCGTGGTCCCCCTTGCGCACTTCCCGTGATCCCCGGGTTAAGAAACACTGCCCCTGACGATATTTAATACAGTATTTTCAATTCTTCTTTTTAATAGTTAGTAGAAATTACGGACAGGAAAGTATGTCATATTCAAAATCCCACCCATACTACGATAGGCTATATCACCTATTGATATGCAATTAAAAAATGTCTCCAATGAAATTAATTGTACATTGTGCTGTATATACACGCAATATGCAACAGTAATTACTGTACTTAGCGTTTTACTATTAGCAAAGTACCAATTTGTTTTAGTATGATCAAATTAAAGTATGAAATAGAGTTTTAATTGAGGTTTCTTGTGGCGAGCCTAGGGCTGTAAAATTCCTGAGAATTTTGAGACGGTAGATTTCCACTGGGAATTTTCGGAAATTTTTGGTATCTTTCTTTTTAATGGACTGTGAAAATAAATTATAAAAAACAACTTCTTGGGTTGGAAAATAATATATTTATTAAGAATTACGAAACGTACACTTTACGGTGGAGAAACCTAACCTAACCTAAAATTTGGCTTAATTTTGATATTTTTTCATTCTAATAAATTTCTCCACTTTAAAATGTACTTTTCTTAATAAATTTATTATTTTCTAACCCCAGAAAGTTGTTTTTATAATATTTTCAAGGAAAATAATATTCAGTATTAAGGAAAAGAGCCAATTCGCGAATTTTCATAAACTTGGGAAAATTTGGAGAATTTTCAAAAACTTACAACTTCATAATCGAACAGCTGCGTAGTCTTGAATCAGGGAGCTCTCTGTAACTAAATTATTCAGGAAAAATTATAGAATGATGCTATCAAGAAAGCCAATTCACAATGCAGTTTATGATGTTAGCAAATGATTCCTTTCAGTATCTGGCAATAGCGTGGACCTGGAGATTTTGGAATGGGAAATCCCACTCCTTGAAATTTCTTTTAACCCCCATTTACTTCACAAGAATCAGATTCCAAGAATACTGAAATGGAAACTTCCAATGTAAAAATAAATCTTACTAATTAGTGAATATTAAAACGTGAATTCCCTACATACTGATTTCAAATTATTATTTTTAGCCAGTAAACTCACCTGAACTCCATAAAAACAACTGATATAAGAAGCCAAAACTTCTTGTGTAGGTGGAAAATACTTAAATATGTTATATTTTACTGTTTACTACCAAAAAAATATTTAATAAATCTTAAAAATTACCAAAAGTTGAAAATTTCCAAACTTCCACAAAATTCCTGATGCATTCAAAATTCCCAAAACGTTTCCATCCCTTTGCAATCCTCGGCGAGACAACTTTCGCTAAAAGAATGCTTTCAAATGAAGTTTGGAAGGGCCGAGTTCAGGTTCATGTTGGTATAGACAAACTTATGATTGAGATGTAACTTTGTCAGCCAATACCATTGACATTACTCATATGAAAGCTCTTTGCTCCGGAAGTGGTACTCATACGAGTATACCAAGGAGTGGTCGATTATGTTTAAAGGACATTTGTAAAGCGGATCAAGGCTAAAACTGGTTTAACACGCATTACGCAGTTCAGACGATATTGAAGTCGGATTTGCAGTATCGACCATGAAACCTTATTGCTTTCAAAAGCTTTACAAAAAAGACTTTGATCCCAGTTTGCTCTTTGCTAAAGAAATGGATGCATTGATGAATGATGACAATGAACTAATTGATCATTTGCTCTTCGGTGATGAAGCTGACGTTCAACTTGGTGGATTTGTGAATCACCACATTTGTCATTATTGACATGATAAGGAGTCGAGCCCACATGATCTCAATGAAAAGTCGTCTTGCCGTCCCAAAATTGCAGTCTTGTCTGGCCTACAATCTCTCGAATTGTGAGCCTGTTCATATTGAGAACAACGATGACAGCAGAAAGGTATCTGAACATGCTTAAAACATGTGTGTGTCCCATAGTAGCAAGCTGGAGTAACCTTTATAAACTTCATTTTATGCAGTATGGAGACCCTCCCTCATTTTGCACAAACTGTTCGTGATGTGTTAGAGAAGAACTTTTCTGGTCGGTAAATAAGTTGGCAGGCAACCATCTACTGGCCAGCACGTAGCCCTGAATTGAACTTGATCCCACGTGATTTCTTTTTGTGGGGCCATATAAAAGAAAAGTATATAGTCAAAGCCCTAAAACACTGTAAGAACTTGAGGTCACCATCCACGGGAAGTTTATGTCACTCCACTTCAGGTGCTCCGTGCAGCCTGCGAAAGGAATTCAAGTTGAGAATAAGAAATTTCATGGACGGAAGCCATGCACCAAATTGAATACTTTTAAATAACGGACTCGCATGATTTATTAATGAAATATTTTCCTATATGAAACAATTATGATCACTGTATAAGTTCTTCATTTATAAAAAAAATAAATAAATTAGTTAGTATCAAAATATAAAAATAAAAATAAAAATAATACAAATATATAATAAATATAAATATACAAAATATAAATTAGTTGGTGATTTTTCATACACCAAATAAAAAAAAAATATATATATATATATATATATATATATATATATATATCCTAGTTGAAGATAAAATAAATTCAATTAATTTAGTTTAAAATACTGTATGCACATTTGATTAGGTGACTTTTAACTTAAAATCCATTGCAAATTTTATAATTGTACCCTTGAATGTTTCTCTATTTCTCTGTCAACGTACAACGTCTGTAATAGATTCGTTTCAGTATTTCCATATTTACATAGGTAAAACTACAAACTTTTTTCTATGAATTAAATAATCGATTAAACACAATTCATATAATTTGTACATCACAAACAATTAGAAAAATATACCATTATTTCTTCAGTCCAACGTAGTTTACGTTAATATATATATATATATATATATATATACAGGGTGGGCCGTAAGTTTCCATACATAGGAAAAATTAAACGTTTGTTTTTATGTTTCAGATACCCTAAGAATATGCGTTTGACGTAAGATCTTGTTTACTGATGAAGCAAATTTTTACGTCAATGGAGAGGTTAATCGGCAAAACATACGTTATTGGAGTAATGCTAACCCTAACTGGCTGAGTCCGACGAAGATGCAAGGTGCCGGTAAAGTGATGGTGTGGGCCGGGATATGGGGTGACAGAATTATTGGACCAATTTTTGTCAGTGGAAATCTTAATGCCGAAAGGTATCTTAACATGTTGCAAGAAGAGATTTTCCCATCCCTGCTAAACGAGGAAGGTAACTTCCCAGTTTACTTCCAGCAAGATGGAGCTCCACCTCGTTATGGTCTTCACGTGCGTCGGTATTTGGATCAGCAGCAGTTTCCGGATGCTTGGATTGGTCGGCGTGGTCCTGTGGAGTGGCCTCCCAGATCCCCAGATCTCACCCCCTTGATTTCTATCTTTGGGGGCACTTGAAGGCCATGGTGTATCAGGAAAAGATACGAGACATAAATCATCTAAAGGAACGTATCACCAACGCCATTACAAGCATAACGTCAACTGTGCTAATGCGTGTTCATCAACAGTGGGGAACACGTATTGAAATGTGTTTTCAAAACAATGGCAACCATGTAGAGCATATTATATAAATAAAAATGGTTGTCCATAAAAAAATGTTTATTTTTCCTATGTATGGAAACTTACGGCCCACCCTGTATATATATATACACAAAGGTGGGCAGGACCGAGTTCCAAAAGGACCGAACTCCAGGAACTCGGTCCTTTTTAAGGACCGTGAGCGGGAAAGTCGGTCCTTTTCTCAGTGAGGACCGAAATGAGGAGCGACGGTCCATTTTTAAGCAATTCCGGACGGTCTTTTTTAGTGTGTTTAGTGATTATTTGAAGTTCTAAAGAAGATGAATCGTTTCCTCCAGAAGACTCAGAAAGAGACTGAGACTGAACTGAAACTTGTTTCAACACCTGGAGGAGACGAAGAATCTACTGATGTTAGTGCTTCAACTTCAAGTCAAGCAACTGGAGCTCCTAGCGGAAGAACTGAACCCGGCAATCCCTGGCCGTACCTGGACAAATACTTTGAATACCTGGGCCCCAAGGGTGAGCAGAACCTGGAGTACAAGTGCTTGCTGTGCCTGCCGAACAAGAACATCCTCTCGACAAGCAAAAAGAGCCAAAACAACCTCAAGTGACATGTCTCCAGGCGCCACCCTCACGTCCAGAACCAGTTCGACCAGTGCATCAAGGACGGGGTGGAGCTCCAGAAAAAGAAGAAGCGGCGAGGAGACCCTCAGGACCGAGTCGTTCCTAGGTCCTATCTTCAGAAAGGACCGGGACCGTCGGTCCAGTTTGAGGCAAGGACCGGGACCGGGACCGTCGGTCCTTTTTGAGGCCCGGGTGCCCACCTTTGTGTGTGTGTATATATATATATGTATATATATATATATATATATATATATATATTGTGTGTGTGTGTATATATATAAAACAAAGGAAGTCGATGTAAGTCGACCTCAAAAATGGAGTGGAATACACCACAGAGTGTTCCATTTAAATGGAACCATAGGGAGTAATAAAGATTGGAAAGGATATTGTTACCTTTATTTACCTTTATTACCTTCATTTACCTTTATTACCTTATTATTACCTTTATTAGGTTTACCCTCACAAATCTGGAAATTAAGACATTATTAATTACTCCCTATGGTTCCATTTAAATGGAACACCCTGTAGAATTAGATCGAATTCCCTGAATGAGAGCTTTTTTTTTTTTTTTTTTTTTTACGAATGAACGGAATGAACCCAAAATGGATTTGTTTGGGACACACACATAAGAGAATACATCTGCCGCCGCAAGCTAAGTGGGAAATTGGCTTTATAGTGCACAAAACCTTCCGTGAATGGTATGCGGTTGTTTCGGTGGGTATGGCACTCGAAACAGCTTAAAAATCAATGGTACCATGAAGAAGCAATACCATTCGTCTTAATTCATCATCGTATAATGAGTCAAAACTATCTTTTCCGACAAGATAATGACCCAAAAACACGAGTCCAACTTTAACATGAATTATTGGGAACGTAAAAAAAAAATGAACAGAATGTGGTGGTCATTATGGAATGACCTCCAAAGTCACCCGATCCGAATCCAGTTGATAATTTATGACCATCATTCAAATCTGAAAAGTAAAAATACCACTCCTAACAACTTTAATGATATATGTAAAATCATACAACAGGTCTGGAACAACATCAAAGACTCTATAAATAATTTGATTGAATCACAGCCGCGAGGAGTGGTTGCTGTGTTGTTTACAAAAGAGAGAGTAACAAAATTATGAAATTATATAGCCTTCATATAATATTATATTAGTAATAATATTTATTTCCTCTCATTAATTTATGAATTAATAAAAATCCTTCGCATTTTTCTGTTATTTTCTAAATGATTTACGAAAACTCAAAGTGGGTTCATAATTATTGGCATCTAATTTTAGTTTTTTTACAGGGAATTCAGAGAAACCCGGGCAGTGCCCATATTTGATGCCCATGGCATCAGGGACTTGCGACCTCGAATGTTCAGAGGATGCCCACTGTCCAGCCGAAACGAAATGCTGCAGCAACGGGTGTGGAACATACTGCATCCAACCTATTTCAATGACGGGTAAAATTTTTCATTTCAACGCGTAGAGGTCCAAAATGTAAAAAAGCTTCAAGTCCTCAAAAGTTATTAACACGTTCAAATTCGAGGAATTTCCAGTAGCTAAAATGTACTCATAATATACTAATCCTTAATTAATTAATTAATTAATAAAGTTTAAAGAGTTAAATGAATATAACATCGAACACGTACACCTTCGGATAAAAAGTCCGCCAACAAGAAATAAAATTTATGAAAAAAATTACTAATTGCTATAATGACGTATTTTCGTTTTTTTTTAATTTTATTAATCACAAAAAAGAATTAAATATCCCAAAACAAACAAAATGTTATCAATAAGTAATTTTTCATGTTTTTTTTAAAAAACCTATTTATAGGCGAACTCTTTTCCCAAAACTGCACGTAAGAATTAGTTTCTTGGGGTAGTGAGGTTACATACGTCACTTATAAGAAAGTTTCTTGAATATTTTTTATTGGTGAATTTTGCTCCCACGTTTATATTAAATTTAGTTACGTTGCTAAAATCTGAAGAGTCTGAGATAATACGTTTTAGAGGGGCTCAGAAGGTTCCTATTGAGAGGATCTGTCGAGGAATAAGGTATTAGTAGATTATATGAACTAAACAGCCTTTCAGTTACCAATACATTCAATACTTTCTTGCCGAAAACAATAAATGAAAATTGCCTCCCCCATTATTTTATACTTGAATTTCCTCCTAAAATTATCATATATATATATATATATATATATATATATATATATATATATATATAACAAACTCAGAATGGTTCCCTGAGAACATTATATGTTAAACACAGACCGTGCATGGAACAAGGAACTCTTCTGGGAAAATTAAATCCACTATAGTCCGAATAAGTAATGGTAAATGACAAATACCATAGTTTTTTTCCTTTTTTTCATGATTTTAGCCCGACGTGGGCAACGGGTCTCTCGCAAAGAGATCCCATAAATATAGCTTCCCTCACCAGCTATCTGCAAAGCAGACAGGATCCAGCTTTGGGACGTGGATCTAGGGTTTAAAGCAAACCTAGATCCCTACACTCAGAACCTCTATATAAGTAAAAGACTCGTTGCATTCACGTCGTGTTGAATAAATCAAAGAAAAAGGGGGTAACTATTGTATTTTTAGCCAAAAAAACCAAAACTTAAACCTCAACCGGGACATTGAGCGTCCACTTTTCAAGGCACGAAACACGTCCGTTTAGTATACACAAACTCGAATGGTTCCCTGAGAACATTATATGTTAAACAGACCGTGCATGGAACAAGGAACTCTTCTGGGAAAATTAAATCCACTATAGTCCGAATAAGTAATGGTAAATGACAAATACCATAGTTTTTTCCTTTTTCATGATTTTAGCCCGACGTGGCAACGGGTCTCTCGCAAAGAGATCCCATAAATATAGCTTCCCTCACCAGCTATCTGCAAAGCAGACAGGATCCAGCTTTGGGACGTGGATCTAGGGTTTAAAGCAAACCTAGATCCCTACACTCAGAACCTCTATATAAGTAAAAGACTCGTTGCATTCACGTCGTGTTGAATAAATCAAAGAAAAAGGGGGAACTATTGTATTTTTAGCCAAAAAAAACCAAAACTTAAACCTCAACCGGGACATTGAGCGTCACTTTTCAAGGCACGAAACACGTCCGTTTAGTATACACAAACTCAGAATGGTTCCCTGAGAACATTATATGTTAAACACAGACCGTGCATGGAACAAGGAACTCTTCTGGGAAATTAAATCCACTATAGTCCGAATAAGTAATGGTAAATGACAAATACCATAGTTTTTTCCTTTTTTCATGATTTTAGCCCGACGGGGCAACGGGTCTCTCGCAAAGAGATCCCATAAATATAGCTTCCCTCACCAGCTATCTGCAAAGCAGACAGGATCCAGCTTTGGGACGTGGATTAGGGTTTAAAGCAAACCTAGATCCCTACACTCAGAACCTCTAATAAGTAAAAGACTCGTTGCATTCACGTCGTGTTGAATAAATCAAAGAAAAAGGGGGTAACTATTGTATTTTTAGCCAAAAAAACCAAAAACTTAAACCTCAACCGGGAGACCCGTTGCCCACGTCGGGCTAAAAATCATGAAAAAAGGAAAAAAAACTATGGTATTTGTCATTTACCATTACTTATTCGGACTATAGTGGATTTAATTTTCCAGAAGAGTTCCTTGTTCATGCACGGTCTGTGTTTAACATATAATGTTCTCAGGGAACCATTCTGAGTTTGTGTATACTAAACGGACGTGTTTCGTGCCTTGAAAAGTGGACGCTCAATGTCCCGGTTGAGGTTTAAGTTTTGGTTTTTGGCTAAAAATACAATAGTTACCCCCTTTTTCTTTGATTTATTCAACACGACGTGAATGCAACGAGTCTTTTACTTATATAGAGGTTCTGAGTGTAGGGATCTAGGTTTGCTTTAAACCCTAGATCCACGTCCCAAAGCTGGATCCTGTCTGCTTGCAGATAGCTGGTGAGGGAAGCTATATTTATGGGATCTCTTTGCGAGAGACCCGTTGCCCACGTCGGGCTAAAATCATGAAAAAAAGGAAAAAAAACTATGGATTTGTCATTTACCATTACTTATTCGGACTATAGTGGATTTAATTTTCCCAGAAGAGTTCCTTGTTCCATGCACGGTCTGTGTTTAACATATATTATATATATATATATATGCTTGTGTGTGTGTGTGTGTGTGTTCGTGCATTGGTACAAGATCGTATAATGAAAATTAATTTTAATAATAAAAATGTAATTTTTGCCCGCAGCCTGTCAACACCAGAAGGCGCTGCTCGAATACCGAGCGAGAGAAGCGGGAATTCCTTCTGAAAAGGTGTTCTTACCCGAATGCGACTCCGAGGGAACATTTGTACCTACACAGTGTCACCCAGGCACTCTAACATGCTGGTGCGTGGACCCTCAGGGCATAGAGGTTGCTGGCACCAGAGTCAGCTCCCCCGCGAAACCCGACTGCCAGGTAAATGGATAATTGTTTTGGAATATTGGATCGCGCCTTTAATTAAAGAAGCGAAGTGTTTTCGTAGATAAACTGCGGTTAAATATTAAATTAGAGCGAGATCACGTTCCATACCGTATCTTTAATTAACTAAAGTGAAAATAACCTTGAAAATAGGAAACCTGAACTTCGAAATCAGTTATTCTCATCTTGGAAATTTTTATTAAAATCCCTATTCCATTTATTTAACTTCCACTTAACTCCGAACAAAACAAGTAAATGAATAAAAACTTTAAAAAATTAACTAAAAACTAAAATAAAACACACACACACACACACACACACACACATATATATATATATATATATATATATATATATATATAACTTCCTTTTATATATGATATATGTATATATACAGGGTGTCTGAAAAGTCACCCCCTATTTTTTAATTTTTATTGCTCCTAAACGAAAATGAATATGAAAACATTTCTTAACTGAAATGAAGCTTATTTACTACCATTTACTTTATTGTAAAATTGAAAAACTTTAATACGAAGTTAAAGTTCAACGCAGGCTCCAGCAATGTCCACACACTTCCGTGACCTGAGTGGGAAAATGTTGGAGAATTGCTCTTCATGCAAGATGGGGCTTCACCACATTTTGCATTAACTGTTCGTGCCTGGTTAGATAACCACTTCTCCGGACGGTGGTTAAGTCGTCGAGGACCAACGGAATGGCCTGCTCGAAGTCCAGTTTTAACGCCATGCGACTTCTTCTGTGTGCGGCTGGGCAAAAGAACAAATGTACAAATCAAAACCAATGACCATTGATGAACTTGAAAACAAAATTCGTGATGTTCTTGGTAATATACCACGTGACTTCTTCAGAAAATCTGTTGAAAATGTATCGGTAAGGTTACAGAAGTATGTGGACAATGCTAGAGCCTACGTTGAACTTTAACTTTGTATTAAAGCTTTTTAATTTTACAATAAGGTAAACGGTAGTAAATAAGCTTCATTTCCGTTAAAGAAATGTTTTCATATTCCTTTTCGTTTAGGAGCAATAAGAGTTTAAAAAAAGGGAATGACTTTTCAAACACCCTGTGTGTATATATATATATATATATATATATAAGCATAATAATAAAGATATTAATTTTCCGACGTTGCATGTGTTCGGAGTATTTAATAAAGATTAGAGCTTTAATCTTTCAGGCGAATAAATCTTGAATTTTAATTATTTATTAATAAAAATTCATTTTTATTTAGTTTTTAATTAATTTCAAAGGAATATATTTTAAGTAAAGCTGAGATTATTCTCAGCAAATTTATACGATAACTGCATATTATTCTCGTAATAGTTATTTTTTTAATTTTATTTATTGTTGTACAATACAACAATATTGTTGTATAATAACTATATATTTATATCGCACGGAAAGTATAATGCTTGACAAATTGTATATTTTTATGAAGCGATATTTGATATGTAACTCGATAAAGGTTCAAAGTTACTCTTAGTTTCGAAAAGGGGATTCTGTTCCTTCAACAACGCTAATTAGCCTTTTATTACCCTCCTGGCACTCTTATTAATTCTGTTCTGCTCAACACCCGACGTTTATTCAGCCTCAGAAAAAATCTCTGGACGATAAAGAATTAATTTCATTATAGTTAACGTCCCTACCCGTATATAGCCGTCCCTTTACGTCATTTATTACTTCTTTATGTCACTAAATTTTTTAAGATTGTTTAAGACTAACTTATTTAATTATCAATATTTGTATTACGGCATATCAAAGTGTGAAATTACAATATTTTTTGCTTCACTTTACAACTTTTGTTCACTAAACTACTCTCGCGTATTTAAGGGAGGAGGGTAGTAGTAGTATTACGTACTACATGAGTAGTGTGACTTACTATTAATGCAATATTCAGAAATGTAGCGTAAATAAATGATTAATTGCTTTTATATATTTGATTGGGGATTAGAAAACGAATCATGATTTAGCTTTGCTTTTGCAAGAGCGATTTTTAAAAATATCACTTAATTTATACTAAGAAATCACGTCCATTTTGACAATTTTCGGGACTCATAAGAGCCCCGCATCAAATTTATGACCAGGGACTCTTCAAACAGCATTCACACTTACACTTTACATCTTCTTACGTATTCTTACAAATTTCACACAACACTCCTTTCTTTATTCGGAGAAACGGCATTTCAAAATGATTTTCTTTCGTTTGTAACTAATTTTTCCATGAACAGAAACCCTTAGTATGCCCAGCAATGAACTGTAATTTGGCGTGTTTACACGGATACCAACTGGACTCTTCAGGATGCCCAGTCTGCGCTTGCAGAGATCCTTGCGAGGAAGTAACCTGCAGTTCTCCTTCAGAAGAATGTAGAATCGTACACGTCGCCTGCGTGGGAGAACCGTGTCCTCCTTTACCCGTGTGCCTTCCCAAATTGGAAAACCCTTGTCCGACAGGTAAAGTCTCGTGAAACAAACGAGAACGAATGAACAGACGAAAAACGCATTAAACGTGTTTATCCGCTTCAGAATTTGTCCTTGTTGAGAATGAAAATTTATTTATTATTTTATCTCAAAATCATACATCCTCCTCCTCCTCCTCCTCCTCATCATCATCATCATCATGTCTGTAGTTTGCATGGTATGACAGTGTTTCTTTGAGTTAAGACCGTGTTTTCATGGTTTGTAAGCGTTCTTATTTTACTTCTTTTCATCTTTCACCCCTTTCCTATTCTCTTCGACTATTTTTCCGACTTGTCGGCAGTGGCCGGCCGATGATGATGGTGAGTCTTTCTCTCTATTTTTCTGAATGAATGTTAACCCACGAATGATAGGGTTTGCTACTTACTTAATCCCTTATTCTCTTCTTTTAACTCTCTATTCTCTTTTTTTAACCCCTTATTCTCTTCTTTTAACCCCCTACTCTCTTCTTTCTCTCAGGCTAACCTTAGAGTGGATCTTAGGGTCTTTGTTAGCTTTAGCTTCTGTAGATCTGTAGATCATCATCATCATCATTATTATTTTGAAAGAAAAACAGCCAGTATATAAAATTGTTATAAAGTTTCAACAAGTAGATTAAATTTGACACTTGACCAACGGTCATCCTTTTAACACTTAAATCTATTCTAAATTCATTTTATTCATCTCAACCAGATTTAGATCTCAAATCGCGAGGTAGCTAAAATTTTGCATGATTGGCCTACTGTAATTTAAATATCTGTTCCTATATTCCTATATCTTTATTATAGCAGATAATGTTTGCTATACAGACTTCGATCAGACTTTAAGGACAGGATTTTAGCTTTGATTTACTTGTATTGATGAAAATATGCTGAAAATTAGTAAAAATGAATTAGTGATAATATGAAGTTACGAATTAATTATTTTATTTAGTCTTTTACTGTACGTGAAAATGTTGTTGACAGTCAAATTAATCATTTCCTTTCACTTTTATTTCAGGCGCCCCATTGACTGTGAATGGTTCGATGGTCGAGTGTGGCCCTCAAGGTCAGTCCTGCCCTTCGAGTCACAAATGCCACCTTTCTCCTCTTGGCGAGTACGCCCTCTGCTGTCCCAAGCCCAGTAAGTTAACTGTCCTATGCTGAACCATTTCTTCCGTAATCCAAAAAACGCAAAAACTGCCAACAAAATAGTTTACTACTAATATCCTTGTCACCAAACTGAGTCTAACCTCACCCTCACTTATCCTGTTTGAACATAATTAACCTCATTTAACTTAATCTATTCTACTTACTTTATCTTAGCCTAAATTAATAATTTATTTTAACTTTGTGTGACTTATGCTAGTTTTATTTAACTCCATGTAGACTCTCTTCACTATTATTTAATCTAATTTAACATAATTTAACTTAACCTATTCAAAGTTAACCAAACACGCCTTAACCAATTTACTTAACCTAACTCGACCTTTTCTGTCATAGTTCAATATACTTTAGCCTGACTAAACCTAACCCATAGACCATGTTGATCACTTTTTATGTCTACAGTCTGGATAAACCTGATCTATGGATAAACCTGATCTAGATGTGAGGAAACAATGTTTGTGTCACGTAACTTAATAACTTAATAGAATATTTGAGAATAAACTTATCTTTTGTGAAATTATTTACCAAAAAGCAACCAGGGTGTAAGATGTCTGAGCGTGTACTCCTGTTTGATTTTGTTACTAGTCTAACTGTTTAGCAGTTATACACGGAGAGCTTTCTTGTTAAAAAAAAAAGTCACTTTACTGTTAATATTTTTAGTCCAATTTAACTTATTTCATTACAATTTAAGCGTTTATTTAATGGCATCATTCGTATAATTTTGCGTGGAATATCAAAACTTGAGGAGGGACAGTTGTTTGTGGCTGAGACATCGACGATGCAAAATAAATTACAAAAACTTCATTTTTTATGTAGGCTTTAACAGGTTTTTTTTAAATGTAAATATCAATCTCTTATTTTAAAATTAACTTCCATCAGATTTTTTAAAATTAAGAAGAAAACAGAACGTTTGGTGGTACCTGTAATCGGAGCAGATTAAATACTTTGGATCACCTGAAGATCAGGGCCCCCAGCCTTCTTTAGTTAGCCTTATAAGGCTAACTAACGAAAATATCACAACCTAACATAACCAATCGTTAGGTCAACTCTACGCCCTTGACGATTGGTTAGTTAGGTCGTGATATTTTCGTTAGTTAGCCTTATAAAGCTAACTAAAGAAGGCTGGGGGCCCTGATCTTCAGGTGATCCAATACTTTTTAATTCAGTAGAATTTGCTATCATAAAATTTAATAATAAAAATAAAATATAATTTTAAATTAATTTCTGATATTTTATTTATTTTACTTATCTACAAATTGAAATATCGTAACTTATTCATTTTAATTCGTTTAAAGTCCCAATTCAGACAATGAAATGTCCTGCTCATTTTCTTTAACAGTATTTTATTGGAGCAAACTTTGTAAGAAAATTAAACTCCATTCATACATCATCAAGAACTATCAACTTTAGCCGTCGTCAATTTGATGTCTATCTTCAATTTCCAAGTAGCTAACATAAATTCATCGAAGACAATCAGCTATTTTGATGGAGCATGATGAAAAATATGATCTGAGATAGGCCCGATATACAGTATACAGTTTCGGAAAAAAGTTTGCCTAAAAACATAAAATTTCTGAAAAGCATAAAAAATTACTAAATAGTAATATTCTGTTTTCTTTGAATATTTCATTCTCTTTAATAACAAAAAAAACATTCCTAATTAGTAATTTTTATGCTTTTCAGAAAGTTTGTTTATAGGCGAACTTTTTTCCGAAACTGTACATCTTTTTAATAAATTATCATATAGAAGAATACAAAAAATATTAAAAATAAGTATTTTATAATCTTGGTGATCATGAGCTTCCCACTAAAAATTCGGCGTAAGGAAATTTTCCAGAAATAGGCCTATTTAACGTTTGTATTGAATTCGTTTTAAATTTAAAATTTATTTTAATATTAATTAAATTGTATAAAAAATTTTTTAACATTTTCTCGGCGTTTCTGTGACAAAAGCAATATTGTTCAGAGTTAAATGTCTTTCCCCGAAAGTTATAATTATTTACAATAAAGTTTGAACATGTTCAAACCTCAAAATCTAAAATTCCTGTAAAAATGTGCATCTCATTCGCGACAATGAAAATTGAAGATGGTCAAAGTTCGTGACTTTTGCTGAATATTGACGATAATGTGAACAGTCTCCCACAATGTTACGCAGAAATTTAACCCAATGTCTTATGCGACTCTAACGATTTTCTTTGTTAACTAAAGCTTAGTGTTGACTAAACCTTAACTATATTAGTTATTATTTGAGGATTTAAATAATTTGTGTAACAGAGAAATTATTTCTGTAGAACGCATTTGCTTTTTCCGCCTGGTGAAACCTTTTTGACTTCGTTGTTTCTGGTCCCTAGGAGAAGCGTGTTACCACGAAAGGGATACCGGTGTCTGCGAGGGATCCATTCAGAGGTGGTATTTCAATCCCGATAAAAACCGGTGCGAGAAGTTCCGATACGGGGGATGCGGAGGCAACCTAAATAACTTTGAGAGCCGAAAGGAGTGCGAAAGCGCTTGTCCTCAGTTGACCTCTTGTCAGAGAATCCGGCACAAGAACTTTAAATACGCAGAAAAAGACAAAAAGGTACAGAAACCGTTTCTATATATATATATATATATATATATATGATAAATAAAACCACGAAGGAAAGGAAACACAGAATGGTGCTCAAGCGCTTTCGTCTAATGACATCCTCAGGAACACTGAAGTACATAAAGAGTTACAGCCTGTATATAGGTTACAGAAAAAAAAAATATATAATATATACAATAAACGGAGAGGTAAAAATAAAAATTAAACATTAAAGGATTGTGGGAGGAGCATACAAATTTGTAAGGAAACTATCGATTTTTAGCACAAGATCAAATGAATTGTTTCCAACCAATGTTATAGATAATTAAAAAAAAAAATACAAATTTATACTGGAAATCTGCCTGGGTTTTAGCACTCTGCCCTTCTTGTTTAAGTTTGATGTATATAAAAATAAATTGAAAAATAAAAGTTATTAGAGTAGCATACAAGTTTACCAAAGATTTAGTGTTCTACCCTTCTTATCTAAATCTGTTCTGAAGGAATTCAAAACAACAGGATCGAGTTGAAAAAGACCTTTGCTTATGTTGAAGTTATTTGTAAGTTGGATAATGGCAGACTCAAGAATATTTCTATTAACAATGTTGCTAGAGTGAAATAAAACTGAAGCATTATTCCAATCAATACAGTGGGATAACTCTGACAAATGGACAAAAAGGGCACTGGACGACTGTCCTGTTCTAACGGAATATTGATGCTGTTTTATACGTGTATGCAAATCCTTTCCCGTCTGACCTATGTAAAAGGAATCACATTGTTTACAACCAATTTTATAGATAATGCCTGAATTATTGGTAGGGCTATTTTTTACTATGATATTTTTCACAATATTGTTATATGAAAATACTACATTAATATCCAAAAGTTTAAGTACATTAGCAATGCTTAAAAAGCCCGGGGAAAATGTACTTTAGTACTTCCATTTTTCCCGGGCTTTTTAGGCATTGCTAATGTACTTAAACTTTTAGATATTAATGTAGTATTTTCATATAACAATATTGTGAAAAATATCATAGTAAAAAATAGCCCTACCAATAATTCAGGCATTATCTATAAAATTAGTTGTAAACAATGTGATTCCTTTTACATAGGTCAGACGGGAAAGGATTTGCATACACGTATAAAACAGCATCAAATTCCGTTAGAGCAGGACAGTCGTCCAGTGCCCTTTTTGTCCATTTGTCAGAGTTATCCCACTGTATTGATTGGAATAATGCTTCAGTTTTATTTCACTCTAGCAACATTGAGTCTGCCATTATCCAACTTACAAATAACTTCAACATAAGCAAAGGTCTTTTTCAACTCGATCCTGTTGTTTTGAATTCCTTCAGAACAGATTTAGATAAGAAGGGTAGAACGCTAAATCTTTGGTAGACTTGTATGCTACTCTAATAACTTTTATTTTTCAATTTATTTTTATATACATCGAACTTAAACAAGAAGGGCAGAGTGCTAAAACCCAGGCAGATTTCCAGTATAAATTTTTTTTTTTTTTTAATCTATAACACTGGTTGGAAACAATTCATTTGATCTTGTGCTAAAAATCGGTAGTTTTTCCTTACAAATTTGTATGCTCCTCCCACAATCCTTTAATGTTTAATTTTTATTTTTACCTCTCCGTTTATTGTATATATATGTATATATATTTTTTTCTGTAACCTATATATAGGCTGTAACTCTTTATGTACTTCAGTGTTCCTGAGGATGTCATTAGACGAAAGCGCTTGAGCACCATTCTGTTTCCTTTCCTTCGTGGTTTTATTCATCATAAATATTTTTCACGTGTTACTTTCGTGAAATAATTTTCATATATTACAAGGTCCGCAAAAAAAAAGGAGCATGACAAAAATTGCTCTCACGCCCGCATTTTTTGCCGGACCCTTAAATGTTATATATCTAGCTAAAGATAAAAGAGCCCAGAGTTGTATAAAACAAATTTCATCAAAATCGGTCATAAAATAAAGATTTTATGGCCACAAACGTGCAATGACTAAAAAAAGTAATTTCCGCGTAAAAATTTAATGTTCTTCTCATTTTAAATTATTTTTTTCAGATGCCTAAATAATTTTAATCAATAAAAATGATAATATGCCCTTTTCTAAAGAAGATAAAATATTAATAAAACATTATAGACTTGATAAAAATTATGGCGCAATAAAATTATTACAAGAGTAATTATTACATATTATTACAAATTATTACATATCGAACAATTTTTTTAGTCTTATAATTTCGTTTTCTTTGGAAATTGTAAAATTATATGACATGTTGTAGTAAAACTTTTATATTTTCTTTAATTTTTGACGTATTGACATGAAATTTGGTACTAACTTAGTTTATTTGTTGCTTATTTGCCTAAAATAAGTTATTTGTCATTATGTGTAAAAATGAATGTACAGTAAACATTTTCGTCATGCTTCTTTTTTTTTTGCGGACCCTTGTAATAATTTTATTGCGCCATAATTTTGATCAAGTCTATAATGTTTTATTAATATTTTATCTTCTTTAGAAAAGGGCATATTATCATTTTTATTGATTAAAATTATTTAGGCATCTGAAAAAAATAATTTAAACTGAGAACATTAAATTTTTACGCGAAAATTCACTTTTTTTAGTCATTGCACGTTTGTGGCCATAAAATCTTTATTTTATGACCGATTTTGATGAAATTTATTTTATACAACTCTGGGCTCTTTTATCTTTAGCTAGATATATAACATTTAAGGGTCCGGCAAAAAATGCTGGCGTGAGAGCATTTTCGTCATGCTCCTTTTTTTTTTGCGGACCCGATAATATATATATATATATATATATATATATATATATATATATATATCTTTTCCTTACTCAGTAATATAATTATTACAAGACCTACCATTTATATATTTATTATTTCGCAAATAATAAGTAAAAATGAATGGGTTGAGCTAAGTAAAAAAGCATATTATTTCCACCCAATCATGTGCCTTTAAATCTTCCACCAATCAGCATCCAAAACTTCACCAATAAGCTTTCGACCTATACATACATATCATACATAGCTATTAAAAACATTTTCATATAATGTATTTTCATGGATTAAAAACATTTTCATATACTTCATTAATTATATTACCGGTGAAGTCTATGCACATCAATTTTTTTCTATCCGTGTATTAACTCAGTATTAACTTAGATTTTAATTTTTAGTTTTTGTTCTTAGTTTTTGTTCTTAATGAAATGATTAGGTTTTTCCTTTTTAAACTTGGCACAGAAACAGTATTAATTAAAAATAGTTCATATTCTTAAAAGGAGTTTCAGGAACTTCTTATCGTTGTTTGGCAAAGAAAATAAACTTAAAAATAGCTGGATTTGAGCATGAGACCGTAAAGGATCATTAAGTCCTTTTCCGGCGACGTTCGATCTCAATTTCATCCCGTTTCAGATAACATTTTTGCCTAAATGCGACAAAACAACTGGTGCTTGGTTACCGGAGCAGTGTTTGGAGGAACTAGGTGTTTGCTGGTGCGTTACGCCAAACGGGGACCAAGTACCAGGAACGCTGACCAGAGGAGCTCCAACATGCCAAGGAAACTCAAGAGCTGCCAGATTGCTCAATCTGGATTTCGATCCCACAAAACCAACGAATATGAGTAAGTTAAAAGCTTACAAAAAAAAATTAAGTAAAATTATAATTAAAAGGGCGTTTGATTACAACGCACTTCTCATCATCAAACTTATAACCAAAAAAAAAAAAGCATAACAATAATGGCTATGAGTTTATGATCATAGAAACTACATTTGTATTTAGTTTATTGCGAAGAACAATCCCCTAAACAAATTTCTTGTCTTTTTTAAATTTCGAGGAATGAATATTCCCCCAGAAAATGTTCAGTTTATAAAATTTTTATCAAGAAGTGTTTAACCCTTTAAGGACGACAGGTACAAATTGGTAACGTTTGAAATACACGCAGTCATAACTTAACCCTACAAAAAATTCCGGCCTTAAAGGGTTAAAGGAAAAAATTTACTGTTTTTTTTTTTTTTAACTCCCTTCACAACACTTGTTGCTTTTCTACTTAAAAGTATTTCAAGTATTCCTAAAAGAGCGAATGTGCATCACGTGTCGACACCATTTTCACCTTGAATGACTTGGTGCACAGTGACTGCACACTCATTAACAATCGTAATGCGAATGAGCTGATACTTCTATACCCAGTTTTGCCGGGACTTCTACATCTTAAACATTTTACGAATAAAAACCGAATTTATATTCCTGAATTCGGTCTCTTTTCACGATTAAAATAATTGAGATTTATGGATGAAATATTCAGGTAAAACTCTAAAGTACGAAACCGATCGCGTTGTTCGTAATACGTGATACAGATACTTTCATTCTCCCGAAAACATAAAGCATATACAGGCAAACCCGTCTGACCTAGCTAGTACATGTTAATCCGCAATTGATTCTTTCATAGTAGAACGCTTTTATTGTTTTCCAATTTTAAAACTGGTCAGTTGAAACCAAACCAAAATATTTGAACATGAAGATCCAACCGCGCCATCTGTTGGAGAAAATGCTAACTAAATTCCAACTCGGCAAATCTAACTTGATCATGAAAATCAAGAACTCGGCTTCAAATAAGATATTTTCACGCATTTGAAAAAAAATATATGAAGGTTATTTTAATGTAATTCATTTTTCTCATTCAAATTAAGGTAAATGTGGTTATTGAGTAGAAAAGTTAAGGGTTATGTATTTTAATGCGCTATTTAATTTTTTACCGTAGTTTGTGAGCCCGGGCAGACTGTTCACGTTTGTGATAAAACTCTCTGCGAAAATAAGGTAAGCATAAATAATGTATTATATTATAACGTGAAGCGATATTCAAGCAATGCAGTTGACAAGTTAATTATTGAGCTCTTCTTTACAGCATGAGATAATTTTTCGGTTGCAGTCACAGCATAAAACTGAATATAAAATTAAAAGATTTGACAGAAAACTTTTTGTTTTGAGTGTATCCGAGTAGGTGAAAACTAGACTTAAATATGAACAATTTTGCCTTCTAGGTCTGTCTTTCTCATCCCGGAGCCGTCTGCAGAGTGAATCCATGTGGCAGTTGCTCATTCCAATTTGTGGACTCCTTCAACGCCCCCGTAAATTGTGAAGTGGGTCTCACAGATTGTCAGAAACAGCTCCAGAAAGTTCTCAATTCACCAGCTTTTGAAAGGCCGAATCGTATTTTAGCTGGTAAGAGCGAACGAACTGGAAAGTTTAGCGCAGAAATTGATTGATAAGCTCGAACTGTACACCATAATAAGGACCTTCATGTTACACAAATTCTGAAAACGGCTCTGCATAGATGCCCTTCATGCTCACTAAAAACTACCGTTTTCCCATTTTTAACCAATATGATGTTTCACGATAATCGCCTCAACAGTGAAATAAAAGCAAAGCAAATGGATTTACTTTTATACCCATAAATCAATAATTTCATCATCTTAAAAGGAATCTTATCAAAACTTTCATACTGCGCGTGTTCACATCACTTAGTTTCGATGTTTTCGTTTCACACTAACAGATACTCCTCTTGCGTCAAATCCAAATGTCAACTACAACTCAGATGTGGACGTTCTTTACCATCAGAACATCGACGCGGGTGTTACAGTCACCGGGATAAACATCGAAAACAAAGACCAGGAGAGAGAACGAAGAGATGTTGACGGTCGGGTGAGATTCATATAAAAGTTTTCAGTTCAGAGATTTTGGTTGAAAAGATTCATTTTTAATAAGAAATGGTTTAAGAAAGTGTTTGAAAATAATTGAAACGTTGATTTCCTTTCAGTACTTGAATACTGCTTTCTTTAGGTAATAATTAACGCAAATGCCTATACATTTTAATCGTAAAAGACCTACGATTCTATTTATAAGGAACCAACATTTGTAAACTCGACTTTAAATTTGTTGTAGAACACTGCGTAGAATCCCCGATAGCCAAGGCTCATTTCATAACCCAGTGGACCTCGGAATCAAGGATCGAGTTTATGGTTCTGCCGGAAGTAGCCCAACACAGTACCAAGAAACTGCACCCCAATCAAATATTGTGTCTGGTATTTATTTTTTATTTTTTACCGACAGCGACAGGGTATCCATCAGGGGGGCGGAAGCCTTTTAACATTGGGGACATTTCAAATTTTTACATCTTTAAATTACTTCAAACACTGGCTATCCCACGTTGAAAAATATTACTCCGAACATAATTTCCATCTAACAACCCAAGAAACTGTATAATACACCGAAGAATCATTATAGAACTTTTGATGGACTAATACTGGAACGAATTACCGTATATAAATTGATTACTATATTTCATATTTCAAGCGCTGAACATTACCATTATATACGTATGATTACAGCAATGATAAAATGTAGCAAAACCTGATTCCGCAAAGTCATTAGAAAATTGAATCGGTAGTCGAGACGAGATTGGAGGGGACTAAGACAATCTATTAATTTTAAATCAGAGTTGTATAGAGAAGATCTTGCTCTTATTTTCCTTCTATAATAAAATGATTGCCGTTGGATTGCCGTCTGCGAAAAGAGACTCGATAAAATTTTATGCATTTTATATTTTTTAGTTTACTTTAATACCATTTCACATTCTTTACTACGTGTTATGGGTTTAACAATCTGCATATTTCACAAAAATATTGGGGGGCAAATGCCCCCTCCCCCCCAGCTCCGGCGCCCCTGGTATCCATGCGAATAACCGCTAATGTAGTTCCATTTGCGTATAAATTATTAATTCCCCCTTGGCGCCGTTTCCACACCCATTCGCCGTCCGAGAGTGGGAATGTTCGAAATAGGAATTCAAATTTGGAGAAAAGCTTTCTGATTTGTGAAAGGGCACAAAGAGGGTTGTGACGCAACTGCATGCCCCAGGGGTATTTCTACGTAAAATCATACTCACGATTAAAGAGCAAAATCTGACAGTGGCATTTTAGAATTGACTCCTTTGAGATTCCAGCTTTCAGAATTCTCATTCTTGGACGAGAATTGAATGGGAATGAACGAGAATGGGAAAAGGACATTTCTGTATACTAACTTCGATCCCAAGTTCGTCCGTTTGGTTGTTCTTGGTTGGTGCATTTTGGGTGGTTCAGGTTTTAAATACTCTTAATTGTGTGAGGCGCTTTTACATATAATCTCTACATTTAACTTATAGTGAGTTTTATGTATGCAAAGGATTGTTCCCTGACTGGGTATTGGCTTACTTTAGTTATCCTCAACCAAGAATTTTATATACACTATATATATAATACAAACCCACAAGGAAAAAGAACAAATTATTCCGAGGCCTTTCGTGTATTCAGCAATACACCTCGTCAGGGAATCATTGCTGAATACGAAAGGCCTTGAAATAATTTTTAATTTTTCCTGGTGGGTTTGCATCATTCATTCATTTCATGTGTTTAAGTGTGAAATTCATCCCATATATATATATATATATATATATATATATATATATATATATATATATATATATATATATATATATATATATATACGCATGTGGGTGGGTGTTGAGATTTTTAAGTTGTAAAATTTTCCTAAGAATAAAGTACAATATTTATATTATTAAAAAGACTTGAAATGTAGGACTAACGTGAAATTAAAAAATCAAGAGTTTTTTTCAATGTCAAGTTTTTTATACAAAAATTTTCTGCAAAAGTACCAACTGATAATGCATTGCTGAAATTTTTAGTCCTATTTCAGCATTCAGTTAAATCTACTACTAAAGTATACCTCTTTCATCTTGCACAGAGCCATCTTCGAAGCCTGGCACTTGTCCAACTCTTATGTCAGACTTCAGTCTCCTGCAGTGTAGCCCAACTCGAGACTGTGCCTTGGATGCGGAATGTCCTGGAGACTCTAAATGTTGTTTCACGGGCTGCGGAACAATCTGCTTGCAACCCGCAGGTATATAAACAGCGCTGACTGGTGTACAAATTTTATACTATCTGACTCATTAACCTGTGTATGAGCCACACATAATTCATTACAGTTCTCGGAAATAATGTTAGGCGTAACTCATTATATTCATTATTATTTATATATTTTAACTGTATCAATTTTTCTATTGCTGTTATAACTTTACAATTATAATTAAAGTAATAAATTTTCTTTTACAGTCGTTTTACACTTATGTACGTAACGTAAAAATATCTTACGTTCACTTATGTACGTTACGTAAAAATATCTTACGTTCACTTATGTACGTAACATAAAAATAGTTTACGTTCACTTATATACGTAACAAAAATATCTTACGTTCACTTATGTACGTAACATAAAAATATCTTACGTTCACTTATGTACGTAACATAAAAATATCTTACGTTCACTTATGTACTGTAACATAAAAATATTTTACGTTCACTTATGTACGTAACATAAAAATATCTTACGTTTTAACGTTTTTTGACATTTCTTATATTTATTTTAGAAATTTTCTTATTTTTTTCTACATTTAAACTGTTTTACGTTCTACGTTTTTACGTCTTACGTTTTAACGTTTTACGCTTTACGTACGTTCAGTAAAGCCTAAAGTAGAAATAAATAAATGTATTTTGTAAAAAACTTATTGTAAATTTTAATCGTGTAATATTTAGTTTTACCAATAAATATTTATTATCATTATTATTATTATTATTATTACTTGTTTTTTACGCTTATTGTACATTTTTCTTATATGTTCTCGCACTCTACCTAACTTATCTTCTTTAACTTATATATATATATATATATATATATATATATATATATATATATATATATTCGATTCGCTCAACTTTCTACCTCAGAAACTCGAGTATCACTGGGAATGACTTTACAAGCGCCTCAGTGTCACAGCGACGGATCGTGGGTAAGGGAACAAAGGTCAGGAGACGTGACATGGTGCGTCGACTCCAAAGGACGACCTTTGCACGAAACCCTCACTAGAGGACACGTCAGATGTGGACCCAATGGTAAGCAATGTAAATCTTTCAAGCGGGGCAAATTTAAAGTTTCAGAAAAATGTTCGACCAGAAACGTGAAATTCCTAAAGCGTATAAAAAATTAATAATTGGTAGTTTCATCTTATTCTCTAAATAATATTTTGTTTTTAAAAAATTCATGTTTTGAGGCGAACTTTTTTCCGAAACTGTACGGGATGAAAGCATTCTTCTTGGTTTGGGTAATAATAATAATGCTTCAGGAGGACCAGAAACTGGCACAGCGCTCAGGCCAGACTAATGGGGCCCGTTACGCTAACTCCCATATTATTATTACAAGCATTATCTGGAATCGAACCCCAGACCACTTCGCTTATATGGAGAAACTGTTACCCAGTGAGCTATGGACATTGGCAATATTTTAAGTGATGTGAAATATAGTCATTTTGTATAGTGTGCAAATCTTCTGAGTCCTTTTCTGTTTTTGTTTTGTGTGTGTTTGTTTTGTGTGTTGTGTTGTGTTGTGTTGTGTTTTGCGCGTTTTTCCTTTCTTGGTTGGTTGGATGATTCCTCTGACTTCTTTGTATCAATACTATTAAAATGAAGGGAATAATGTTTGTTTCTAAGAAAAGTTTCGTTTACAGGCCAAATCTTAGAACAAATGAACTTAGGATATATGTGTCGAAGAGGAGTTCGACCCATGGTCTGCTCCAGAGAATGCGAGCGTGCCATCTGTCTCACCCATCCTGATGCAGTGTGTGTCGCTGACCCTTGCAATCAGTGCCAAGTTTCATTCTACAGGTGAGGAACCATTTTTAAAAATACAAAAAATCTTCACCATAATATACATCTTTGATCGTGTGGCAATTATTATTATTATTATTATATTATTATTATGATCATGATCATTATCATTATCATTATTATTATTATTAAAAAACACGCATTAAGTCCAGGTATCTATTATCTTCAATTTACAATCTTTCGTACATACTTTACGCGCGTTATGAAGAACCCAATTTGTTTGCCCTTAACCTGCGCTGATCAGTCGAACACCCCCAAACCAAAGATACATTTATAGTCAACTGTCATCCTTCATCCCTTATCGTCTTATCACTTTATCATCACTCAAAATGAATTCAGATTTGAGGGGAATAAATACTGCGAGAAAAAAAGATGGAGATTAAGTATATATAATAATGGGGCGAAGCTCACTTTAAATTCTAAGTATCGTTTTGTCGTAGTTCAACAGGAGAGAAGGTAAATTGTGAAGATAAGTGTTCCCAACCCACATCGGCTGGGATGTGCAGAGCGTCCTTCAAAAGATATTTCTTCAATTCAAGTACCAACCAGTGCCAAGAATTCATTTACGGTGGTTGCCAAGGAAATGATAATAATTTCCCTACAATGGGAGTGTGCCAAATGGAATGCGGAGAAAAAGGTTTGTATACACACACACACACACACATACACACACATATATATATATATATATATATTATATATATATATATATATATATATATATATATATATAGTCCGAATAAGTAATGGTAACTGCCCATGTTGGGCTTCCATCATGAAAAAGAAGAACTGTAGTATTTGCCATTTACCACTTCTTATTCGGACAATAATGGATTTAATTATCCCAGAAGAGTTCCTTGCTCAAACTTTGTATTCAAAAGAGCATTTTTAATATTACACCGTTTCTAAAGTATTCAATCATTCATTTGTGAAAATTCTCACTTGTTTTGGCAAAATCATTGGGTTAGTTTTCCTCTAAAATTTTGGCATTAACATCGTTAGCCTGAGAGACTGCTTCGGTTCCTCAAAAGTAAACATTATAAAGAATTATTACACTCCTCGAATTCTTTTCGTCCCACTTTTTTGAGTATTTACACTGCAAGGGTCCCCAACCCATGGCTCGGAGCAACATGTAGCTCACTTCAGCTCAATAATAATACTAAATAAGCGCAAAATACTTCAATGAAATCGTAATTTTTACTCGAATCATATCGACGACTGCACGGGAATTGCGGTGACTCACTACTTGGTAGATTATATGCAGTGAGTTCCACAACTTGATGGGTTATAGGCAGTGCGAGACTTCCTATTAGAAGGACGCCTACTTACGGTTCTAGGTATTGGATGGACTTCGATATTTCAAAATATCGATGTGAATCGACGCATATTTTGAAATTTTAAAGTGGCTTATGACCGTAGAAATGTTGTGGACTCACAATCTAATATACCCCGTGACTACTTTAAAAGTAAAGGAATGTTGTTGCGCGCTGTTTTAATTAAAGTTACTCTCGTTATGAAAATTCCATTTCTTTCTTCAGCGTTGACGTGTGATCAGCCAGTGAAAGTTGGTCACTGCAGCGACGGCGAGGCGAGGTGGTACTACAACAAGAACACGAGAAAGTGTGAACTTTTCCTCTACAGTGGATGCGGAGGAAACGACAATAACTTCGCTACGAAAGAAGCGTGTGAGAACACTTGTCCTGGTAGGTCACTCGAATCTCTTCATATTGTCATAAAAGCAACTCCTAAAATTTTTCGTGTAAAATTTCAAACGTTTGTTCAAACTTCACTATTCCTTTCCGAGACTATATTTGTCCAACGCTGTTCAAAATAACGATGGGTAAATTATCATAGAACAAATATATTTATATATAACTTGAAATTTAACCTTCTGAAACTTAGGGTTTTTCTCTTGAACTAAATAAAATCGTTTGACTTAGAATAAAATCAGTAAAGCGAATGCAAATGAAGCAAAGAATTAACTCACTCTAACATCAGGATAATAAACCACTTTTACGGTGGTAGTTAGGAGTTTGACTTCTGATAGTGCTGCTAATAATCCGGAGGTTGGCGCAACGGGCTACATTAGTTGGCCTGAGCGATACATCACTTTCTGTCCGTCCTCACTCATTACTGTTACGTTGGTCACTCATTACTGTTACGTTGGTATAATGTAACTACCAGGCATGGGGACGAGGCCTGGCCTTAGGCCTCGAGGCCGAGGCCGAGGCCTTTTTAGGGGAGGCCTCAAGATTGTTAGGCTGAAGGTATTTGCACCCAGAGGTGTGATATTCGGATGCAAATAACGAATGCGGTATTTGCACCTCTGGATGCAGATACTCCGAAATCTTTTATGAATAAGCCTAGGCCTAAAGCTCTTCCAAAGGTAACCTACCGTAGCCTCATACTAGCCTGTATCTCTTCTTTTTTTTAAATCCTTAAGGAAAAGCAAGATTCTACTCATAATTAATAAACAAAGACATAGGTCACTTCACTTACCTAATAAAAGGGAATTATTAAGCATTAAGCACGTTCATCTATCACACGCGGCCTCACCACAACACCGACACGCTGTTTTTACACTTGCCGGGTCACACAGTCAGACACAGTTGCCAGAACAACATTTCTTGGGCACCATATATTAGCCCAACAACTTTTTATTTCTCATTTCATCCAGTTCTTATTTCTCATTTTAATATACCCGCAATATTTCAAGTGTTTATGATAATATGGAAAGTTATGATGTGAAGATGATGTAGCAAAATATTTCAAGATTGTACTAACTCACTGAATGTTGATTGTATAATTTCTGAATGGCTACAATTATTCGCGACTTTAGCGAGCACTTGGAGATGCCTTATTTTTTTTAATGTTTTGCATTTTTATGTATCTTGACAAGAAATTGTGGTCTTAAAGTCTACCAAAGATCATTAATGTAATTGTAGCTTGTACTGTATGTGAAAGATGTTTCTGATGTACGGTAGGCCTTATATAGGTATGAAGTTTATATCATGCCATTACTATATAATTATTTATACGATAATAATATAATAACGATAATATTAAGAATATATTTGCACCTGATATTTCAACATGTTATATACTGTATGTAATTTGATTCAAGAGTATATTTGCACCTAATATTATCCATTATCAGACATTTATAAAGTTATATGTATAATACAGTACTTTATATTATTAAAGTAAATGAAAAAGACCGAAAAATTTATTTGCAAACAATATAACAATTTACATCTCAATTATAATGCCGATATTAACAAAATTATTGTTTGCATCCGATATTATATATTCGTTTCAAATCATATTATTTAGAAGTTTATATGTTACAATTTACGACGGGAGAAAAACAAAATTATCGACGCTAGTAGCTAGTTATCGGTATACCAGGTGGTATTCTTCTCTAGTTTGGCCTATTTTTTGTTATAGAAATAGATACAGTACAATAGTTTATACAAAATAACACAAACACATTATATGAGCTCAGTTCAACTGATGACCAACTGAGAGAATGCTTTCCCTAACTAGTTTTGCTACATTAAGTCAATTGGTCTACTGCTGACTGACTGAATAATATTTATATACCGCGACATATATAATATATATGTACCTAACGTCACAGTGACTTGTCACTAATCCGTTGGTCACCTAACTGAAAAGTATTTATCAAAGACTGCCGCCTGACTAGTCACCTGTCTGAATAATATTTATCAAAGTATGCCGCCACATACGGTCACCTGTCAGGTCATGGTCCTCACCTGAAGAATATCCACTCCAAGCGCGCCCACCTGAAGAATCTCCACCCCAACGCTACTGGGGTTGAAAATTACAGAACAAAACAAATCAGGATTCCTTAAGGCCTCATGAAAGTCACGAGGCCTTTCCACTTTCAGCTGGCCTCGAGGCCGAGGCCACTTTTGAGGTCCGAGGGCGAGGCCGAAGCCTGTAAAATATGCCCGAGGCCGGCCTCGAGGTCGAGGCCAAGCCTCAGCCCCATGTCTGATAACTACAGTTACTGCATGACTGCATGAAGCAAAACGCTGTCAAGCAAAATTTGCGAAAACGGTTTTTAATTTTTTAAACTATTTAACACTTTACGCGATTAGTGGAAGTGATATAAATTTTCTAATGAGTATTGACCACTTATCTTCAGATATGATCCTCTGCCCCTATTGGTCAGCCGCATCGATGGAGCCCCGCCCTTGCTCCAGATCGGTCGCCTGTAAAAACCAGACCTGCCACGGCTACCCAGAAACTATCTGCAAAGTCGATCCCTGCAGTTGTTCGGCTCATTTCTACAACCTCGATGGCGAGAGAGTGTCGTGCATGATGCCAACGGAGCCTCCGAAGACGCGACTCTCCTTCACCTACGAAGAGGTAAACGTAAACAAACACCGTTGTGTAATTGTCTTAAAAGAGCCACAAAGTGAAACACCACTAAAATTAATGACAACATTCTCACTATAAATTAACACTCATCACCACATAATAGTAATGGTGATATTTGAAACTTTTATGCATTAACTTCATCATCACTATATTTTTTATTAGACGATATGTCGTAATTTTGCTTCCACTCGACGACCCGGTTTCATTGAATAATGTGATGAACAACATTGTAATCACTGACTTTTTAACCCTAGAAAGTGGAAATGATGTCTTTTTATTGTACGCAACCTAATTTTTATTATTGTTCACTAACAATAAATGGTTTAATTCAACCTATGAATGTAATTTTCATTATGGGATTACGCTATGTGTGTACGGTCCTACACTGACCTTCTACGGTTAAGGATAAATGTGGCATATTTCTTCCAAATGAATCTTGCAGACAACACAATAATTAATTGGCTAATTTTTGTTTCTCGTTCCCCAGGAATCATCGTCAAACTCGAATAGGAAAAGCCCCTCTGAGACCACAGTCCCCACCGATAAAAAAAGGCCGGTAACGATCTTCCTCGAAGGCGAGCCAACTCTTACGCGTTGCGAGCTTCTACAGCGACATCTACGTCAAAGTAACTCTCGAAGATACGTAGCGCAGTGCGATGAAAACGGAAGATTCATCCCCACGCAGTGTTATGCCACGCCCTTCGTCGAGTCTTTCGTTCCTGAAGAAGTTGAGGAAGGCCCGAATGGGATCGAATTTAAAAATATGGAGACCCCAAATTGTTGGTGCGTCGATGAAATTGGAAGGAAAACGCAGCCAATGGTTTACTTCAAGAAAGGAGAACGCGCTTGCGGTGAGTGGTTGGGTTGTGAGGGGCGACCATTCTTTCAGAAAATATTCTTATAATTGAGCGAGTTGATGAGCCACATTCTTGCATATATATATATATATATATATATATATATACACACCTTTGTAACTTTTGGTTAGCTTCCGCCCGAATTGTTCATTCTGACGAAGGTCAAGCTTTTCACTCCACCTTAGACCTACAGTTTAACGTGGAATCCGAACCACGCCGTATCAGCAGCCCAGCGTCTTAACCACTAGGCCACCTAGGGTGCCCATTTATCTACCAACCACTTTCTTTATTGTGTGGAAGGATGAACAGCTGGGTTTTGCTGCGCGCTGGCTGCCGTCCGGTCTCGAACCCGGGGCCGATGGATTCGTAGTCAGCGACGCTAACCACTACACTATATATCCGAATTATAAATTCAAAAACCTATTTTAGATGTGGTGTCGGTGGAATCTGTGGTGGTGACTCTTGGTTTCAGAGGAAGGGAGGCTCGATTGGAAAATTTAGGCCAACAGAATGAACAAGAAATCAAGAAACAGGTGAGATCATCTCTGTTTTCCACTTCTCTCCCAAACTTCCTTATTTTTAATTTACAAGGACAAAAAACAAACAATTTAATCCTTTCAAACTCATACGCTTTTTCAAGAAGTAAAATAAAACTGTTTGGCGTCAGCGAGAAAAAAAATACTAAAGTATAATGCTGGGCGAAAAAGAATCAACAGACTTGAATAATGTAAGACAAAAAAAAAATATATATATATATACATACATATAACAGTTTGCTTCCTCATTTATCATTGCGAGTTATCGACTTTGAAATGGGCAATTTTCCAAAATGCTTTCTGTTTGAAAATAGTGATGTCACTTCCCTTGAAGCAGGAAAGCGAGAGCTACAAGCTAACAAAGACCCTACGATCCACTCTAGGCTAGCCCAAGAAGGAAGTGGAAGAGTTAGAAATAGCAATGAAAAAAACAAGAATACTGAAAACTTATACCATGCTTACACTTACAGAGGTGTAAAGCTTTCACACTGAAATAGTAATAATTGTAAAGTATAGAACAGACAAGGCTCCCTCCCTCCTCCGTCAGCCACTGCTGACAGAAAATAGTGTCGAAAGAATATTTATAAGAAAGTGGGAAAAGTATAATGAAGAGTATAGCTTCAGAGTTCGTTCACGCCATGCGTACGCTTATCTTATGTACTCAGTTAGGCATTAGACGACAGCTGAAAATATAGGATAGCATGAATATTAACCTACTTAATCTAATCTACGCCAGGCATTTTTTAATGAATTTTTATTTATTTATTATGTACAAGAAGTCATCATTTCATCGTTGCATCATTTCTCCGTAGCCTGCCAAAGCCACTATACTGAAGATATATCATGTAGTAATTTTTATCGCGTCCTTCGAATAGGAATTACCAGCTAAAAACATACTCAGTTCCCGAGCAGACCTAGAAGGGGAAATGAGAGGAATTCAGAGGTTTCACCTCGAAGATTCCCGGGTGAGGAACCTCATACTGACCGACATTGCGTCAGCGGTCTTAACCCACTCACACCTCACCCCGCCTGCGGCCCCCCCGATATATCATTCTTTAACTCTTGAAACTGCCCACCCTTTAATACAAATTGATGCTAACTAAAATACCTGTCCAACCTCCTCTTAGACATATTAACTGAAGTGCTTGCCACGATCCCCGCGGGTAGGCTATTCGCCTCTCAATTGGCGCAAAAGTCCCTCGCAACGTTTATCTCAAATCTTTTACCCCTTTTTTAAACCATTGTTTTTCGTAATGGTTCCTATCATTCATGTTAAAGAAATTTTCCTAATTTACGTAAATAATTATTATTATTTTGCACACCTGAATTAATTCTCCTCTTAAACGCCGAGTTTCAAGCGTATACAAATCCAGCTCTGAGTCTGTCTTCGTATGGTTTACCACGTATGGTTGGAATAAGCCATGTTACGCGGCGCTGAACCCTTTCTACCATTTCTATATCCTTCTTGATATAGGGCGACCAAAACTGTACAGCATATTCCAGATGAGTCTTAACGAGCGACTTATATAATGGCAAAACAATATCTTTAGAGTTATATTCCAAATTACGAGAAATAAAACCCAATACTCTATTAGCTTTACTGCTCGTGACTGAACATTGGTTTGAGAACTTTAAATCTTTAGTAACAATGACACCTGAATGTTTTTCCTCAGAGAGGTTTCATGCGAAATAGTGTGTTCAATGAAATTCATTTAACACACTATTTCCCATAGTATAGTTAAATTTATTGTTGTGTTAACCTATATGCAAAGGTGGGTAAAGTACTGTCATTTGTTATTTAAGTTAAAGGACAAGTAATCTTTAAAAAATGGACTCAAAGTGAAAGTACACGTTATCAAAAGTACTTAAGTTGAAGTACAAAAATAAGTGTTTTATAATGTACTTAAGTACTGAAAAGTAAGAAGTACTTTTTCAAAAATGAAATAAAATACACTACAAATATATAATAAGAGAAAATAAACATCATTATGGCAAACAGACTTCATTAGGATACAGAATTAGGATTATTATAAGTATGCATTATGTACAAAATTTCTTGAGTTTCAACAACAGCTGATTTTCAAAGTTTTTGCAATCTAGCCTAGCTCTTTTTGGACTAAAAATTAGTCCAGCCACTGAACAGTTGTTCACAGGCTGCAGATGCAGGAAGTGGCGTATTTAGCCGTATGGATATTTCCATAAGTGATGGAAAGTCTACAGTACGAGTGGAGATGGAGAGGAGCGCGCATGCGTGAAGCAAGTGATGTCATCAGCTATCGAAAAAGCCGATTGGCTACCTTAAAATACTGTACTGAATGACTCTTCTGATTAGTTAATGAAACCCAAATGTTTTGGTAAACAAAATCTGGAATAATCCGGTTTCGGTGCCTTCCCCATCTCAATACCTGACATTGAGAGGTGGAAGATTGAAAGCGGGTTTTTCCAGAATTTTTTTACCAATTTTGAATGAAATTGTCAAGCATACATCTGTTTTGTTACTTCGTACTTTTTAGATTTTCGCAACATTGCACTTAAGTTAAAGTACAAAATTTTTCACGAGAGTGTACTTAAGTTAGAGTAAAAGTATTAAAAAAAAAAAGTACTTTCTAGAAAGTACATTCTCAAAAAAGTTACTTAAGTACAGGTACTTAAGTATATCTACTTCACTACTACCCACCTCTGCCTATATGTATGACTTTACATTTATCTACGTTAAATTTCATTTGCCACTTATTAGACCACTCTACTAAATTACTAAGATCACGCTGTAGATTCTGTCTATCTAATAAACTAATTGCTTTACACCCATTTTTAGTATCGTGAACAAATTTAGAAATGTTGCTCACTAAATTGACATCAAGATCTTTAACGTATATTATGAAAAAGACTAGCCCCAAAACTGACCCTTGAGGAACACCGCTAGTTACTTTAGCCCACCCTGACTCTTCCCCATTAATTACTACCCTCTGTTTTCTGCAGTTAACCAGTTATCAATCCAATTAAAACCTTGACATTTCATCCGTGAGCTTTAAGTTTTTCTAACAATCGTTTACGCGAAACTTTGTCAAACGCCTTTTGGAAATCTAAATATATTATACTCGTACCTACCACTCTATTACAATCATAAATACTGATGACTTCATGAAAATATTCCAATAAATTTATTAAACAAGATTTATTTCTACAAAACTCATGCAGTTTTTGTTTTATAAGCTTATCGCTTTCAAGATGCTTAACTATACGATCTCTAATTGTTTCTAAAAGTTTTCCCGCCTGTTGTTTATCCCCTTTTTTAAAGATTGGAGTAACATTTGCCAATTTAAAATTGGAGGAAACAACCCCCTGCGATACAGCTTTATTAAATATTTGAACTAAAGGATCATGTATTTCATTTTTTAACGCAAAATTTTAGGTGCTTTGGGTAAAAATAGACTGGATCTGGCGATTTGTTAATTTTTAACTTATCTCTATAGTGGGAAATCTCTTCACTGTAAAGAGTTATGTCAGTAAGCAATGAAAAGGTTCCATTTACGTCACTGAGCATATTACTAGCTTCCGGAATAAAAGAGGTAGCCTCAACTGGAAAATTTAATGTAAAAAAATTGAGAGAGAGAAAGTTACAAGGAGTTACAAGGAAATGAGGGAGCCACAACAGCTTTACAGCCGACTCTAGGTGACACCCGTGGGTTACATTTAAACACAGACATCTCTCAGAGAGAAGAATTACTAATGAAAAGCAAAAAGGCTCTCCCCTCCTCTCCATCCCCATCCCCTGGGCAGGTTTGGAAATAAGAAAGAAGAAAACACTCGGCAGTTTGGGAAAAGATGCCACGAAATTTTATAGGACAGCTGGAGACTGGAAATATATACGCGAACAGAGGGGCGTCATTTAAGAAAATAATTGGGGGGGTGCCCACTACGTTACTACCCCTTTATAATGTTGAGGTTTAATTTTTTACTTTGAGGGGGGGCTGCAGCCCCACCAGCCCTCCTGTGGTGCCCTCTGGTATGCAAGACAAGAAAAAATTTTTAGAAAAAAAATTTGGGGAGGCTGAGGCCTTTAAAAATTTTAAAAAGTGACAAAACAAACAATGTCATAAGGTAACGATATAGGATATACTGTATACTGTATATATATATATATATATATACATTCAACTGCAAAGAACACGCAGTATAAATAACGTAAAGAACGACGCTTGTATAGGAGATATTCCGCGCAAGACGAGAGAGAGAGAACGAAACAAATGAAAAAATGAGGTAACCACCTGGGAATCGAACCCGGGATCTTCCGATTGCCGGTCAGACGCGATACCATTACACCATGGACCTCACTCTTCCAAATGCCGTAATTCTTCTACATACTCGCAGAAACCAATGCCCCAAGGGGGCACCTCCCGCATGCCGTAACATTATATACATTCAACTGCAAAGAACACGCAGTATAAATAACGTAAAGAACGACGCTTGTATAGGAGATATTCCGCGCAAGACGAGAGAGAGAGAACGAAACAAATGAAAAAATGAGGTAACCACCTGGGAATCGAACCCGGGATCTTCCGATTGCCGGTCAGACGCGATACCATTACACCATGGACCTCACTCTTCCAAATGCCGTAATTCTTCTACATACTCGCAGAAACCAATGCCCCAAGGGGGCACCCTCGCATGCCGTAACATTATATACATTCAACTGCAAAGAACACGCAGTATAAATAACGTAAAGAACGACGCTTGTATAGGAGATATTCCGCGCAAGACGAGAGAGAGAGAACGAAACAAATGAAAAAATGAGGTAACCACCTGGGAATGTATATAATGTTACGGCATGCGGGAGGTGCCCCCTTGGGGCATTGGTTTCTGCGAGTATGTAGAAGAATTACGGCATTTGGAAGAGTGAGGTCCATGGTGTAATGGTATCGCGTCTGACCGGCAATCGGAAGATCCCGGGTTCGATTCCCAGGTGGTTACCTCATTTTTTCATTTGTTTCGTTCTCTCTCTCTCGTCTTGCGCGGAATATCTCCTATACAAGCGTCGTTCTTTACGTTATATATATATATATATATATATATATATAAAACCACACACAATAACTACACAGAAAAAGAAGTGATACTGCGATTTTTTATTAAAATAAGAGATTAATTATAGTGAATGTTTGATTTCATTAGTGAAGTGCTAAGCAAGGTTCCAGAACATATCCAGAACATAGCCTAAACCTTTTTGGCTTGTGCCTCGCCTGACAAATTCACCTCAGTGCTTGCATCCTTACCTTTACGTTCAGAAAGCAGCAAAAGGGCGAGTTTTGAAACTTGAAAGTACACTTTACAAATAGCGACTGCGTCAAATAGCGACTGCGTCAAACAGCGATCTGTGAAAGTAATGCACACGTAACAAACAGATGTGACGTCTTACGTATCTTGTGTAACACCAATTAGTGGGGAGCCCCGGACACCTGGGGCATGACGTCACTGCTCGAACATCATTCACGCATTCGAACGTCGATCGACTCGAGGAAATCGTCTAAGATTGTTTTTGAACGCAATGACGAAGAGCTACAGACGACTTCAGGAGGAATCCTATTCCAATGATTGACACTCTTGTACGTGAAGAAGTTATCGCAAATATTTGTATTGAATCGTTTGGGTTCAAGTTTGCAACCATTACTTCGAATCTGGTTTGTGTTTAGTATAAAAAGTTTAGGATAATGGACGTTGTCTGTCGATTCTATTCAGAAGTTTAAAAACCTGGATGAGTTCGATGAGTTCGCCCCCTGAGCCGACGCTTTTCTAAGGCATACATACAAGTTAAGATCAGCGATCGTATAATTTATGACGAACGGCCAAGATTGGTATTGTCGTTCTAGCCTGTACATTCTTAAGCCTTTGTATGTCTTTTCTCAAGGATGGGGAGGAGAATTGCACAACGTATTCCAGGTGGGGGCATAACCAACGAGTTATAGAGAGGAAAATAACTTCTTTGCTTCGGTGCGCAAACTGCCTCTTAATGTAACTTAGTATTTCATTACATTTTAACTTAAAGGTCCTTTTCTGAGTTGGTAGTTGAAAGATAGACAGACAAACAAAAAGACAGACAGACAGAGACCATAACATCCTATTTTTATTAAACATTTGTTAACCCCATCGTTGGATTTTAATGGTGGTTGAGCGGTAGGAAGCAGCTTCAATCTACAGGGTGTCCCAGAAGTCTGGACTCATAGGGAAAATAGCCATTATATTTTTGAAGTGAAACAAACACATTTCTACTGTCAGTTTTACATATTTCAGGAAAGAAAATACCCTGATAGTTCAGTATATCAATCAAGAGAAGGTGGAACTGGTATTGCTACATGTTTCCGGAGAAAACCAGAAGGAGGCATGTTCGTGAAATAATTGACATGCCTCCTTCTGGCTTTTTCCGGAAACATGCAGCAATACCAGTTCCACCTTCTCATGATTGGTATGCTGAGCCATCAGGGTATTTTCTTTCCTGAAATATGTAAAACTGACATTGGAAATGTGTTTGTTCTACTTTAAAAATAAATGTGTATTTTCCTTATTAGTCCAGATCTATGGGACACTCTGTACATTGATGGATTAGATTTTGTAACAGTGTGGCCTGAAAATGTTTTGTACTAGTAGCTCACCGAACAATAATATAAAAATAACAACGATGAATTAAGAATGAGGAATGATGATTATTTAGACACCACATCACATAATGAGTTAGAAAGATTCAATACCTCCCTTTTGAACAGGTTCGAATACTTCTGCGACAACTCGCCGCCGAAACTCTCGAAGATGAAGTGAACATCGTCAATCTTCCCGACATGACCCAAGTGAAATTCACTCTTTTGGGCAATAACAAAGTTGACGTCGCTTATCAGCTGGAAAATCAGGTAGGAACTATGAACGACACAAATCAATAGCGGAAGTTTTTAGTTTTCTGTTTTACTACTCATTAAAGAAATTAGTAATTCCTGAGCATAAGTGAAGTCGAGTGTGTCATAATTCACGGATGAAATGAGGTATTTTTTGTGAGGTGTAACACTTTTGGTGCCTCGGAACTTTAAAACATTTATATAAAAAATCTAGAAATTTTTACTGTCGAAAAACGATGTGTTGCTCCTGATTAGATTAGGTTACGCTAGGTTAGGTTATTTAATATTCAATTAAGTTGGGTTAGGCTAGATTGACTAGTACCTCACTAGTTAATGACGTTTGAGAAAACACCCTTCGAGCACTCATTTGCGTCAGAAACACTTATCAGACCCTTCTCGGTTCGATGGCACTAAGGTTAGGTTAGGTTAGGTTTGGTTAAATTAGGTTTGGTTAAATTAGGTTTTAGATACTTGGATTTTAAAAAGTCAGTACCTCGCTTAAGCGGAGATGCGTGTGTGTGTGTGTGTGTGTGTGTGTGTATGTGTGTGTGTGTGTGTGTGTGTTTTGGGTAGTCTAGTGGTAAAGACACCGAGCTGAATGACGTTGATTCGAGTCTCGACTTTGTAATTTCAGATTTAAACAATTCATGCGTTTTCTTTTGGTTTTTCTTTTCGTTTCTCAAATTTCTTTCTTAAAATCTACATTCAAATTTAGCGAAAGACAAAGAAGGTCAGTTATACTCCCTTCTTATCTCTGTCTACAGAGATTCCGTTCGATTTATGACTTTTCTTCTACCGTATTTGTGGACATAGAATTCTGTATTTCTTTTCAAATGCGTTTAACATCGTAGACAACGAATTACAGAGACTGTATTCCCTTGGGTTGTAAGATTTATTTATTTGCTCAATGCTCATGTTCCTCTTGGGTTTTATTGCGGAGATTTTAATTTTTTGTCTTTAGGCTCAGTGGTATTTATTTTATCAAGGCTGTAATCTTTGCTTACTCGTATGAAAATATATTTCCATTATATAATTTCCCCGTTACTAGGATTAGTTACCACGGTTACATTTCAGTTACGTTACCAATAATATCATCGGTGACGTTATTAGTGACGTCACAAATACCATTATCACTGCAGCATCGCAGTATTTCAGCAGTCCTAATTCAACCATGTCAAAGTTGCACTAACCATGTAAGCTTGTTCCCAGAAAATTAAGCATGGTAAAATTAACATTTGGATTAGTTATCAGATAGTTAACCGCATTTATGGCTGGTAAAACTACAGGGTGTCCCGTAAGTCTGGACCCATAGGAAAAAATAATAATAATTACAAAATAGTCCAAAAATTTATTACATAATCTGTTCAAAGTGTCCGCCGTTGTGTCGCACACATAGCTGAAGACGCAATCTCCACTGCGACAGCACTTTCTGAATCACAGTCGCAGAAATTTCTTGACACGCCTCCACAATGCGTGCTTTAAGGTGGAAAATGTTCTGAAGTTTGACCTCTTACACTTTGGCTTTCAAGTGGCCCCACAAATAAAAATCATAATAAAAAAAAAAATAATAAAATAATAACAATAATAATAACATAATAAAAAATATATTATAAATCCCTATGGGTCCAGACTTACGGGACACCCTGTAAGTATTTTTTCCTTCATAAATGAATTTCGTCGAGAATGAATTGAAAGGCAAAAAAGGAAAGTTTGCGACATGAAACGACATGTAGCAGACTTCCCCTTTTTTTCCTTCAGTTCTCTAAAGTAGAGTAAGGTTACATTAGATAATTAGATAAACTTAGAAGTTATAGTTATAAATTTTATAATTCGATGAATTTATAAGTTAGATAAATTGAGTAAATTAGGTTTTATTCGAAGTGAATGTGCAAACAATACACAAGTAAATTTCGTCCGCCATATTGGCACAGTGAAAATGACGTAAAACATTAAATAACTAGGCTTAGTGGCGAAATTTTTTCTTAAATATTTAAGAGAAAGGAATGGCTTTCATTTGTAGTTTAAACAAATATATACAGTATACACATACATGAATCTTACATACTACACAATCTTTTCAAAATTAAAAAAATAACAAAATTGCATCGATCTCAAGAGCCTCTGAATCCCTTGGGGAGGGGACCATAAATGTCTCCACTTTTGGCTACCCCGCTGCCGATGCTGGGAACGCAGACCCAGGTAGCGGGGCTCGATCTGCTACCGCCCATTCCAGATGTTCTGGGCCTCTACCTGATTCACTTTTCATTAATTTCTGCAACATTCGTGGCCTTTTCTCAAATTTTCAATCTGTTGAACACCACCTCTCCTTCTCTAAACCTCATCTTCTTTTCCTCACTGAAACTCGGGTGTCTGGGACGACTGACAGCAACCCCTTTTCTATACCCTCTTACTTTATACTCAGTTTCATTCCAAAGGTGGCTGTTGCCAGTGATGGGCAGTATCTAGATACATGTATTGCCGATACGTATCGATCGATACTTTTGTATCGGTATCGGTATCGCTTTAGCTACTTGACAAAAGTATCGATTTATCGGTATCGCTAAGGTCAATTTTCTTAAATGTATCGAAAAAAATCGATACTTCGATACATCGATACATTAATAAGAATTTTTAAATATTTAAATAGATGTTATAATATGACACTACTCAGTTATATTTATGAATATACATAAATAATAATATTAATAAATATTTGTTTAATGACAGTACTACTCTACTGGTCACGTCACACAGTACGGCGCAACGTTTAAACACGTTTGTACTTGTGTTATTGAGATTAATTAACCGAAATTAGCCGAAATAATCCAGGAAACTCTAAAATGTCAGTTGACATTACCATGCGTCACAAGATGAAACTCCTTGTTCGACAGTTTATCAGTTCTGTTGAAACATAAAAGTGTCCTAAATGAAACAATGAAACAACTAGGACTGCCAACATTTCGTGAAAATGAGCTTGATTTTCTCCAGGAATACCTAACCGTACTACAACCCATTGCAACAGCACTTGATAGGTTGCAGTCCGACAAAGAATGTTTTTACGGTTGCCTGCTTCCGACATTGTTAGCTGTAGAGAAGAAGCTAGAGCGTTTGAATTCGGAGGCATTGCGTCATTGTCAGCCACTTCTCAATGCAGTCACAGTAGGGTTCACTAAGCGGTTTGAAAAGTTTCTGTGCCTTGATGCGTCGCATGAGTGTAAAGCAGCAATACTGGCATCGTTTTCAAATCCTCTGTTCAAGTTAAAGTGGATGACAATAAAAGGCAAATTTAATACTAACATTGTCAAAAAGAGGGTTCAAGAAATGTTGGTTAATGCTGTTAAGAGCCTCAGCGAGCAGACCCCCCAGCAACAACTAAGTGATGCTGCATCTGACGGAAGTGCAGATGATTTCTTCTGTTATGAGTCTGCTTCCACTAATGTCTCTGCAACCCAAGATTCCACTGAGATGGAAGTTTTACAGTATCTGGGTGACGGAAGTCATTCTCTCCAATCTCTGAGGCAGTACCCAGGAATTCTACGGGTCTTCCTGAAGTATAACACTCCACTACCATCCTCTGCTCCTGTAGAACGGTTTAGTTTGGCTGGTCACATTCACGCTCCAAAAAGGAATAGACTGTCTGACCAGATGTTTAGCCAGCTGGTATTTTTGAAGGGTAATAGTAATTACTTTTAATTGTTAGTGTAATATTTTCAGTCATTCATGTATCCTACAAAATTAAAACATACTTTCATTAAATAAAGCAATTGTTTTTATTTGCATCTATAAAACCCATTAAAATGTCGTTGATTTTACTTACAGTGCGTACAAATTACTAGTATAAACAATAATATCTAATACCTACATATTAAATGAATAATTATAAAAATGTACCAGCGATGCATGTATCGGTATTGGTATCGCTTAAGACAGGGCTTCTCAAACTTTTTTCACTTGCGACCCCTTTGGATCAGACAAATTTTTTCGCGACCCTTCACTCAATGTCATAAAAGCAATAGGTACTAACACTGTATATTTATGAAAAAAATAATATTTTCAAATGTTTCTGCGACCCCCAATAATATTTACGCAACCCCTAGTTTGAGAAGCGTGGGCTTAAGACATCTAGAAAGTATCGGCGTATCGGTATCGCCTAAGACGTTCTTCATGTATCGATGTATCGGTATCGCTGTAGCGATTTTCATGTATCGATGCCCATCACTGGCTGTTGCGTATATGTACGCAATGACCTAACTTGTTCTCGTATTCCCGAACTCGAATCTTCCGAATTCTACAGTATACCCTCTGGCCCCGGCTTACATGCCAATCTCATACTAAAAACATCTGCGCTGTTTACTTTTCTCCTAATTCTACTGACGATTCAAAATTCTTTAACTACCTCACATTCTATCCCGCTCTCCCTTTGCTGAAATCTCCATTTTAGGATATTTCAATGTTCACCACCACCTTTGACTTTCCTCCCATTTCTCTAACATCCCTGGTGAACTAGCTTACAACTTTTCAATCCTAAATGGCCTGAGCAGACTGTACAACACCCTACTCGTATCCCCGATCACCTTGGAGATAGGCCCAACATTCTGGATTTATTTTTTGCCGCTCATCCTTCCTCTTACTCTGTGAAACTTTTTTTCTCCGTTGGGCTCCTCCGACCATAATCTTGCAGTATATCTGTTTCCGGTCCTATCGCCTTTAGGCAGTACTGCTGTGATTTCCCATGGAATGATGACTGCTTCGGTGTCCGGGGCCCTTCCGAGTGTGCTGAGCGCATCACGGAGGTGATTCTCTCTGGCATGGAGGCGTACATTTCCTATTCTATTCCTACTACTAATGCAAAAAAATGCTTGGTTTAACTTTACTTGTTCTAATGCTATCCGCAACAGAGAGAAGGTTTTCAGAAGGTACCGTCGCCATCGAACTCCTGATTCTCACTCAGCTTATATTTCTGCCCGGAATCGTGCAAAATCTGTTTTTCGACTCTCCAAAAATTCCTTCATCAGACAAAAATGTAAAAACCTATCCAATTCTAATTCTTCTCGCTCATTCTGGCATCTAGCTAAGAACCTCTTCAACAACTTTCCTTCCTCTTTTCCATTCCGATAGCTCAGTTGCCATCTCTTCTGACAAAGATGAAGTCTTCGCTCAAACTTTTGCTTCCAACTCAACCATGGAGGATTCCGGTGCTGTTCCACCAGCTCCTCCTCCAACTGACTTTATTATGTCTGAAGCTAGAATATCTTCCAAAGATGTTCTTTCTGCCCTATCTGGGCTCAACTCTAGGAAGGCATACGGTCCTCATGGTGTTCCTCCTCCTGTTGTTCTTAAGAACTGTGCTTCAGTGCTGATATCTTGCCTAGGCAAACTCTTTCGTTTTTGTCTCTCATCTGGTACTTTTCCTTCCTGTTGGAAGTTTGCTTTCATTCAGCCTGTCCCAAAGAAGGGTGACCGCTGTCAACCCTCCAACTATCGTCTAATTGTTTTGATTTCTTGCCTTTCTAAAGTTTTTTAATCTATCCTTAGTAAGAAGATTCTCTCTTTCCAAAACAGTTTCTAAGAGGTTAGGTGTGCTGTACCGCCTCCGCAGTTTCCTCACCCCCGCTCAGTTGCTCTCTCTGTGCAGGGGTCTCGTCCACCCCTGTATGGAGTATGCTTCTCATGTATGGGGTGGCTCAACCCACACATCCATATTTGACCGGGTAGAATCAAAGGCTTTTCGTCTCATCAATCCCCCTCCTCTTACTAACTGTCTTCCATCCCACTCACTCTCTTCGCCGCAGTGTTGCTTCACTCTTTCGTTAATGTCGCTATTATAAAGGACACTCCTCTTCTGAACTCTCTAACTGCATGCCTCCTCCTTTAAGGAGAGCACGCAGCAGCACCACACTTTCGACACTTTCTCATTCCTTTTCTGTCCAACTCTCTAACGCGAGGGTTAATTGGTATTTTCAGTCTTTCATCTAATCAACCGGTGAACTCTGGAACAATTTTCCTCAATCCATCTTTCCCCCTGTCTATGACCTCCAATCTTTCGAACGCAGAGTGTCCAGGCATCTTGAAAATCTGGAACGTCATTTTGGCTGTCTTCTTCTTCTTCTATGGGGAAGGGTGCGCTTTTGCGGCCATTCACCCTCGGCCCCTCCTTCCTGCATAAAATTTTTTTTGGCAAATCTTTCGTGTCTATTAAACCTCATCTGGGAAACAAGGACCCCTGGGGTTCATTCTGTAACAGCTGAAGGTCTTCATGGGCATCGAGAAGCGCGTCTTTGTTTGCATTTTTGCATTGAAAACCTCGCGCAGGTACGTCACTGGTAGTCGGAGATTCTGAAAATTTGTCTCTCAATGTGTCTATACAATCTGACAATCCAATCACTCGATCACGAGTAAAAGATGATGCATCTCTTCGTCTCCGTCAGCAACTTCGTGGTGTTCTGACATATGTACTTATGTCAATTTCGCGCGTAAATTTGTATGTTTACTTACTTTTCTTGGGTTCGAACAACCGCTCAGGATTAACCTCTGTTCGACCACAATAATTTTTATATGTTCTTTTAATTTCTGCGAGGCAAATGTTATCATTTAAGTCGTTAGCAAAATATAAGGTTATAAGCTAATCTTATTTACTGTTTCCTTTACCCTTAACAGGTGCGCCGAGGGGGTCTCGCCCTCCGTCTCAACGATGAAGTAATTCCAGCCGACCTTCGAGCCTCCTGGTTCCACCACCAGGTATCCGAACCTCGCTGGACCTCACCTGCACAGTTGACATCCATGAAGAGAAAAGTTGATTCTCGCCCTGAACCCAGAGAAGTGGTCAGCGAAGCGGTGGTGGTGGATCCGCCGTACCTCGCTGCCACTGTGGTGTTCACAGTGATTTCGGCCATCTTGGTTTGTGCTTTGGTGGTTGCGGTTGTCCTCTACCGCAGACGTGTTACTGGCCAGTATCCGAAGGTACGTTTTGTTTCAAAAGTTATTAATGAAACCATGGTCAGTTGGTGTATATATATAATGCGTGTGTGTGTGTGTGTGTGTGCTTATTCTTTTTATTATAAGCTTTTTCAGCCATAACTCCAAATTTGTTAGCGCCCTCAGCTCAGTGGATGACATCGTTTCCCTATAAGCAAAGTGAAGACATTGAGGTCGGGAGTTCAACTCGTGATGGTGCTAGTTAATAATAACCCAGATGTTAGCGCAATAGGTCGCATTAGTTGACCTGAGTGTTGTGCCAGTTTCTGGCCCGACTCGCTGATTATTTATTATCGTAATCTCAAATTTGTGGCTCCAATTCCAAATGCCAAAAGCGCAATACATTAATACGATTTTTAACACTTTCAAATGAAATGACTTCTGTAAATACATAATCCATTATAATTACAGTTGAACGAGAATTTAGTATGAAAATCAACTAAAATTTAAACTTCAGTTTGAACCTCATTTCACTGTCACCCACGTAGGAACAAATCCAAATATTAAATGAGTCACGCTTCTTTTCGTTATTCGAATTAAAACTGAAGCGAGGTAATACAGAGCGTGGCAATCCAATGCTTTGGCGTGTATTCAAGTTTAGAAACAAAGCTAACCAAATCATTATTTTATCATAAAAAAGAAAAATTAAACCATAATATCAAAACAAAATAAAGAAAATAAAACTATACATACACTACGAGTCCTTAATTAAGCCTTTTCTTTTCGTCCGACTTGAAGTCAAGTCAAGTTAACTCGGGTTGCCGCGTTCTTTTCGTCAAAACAAATTAGATTTGACTCGAGATTTGCCAAGCCACCTCCGAGGGTGGCTAAAAAAACTCGTTGCTGTTTTGTAAACAAACAATTTATCGTCTGCAGAATCAAAGTTATTTTAAGATTTCATTGTGTTATTTAGGCCCATATATAAAAGAAAATATACTTTACTCATGTTAGAAAGCTATGCTAGATTAAATTTACATATTTAAAAGTCTTAATTAAAGGACTGGACTTCAGTCATTGCAATTCTTGGCCTATATTGGCCTGGTTAGAATTGCTATGGCGAGCTCAAAGTTAGGCCACAGTCTAGATCGGATTCACTATTACTGTGGGTTGAATTCATGATAGAAGCTGAAGTTAGGACCCTGCTGTCCTGTGCCTACTATCCAGACGAATGGCTAACCCTTTGGATCTTGAACTTCGAAGCAGACCTAGCCAAAAGTGAACCTAACTGAAATTTGTTTACATTTGACTCCACAAACTCTAGTTGCCGAATTCTTTTCGTCCACAAATCTGACTGGAAGTCAGTCAAAATATGTGACTACAAGTCAAGTCAAGTTTTGAATGGAAAGAAAACGGCTTTAGTTTTTATTCTAATTTCCCATTACAGGCCCCTCGAGGTTCCTTGCAATCTTTGGCATTCAGCGACACTTCATTGGACAGAAAAAGTATCGCATCACGATTATCTGATCCGCAGAACTCCCGTCGCTATAGCAACGGAATCACGCCCCCTCCTCATGTTAGGCGACCTCATAACATAACAACGGTGGAAGAAGAATATCGGGCTGGTGTTCACTGAACTTCAGCTGAAAATTTATATACATAGTGAAACTGCGAATATATATATATATATATATATATATATATATTAATTTTGCTTCCTATTTTTAAACCTTTTTTTAATAATTAATTTTCTACGTAATTGTTATATATATATATATATATATATATATATATATATATATATATATAACTTCCCGAAATGATTTTTGTAATATAGTCATTATTTTATGAAATTAAAGTTTTTTACTTTATTTTATTGTTTCTTATTAAATAAAATAAAAATTTCAACCTTTTATTAAAAGTGAAACACAAGAAAGTACTACAAACGGTATATATATATATATATATATATATATATATATATATATGTATATATATATAATTTTATAAATGTAAAGTTTGAATTAGTTTACTATAATTTAATTTTTTCCTAATAGAAAATAGTTACGTAGACCTTAATTTGCCATTCTTTAACTTGTAAGAAGTTAATATTAAATGTTAATAAGTTGAAACCATTTAACGTTGAAACCATTTAATCGTTCAAAGTGTTTTATCTGCCAAAATATTAATTTACATCTGTTCCCGAAAGTCAGAAAGGTTAGATAGATTACTTGATAGCGTAGTTATGTATTAACGTCTATTATTGTGAACAGATAAGTATATAAATATTATTTGTTTAGTATTACCAATCTTTAGAATAAAAGTTAATTAGGCCTAGAACGTTTGGGAAAACAAACCCGCCAAATCAGTGGTAACTTTAGCAGTGTATATCATACAATTTTCCAACCTTCACAGCCAAACTGACGGTGTCGTCAAGTACTGAAAAATGATTTTGTTAAGTTCCCCTTAAAATTGTTTCTCTCTCATTTTTTTTCTATCTATTCCATATCAACGACGGTAACATAGAAAACTATGTTATCAACGTAAACTAAATTACCTGTTTAAATTGAAACTGTCAGCAATAATATTAATAATAATAATTATATACAGTATATATATCGTATTTTCTTTGTATCGAAGCACCATTTTAATTATTATCCGCACTTACAGTATATTTTATATATTAATATATAATTATTATAATAAATGATACATGTAATTGTAAAGTTTGCTAAAATTCGTATGACAATTTTACTCATTAGATATTTTGAACTCCACTAATGTAATAATAAATGTCGTTTATGTACAAATGTCCACAGAAGTTCAGCTGTAATCACACTTGGCAATTAATACTTGTATAGTTTATTACTATACAATTTTAACATTATCGCTACATGGATTTCGTGATAATCTGCAGTTTGAAGAAGCTGATTAAAATTTTCTTGTAATAATTATCACTGACAGTGTTAAACTATAAATGTAAAGATATATAAATTGTATATTTGTGAATATAAAATATATATAACAAATAATTAAATTTATAAAATGCATTTCTCCATTTTGTACAATATAACGTCAGTGTTACCCACAAGAAAAAGTAGGCCTACGCCCTACAGTTTGCGACAACCATTTTTGACTGTTTCCTACAGTGCTTCAATCCTAAAATTATTCATGATAATATTCAAAGGGAACTCCAAGCACGATTACGGCTTCAGTCGCGGATTGGACGGCTAAACTTTTTTGGACAATTCTACATCGTTTTATTTGTACTCAAAAAGCATAATTATTAAATACAATGTTTCGAAAACTTTTTGTATGATGTAATTTTTGTTCTATAATTTATGCACAAAAAGGTAATAATTCAATACATTTTTATTTTTCTGCTATATTTATGATGTATAGTGTATGTGTATATAATCTTTATTTTCTTTTTTAATTATGTTAGATACTAGACAAATATTTATGTAGCAGACATTCAGGCAATAAAAGATCTGATAGTTATTCCTTTTTTTATTCCTCTACTGCCATTTTATATACAGGGTGTACATAAAGTCAGGATCCATTTTTTGTGAAGCACTTGGAAATTATATGGAATTCAATCATAAAATGATAAGGTGGTAACATTTATTAAATAATTAAGAGCAGGATTCGACGTGACGCCCATCAGTATCCCTGCACAGCTCAAATCGTTCCGCAGCATTTCGCATTTCTAAACACATTCTGGAGCATTTGCGGGGTTATGTTATCAGCAGCAGTTCGTATACGTGTACGTAAGTTTTCAAGACTCGTAATCTTCGTCTGATAGACGTGCGATTTGATAAAGCCCCATGCAAAGAAATCTAATGGGGTTAAATCTGGTGATCTCGCTGGCCAAGGTCTTTTGTTGCTTCCGCGTGCGATCCAGCAATTTGGAAAACGTCCATTTAGATAATCCTGAACAATTTTGGCATAGTGACAAGGAGCACCATCATGTTGATAGACGACGGGGATAGGATTGTTAGTACCGTCGTCTATCAACATGATGGTGCTCCTTGTCACTATGCCAAAATTGTTCAGGATTATCTAAATGGACGTTTTCCAAATCGCTTGATCGGACGCGGAAGCAACAGACCTTGGCCAGCGAGATCACCAGATTTAACCCCTTTAGATTTCTTTGCATGGGGCTTTATCAAATCGCACGTCTATCAGACGAAGATTACGAGTCTTGAAAACTTACGTACACGTATACGAACTGCTGCAGATAACATAACCCCGCAAATGCTCCAGAATGTGTTTAGAAATGCTGCGGAACGATTTGAGCTGTGCAGGGATACTGATGGGCGTCACGTCGAATCCTACTCTTAATTATTTAATAAATGTTACCACTTTATCATTTTATGATTGAATTCCATATAATTTCCAAGTGCTTCACAAAAATAGATCCTGACTTTATGTACACCCTGTGTATATATATATATGGTGTCCGGAAAAGGTGGTACACATTTCATGAGGTTATAATGAACTAAATACTGAAATGGAGAGTAACACTCAGTTTTATTAGTAAATTTGGGTCACCTGAAGATCAGGGCCCCAGGCTTCTTTAGTTAGCCTTATAAGTCTAACTAACGAAAATATCACGACCTAACCTAACCAATCGTTAGGTCAACTGTACGCCCTTGACGATTGGTTAGGTTAGGTCGTGATATTTTCGTTAGTTAGCCTTATAAAGCTAACTAAAAAAGGCTGGGGGCCCTGATCTTCAGGTGATTCGTAAATTTCTACATGGGCTCCTTTTGTGGCACGACATATGTCTAGCCGATAATCAATTTCAGTCCAAACACGACTCAGCATCTCTTGAGTTACGGTGTCTATAGCTGCAATAATCCGTCGTTTCAGGTTGTCCACACTATTCACCATTCCGGTATATCCATATACAACATTTTTTATGTAACCCCCAAAAGAAAAAGTCGAGGGGTGTCAAATCTGGTGATCTAGGAGGCCATGGAATCGGACCTCCCCTTCCAATCCAGCGATCCGGAAACTTCTCATTCAGTGTAACGCGAACAACATTACTGAAATGAAGTGGTGCACCATCTTGTTGAAAGACAATGCCATCTTCTGCAAGTCTGCAGGAATTTTTCTAGTGGAGGGCTGAGCGAAAATGAAAGAGCCAAGCCATAAAAAATGATGCTGGTAGAAGCAAGGGGAGTGTGGACTGTGAAGTGTTAAAAATGTATACTTTCACTTTTTGGTAGTAGTATTTGTAGGAAGACAAAGCTGGATTTTTATAAATATGTTAAATTGGTGTTACATAAACCATAGTATTGTTATGTCATGTATTTATTATTATTTGTTATGTATCATGCTAGGTAAACAATATTACTACTGTTAACTCGTGTTAAGCTTAAGTCTACAATACAAAATTCAGATTAAAACAAAAATAAACACTTCTTATATCTAATTTAATGCAAAGCGAACAATAGCTTTAATGGATCTAATCATCTAATACTACTATTTGATATGAATACAGTTATCTAGGTTTACATACTACGACAGTATAATTATTGTACTGAACATGGCGTTTCCTAAGATATAAGCAACAATTTAAAAAAGCATTTATGAAGGAAAACATTTTGTGCTTAGTCTTAACATTAAACAGCCTACATAATAGACTCTCCGAGATTTCCTGTTTTCTTGATGTCCCCTCAGTGCCACATTTTGTTTGGCAAGGAAAATTAAAGTCTCAATGATTTTGGTCACGTAAGCTCGATTTTGCTGCACTTCTTCCTCACGTTGTTTCATCAACTGCACATGAACTCCACTTTGACGAAGATTTTGTGCCTCTGAGGATAACCATGCTAGCATATGATTTTCATGATGTATACTTTTTGCATGTTTCTCAAGTCTGTGCGTAGCACTCCATTTCTCGAAAATAAAAGGCTTCTGACTTTTAGGGCCAAACTTATTACATGCATAACAAGATACGTCATCCTTTTCTATGTCGTATTCAATCCAGCGATAATCATTGTACCACTTCATTTTAAACCTTCTGTTATGACCAGAGATGACTGTAATTGGATATTGTTTTAAGATCGGTTGCATTGGACCTTCTGGCTCAGTGAGTACTGTGGAACTAGAAGCATTTGGTGCCACATAAATTTTCTTCAGTCTGATGTGGGTTTCTTCTTTATCGTCATTCTCCTCCTCTTTCTCCTAATCCTCTTTATCATCTACCTCTTCCTTTTCTTTTTCACTGCACGATGCTTTTTTTTTATTAAGTGCTTTTTCTCTTTCATTTTCTTCTTTCACCTTGTCTGCTTTTCCGTCATCTTCCAGCAACTGCTCAGCTCCTATTGTTATTGGACATTCCTCAAAGTCAGAGATACCAACACCAACATCATCAACATGTGCTACTTTTCTTGGAAGTTCTGCCTCAGTATGAAAAAACTTGAAATCTTTGAGTGAGATTGTGGCAGCACACAGACAGTATCAGGAGTTCTTCCAGACAGTATCAAATTTTGATGATGTTTATTCATATGTCTAACTTTGAAATCATTGTAAAAAATTTCAGTGCATGCAAATATTTGACTTTGTATCTGCTGCTATGTTGTCGTTTTCGTAAGTTAATTTTTTGAGACATTTTGTTTTCCAACTAAAAGCCATAAAAGTAAATCTGAAATAAAAAATAAAGAAGATTAATTATTTAAGGTGATTGGAAAAGTAAAAGCGATAATGCAAGCTATGCAACAAAACTAGTTTTTCATCAAGTATGAGAAAAATACAGTAATATAAATTATAATGATGCTATTATGTAAATTACTCTTCAGTTTTATGTATTTAAAATCAGATGCATACAAGACAAGACAACTGTACAGGTGTATACAACCATACAAGTGGTCAAATAAAATAATAATTTCAGTTCACAGTTTTGCCTTCTAATCCTGTTTTCCTCCCTTTTTAATTTTTCTCTCATTGACATGATGTGATGGACCCGACAAAGTGAGACAAAATGGACCCGACACAAAGGTTGACTGTGGGGTCCAGGACCCCCCCAGACCCCCCCCGCCTCCTACGCCCATATAGACCACACCACACATTAACTTTTGGAGAATCACGGGTGTGTTCGATGACTTCGTGTGGATTTTCAGATCCCCAAACTTCGCAATTATGTCTATTAACAACCCCTTTTGTGTGGAATGTGGCTTCGTCTGAAAAACAAATTTTGCTTAGAAAACCATCATTTTCTTCTATCTGCTCCAGAACATGAGTAGCAAACTCAAAACGTATCTTTTTATCATTTGGATGAACCTTTCGAAGAAGTTGCAGTTTGTAAACATGAAGTTTTAAACGTTTGTGTAACACATCATGTACAGTTGATTTGGGTAGATTGAACTGTTGACTGCAGAGTCTTACAGACTTCTTTGGACTGTGTAAAAATGATTGCCTAATGCGTTCAACATTGTCTTCTGAAGTGCGCGGCCGACCTGTTGTTTTCTCAGGTAAAACACTTCCTGTATCTTTCAATTTCTTGTGCTACTTCTTGATAGCATTACCACTAGGTGGATCTCTACCATATGTTCGCTGGAATCAGTGGCGGACTGTCTCGGCTGTCAGTCTGCCATGTGGCAGATGGGCCCCCCTAGAAAAAAGGGAAGTTGGCCCCCTAGACCTGAGGTAAAAAAAAATGGCAGCCAATCTATTATACTTCCGGATGATCCACGTACCAGGCGCGAAACACAAAGCTGCTGACGGGGTGTCACGATACCCCACTGGCGACCCCATACCACTGACACTCCCCGATGACGTAGCAGCCATCCATCAACCATGCGAGGGAACGGCGTTCTTTCCCCCCCCCCCACCTTCCTAGCCGGCATACGGACATCACTGACAGATGGTAATGGCATGGAAGCCTGCGTCATTTCTGCAGCCGCATCAACACTCAACTCGCTGAGCCTGGCATCAGTGACATGGGATCGAGTACGCACCGCCACGACCAGCGATGAAGTCATGAATAGTTTAGCCAATGTCATAGAGTCCGGCATGCCTGAATCCCGCCATGCACTCCCTGCACAGCTGCGGGAATATCACCAGTTTCGCGACGACCTCCGCACTGTTGACGGCGTGGTAATGTACAGGAACCGCACGGTTATCCCGCCGGCCCTCAGGCAAGAAGTACTGGCTTCACTCCACTCAGCTCATCAAGGTACTTCATCCATGATCTCCAGAGAAGACGACTCCATTTTCTGGCCTGGCATCACACCAGCCATCACAGCACTACGGGCTAGCTGCAACCACTGCAACCGCATGGCACCAACCCAGCCCAGCGCTCCACCCACTCCACCAACATCACCAGAATACCCCTTCCAGTGCGTCTGCGCGGACTACTTCCACTACAAAGGAGTAAACTACCTGGTCGTGGTGGACAGATACTCTAACTGGCCAATAGTAGAGAGGTCATCAGATGGTGCTGCTGGACTCATCGCCTGCCTCCGACGGACCTTCGTCACTTTCGGCATCCCCGACGAACTGGCTTCCGATGGGGGCCCTGAATTTACCGCAGCAGCCACACGGCAGTTCCTCAAAAACTGGGGCGTACACCACCGACTCTCATCAGTGGCTTTCCCTCACAGCAACTGTCGGGCAGAAGTTGGTGTCAAGACAACTATGGAAAACTGACGAGTGGGTAGTTGGGAGGTAACGAAAATGGTTCACTGAGTAGGTAGGTAGTTAATCTAACAATTGTTAAATTCCTTTTATGTCAATAACTGGGTGGATGAAACCAATTGGTTGCTCACCAGAGTTATTCTCCACACTAGTATTTATATACTGTGTGGGAGGAGCGTGCTCGGTAATAAGGATACATTACCGCTCAACCAACCGAGGAATAAACCAAGACAACGCTGGTACGAGAAGCCCCGCAAAGAGGAGAACAAAGGAAGAACGAAAACGAAGAACGGGGCGAGAGGACGTACCAGCAAAGTACGCTCTCGATAACTAAAACACAACCGGAGAAGGGAGAGACTCAAATAACTAAAAGTAAGTGACTAATTGAGTTTTTACACCAGTAAGTTATAAGCATTAAATTAAGCTGGGTCAGACAAGTTAGGCCTACATTGTGGCCTAAGACCCAGCATCAACTCATAGCTTAACAAAGGTGAAGGTAGATTGCCCTAACCTAATTCTTGTGAGGAATCCTACTGTGGACCTCAATTTATCTGCCCGCTCTGGACCATTTCCGGAATCTCTAGGCTGACCCCTCTAGGCTAGACTTGATCTACTCTATAGTTAGACTGGAGATATAAGGGGTGGGTTAATTGTGGACCAATTCATACAGAGCATTTTTCGCATTGGTGGTCCGTGTGTGGGGAATTTACAAACCTTAACCTTACTTAACAAAAATTGCAGAATTAGGCTAAATGGTCTAGCCTAAGCCTAACCTGAGCAAGCCTAATTAGGTCTACAACCTAGGGCCTAACTAGGAAACATTTACATTTAAGGAGTCTCATTCTCTTATAAGCTTAGACCTGAGTGACACATAAGTACTTGGGGGGGATTAAACCAAATTTACACTCGACTGTTTTGTCTGTTCTCTCTCTTCTCTGGTAATTTCTTCTTGTCCTCTATTTCATTACGATCCCAGTTAACAATTTTGACTTAGACATGGACAGTGAGGAATTGAAAAAGTTAAAAAAAAAAGGGGGCAAAGTTGGGAGCTGTTACAAAGGCTGTGAACACTTTTAACAATATTACACAACCAGGTAAGAAAAATATAGAGTGTGTAATTATTAAATTAAAATTAAAAAGAAGGAAATAATAGCCATTAATGAGAGTATTTCAGAGTTAGTTGAATCCGAAATGGCTGAAGAACAATTGATAGACCTTTACGCTGATGATGATGATCAGGTAAGCTCAATTGAACAGCAAATAAGGGAACTACGGTCTCGGTTGACTGACTTAACACCAAAAAAACCTAATTCTGATTTTAATCAAAGTAGGGCTAACCTCAACAAAATTTAAGTGGCATGCAAAATCCTGAGTCACAAGAATTGAGGGCTCAGTTACCCATTTTGCTAGTACCAACATTTGAAGGGGACACGGTACAATTCCCATCTTTCATTGACAAATTTGAGAATTTAATAGGTAATAAACCTTATATTTCAACTGTTGAAAAGTTTAGTTACTTAACTAGTTCCCTTAAAGGCCCAGCCTATAACCTGATAGCCTATTTACCAGCCGTAGGGGATTCATATGAAGTAGCTATTGATCTTTTAAAACGTAATTACGTTAATAAAGATGTGATTATATATGAATTATCTCAACAAATTTTTGAATTTGCACCCATAAAAGATAACCATAGTGATATGGAAAATTTTTATACAAAATTAGAAGCTATTATAGGACAACTGGTTAGCAATGAGATAGATATTAAAACTTCATCTTGGCTTATACAAAGCATAGTACTTAGGTGCCTTCCTTCGAGGGTTAAAGATAATTTAATTCTAAAGACGGGAAAAAATTATCCTAATTTAGAACAAATAAGAGAAAACTTCCCCAATATCCTAATTAATTACACTTGAGAGATTTTCCAACACATAAGACCCAGACTATGGATAAACCAAAGACTGTTCCCAGAGACCAACTAGCTACAGCCAAACAGACAAAACTTGATACTGGAGAATCAAATGTGACCAACTATAATACACGAACACCTACATTACAGAACTTTAATGTAACTGCTGCCTCAACTTACCACCACATTGCAAATTTTGTGCAAGTAATGAACACAGTAGTACTGGGTGTACAAATATTTAGACTTTAACCAAAGGGTTAAAGATGTGAACAGTTGAACCTGTGTAAAAAGTGTACTGGCCAGGGACATTATAAGAAAGACTGTAAATCTAGGTTAAGATTCAAGTGTAAGTTTTGTAAAGTTTACGACATGTCTCATCAATGTGTGATTCACCAAAGTGTCCAAATAATAGTACTCAAACTCAAAGATACCTCCCCAAACAAAGGTAATCAAGAAAATGCCACTTTCATGGGACATTCTCTTGTTCAAACAATGTAACAAGAAATACTGAGATTCTTTTACCAACTATTACTTTGGACTTAGTGAATAGTGAGGTAGTACCACTCCAGTGAGATGTCTTATAGACTGTTGTTCTCAACAAACATTGTTTCAAAAAATGTAGTTAATAAATTGGGTTTGACACCAAACCCGAATGAACAAAACCTCAATATTGCGTCCTTTGTTAAGGATAACTCGGACAAAAATAGCTATAAGACAATTGACCTGGAACTACATTTAGAAAGTAAATTCAAGAAATTGAAGCAGTTATTATTTCTAAAGTAGGACAAAACAAACTGGTTATACCCAAACTAGAACAAACCATAAATCATTTGAAAAAACACTACAAATAGCTGATAGACATATCACTAATAACACAATAGCTAACATTGAAATGCTAATAGGGGCAGATTATATTAATCTTATTCATAAGGGCATAGTAGAGATAGGTAATGGTATAGCTATTCAGACTCCATCAGGGATAGCCCCTTTGGGTACCTATCAGACTACAACCTAGACCTAAACCAAACAGTTCATGACCAACAAATACTATGTGCCTCAACTCAGTCCTACATAACACCTGTAAGAATAGCAACACTTTGAATAATATTATCTCAACTGAGAACATTAATTCATCATTATCAAATGAAACTTTGGATGAGGCAATTCAAACTTTATGGTTGCTAGAATCTGTGGGTATACATGACACACATCAAACTTCAGAAGATCAGTTAAGTTAATGGTAGAAAGATTTGAAGACACCATTCAGTGTAAAGACAATAGTTATTTTATTGAGTTACCTTGGAAAATAAATTGTCCAACTTTAAAGATAATCTCAAAGTAGCTAAGGACATTTATATAAAGTAATGAAAAAAACTCAAACAAGAAAATAATGTAAAAATATATAATGATGTCTTCAAAGAACAGCTACAGAAAGGCTTCATTGAAGAAGTAACAGATAACCCTTTTAAAAAAGATGGTTGTCATTATTTAACCCACAGGGGGGTTTATCGACAAGATGCCCCAACAACAAAACTCAGAGTAGTATATAATTGTAGCCTCAAAGACAGTGATAAACACAGTTTGAATGATTGCTTGATTGAGGGTCCTAATCTCATTTCTGACCTTGTGAAGATCTTACTGAGGTTCAGGTTAGACAAATATGCTGTACAAAGTGACATTTCAAAGGCATTTTTGAGAATAAATCTTAAAAATGAATGCGATAAGAACCAACTTAGGTTCTTATGGTTCAAGGATCCATTTGATTTGAATAAAGGGTTCATATCCTATAGATTTAATGTGTTGTTTTGGAGCCAATTGCTCACCTAGCCTATTAGCATTGACAATTAGACTCATTTAAACCAGTTTAATAACTCTCTAACATTGAACTTCCTTAAGGACATTTTTACGTAGACAATCTAATAGGCTCAACGACAACAAAATCTGAATTATCTGAAGTCTATGAACACTCTCAAAACATTATGCAACAAGGTAACTTTGAACTTAGAGAGTGGATTTCAAATAATGAGGATTTAAACAAAAAGATTTTAAAGGATAATAATGGTCTTACTGAGCCATCAGACAGAGTTAAAACTTTAGGTATGAACTGGTATTTGGATGCAACTTCTAACAGTCATGATTCAATCTGTACTAAAGGTTTTAAACTTGATGAGGAGCAAATACTAAAAGACAAATATTATCGAGGCTTCCAAAATTTTTGATCCTATGGGTCTATTCCTGCCTTCAACAATAAAATCAAAGATTCTCCTCCAAGAAATTTGGAGGACAAATGTTGGGTGGGATGATCCAATAACAAATGAAAATCAAAAATCTTGGAAGAAGTTAGCTACTACTGATTTAACAAAAGTGCAGAACATTAAAATTCAAAGGTGCTGTGGGTTTAGGGATAAGCCCCAGAGGCTTCATGTGTTTGCTGATGCAAGCACACAAGCTTATGGGTGCTGTGCGTATCTTGTAAGCCCTACAGAAAGTCATCTAATTTATGCAAAAGGGAAAGTTGCACCTCTCAAACCTACCGAACCATACCTCAATTGGAACTATTGGCTGCTACATTAGCCATTAAAAACCATTTCATTGCTTAAGGATGCTTACTATGATGTGTTCATAACTAATATCCACGTCTGGCTTGACAGTCAGATTTGTCTTGCCTGGATACGGAATGATAGCATTAATAGTAAGAATATCTTTGTAAGAAATAGGCTAAAAGAAATAGCTGACGCTAATGAAAGCCTACAAGTAAACTTTCACTATGTTCCAACTAAACAGAATCCAGCAGACTTTCTGACAGAGGTTTATCCTACAAGTTGTTGAAGTCAAACAAACTTGGTTTATGGGACCTACGTGGCTCTGTGATACAGACAATGGCCTGTGGAACAAGTTAACTTGACATTAAATTTAATCTTTTCAAATGAAAAGGTTGAACCAATCACTAATTATGAAAAGTATTCTGATTTCAACAAACTTGTCAGGGTGACAGCCTACTGTTTGAGGTTTGCTCACAACTGTTTAGCTACAATTAACAAACAGCTAAATAAAAATAATCATAATTATACAGAAGTTGCAACCCAATACTGGATAGGCCAAGCCCAACAAAAAGAGTACAATAAAGAGTTAGAATTCTTAACTAATGGGGAACAAACAAAAGAACCTGTACCATCAGTAGTTGTGGATCTAAACTTGTTCAGAGATGAGGAAGGCCTTTCTAAGGTGTAAAGGGAGATTAGACAAATCAAAACTGTCATACAAAAGCAAAAATCCAATCCTTTTACCTAGATTTAGCTATTTGACAACATTAATAATCAGAAAAACCACAATGATGTATATCATATGGGGTACCACAGACACTAACTACATTAAGAAAAACTTATTGGATACCCAAGGAAGGATCACTGTTAAAACAGTCCTGAGTGAGTGTGTCACATGTAGGCGTATTCATGCTAGGCCCTATAGGAAACCAAATCCTCCTGCTTTGCCAGAGGAGAGAGTACTCTCAACAGACCCTTTGAGACTGTAGGCATTGACTATACAGGAGCATGACTGTAGGGGTGGGTGACACTGAACAAAAAATGTACATGTACTGTTTACATGTGCTGCCTCCGAGCTGTTTATTTGGATGTTGTGGAGGACCTTACAGCAGAATCTTTTGTTGCTGTCTTTAGAGATCTGTGCACGACATTCAGTACCAAAGACAGTTTGGACTGACAATGCTACATATTCAAAGCTGTGAACAGTCATCCACGACTTGTTAAGCCATGAAATCACACAATTGTATATACAAAATACAAACATAAAGTGGAAGTATTATTCCGGTTGCCTCTCCTTGGTATGGTTCTATCTGGGAGAGGAATATACAAACAGTAAAGAATTGCTTGAAGAAAAGCAATTGGCAAAAAACAGATACACTTGTTTGGGTTACTCACTCTCCTGGCTGAGATTGAGAACATCATTAACAATAGACCACTCACTTATGTGAGTGACAACATTAATGACCCAGAACCATAACTCCAAAATCATTTGATTCGGGAGAACAAGTTAGTCTCCTGCCGACTACAATATAGACTCTTCAGAAGACCCAAACTGGACTCAACGACATGATGAGCTCCGACTAAGTTACAACATTTAACTAGAGTTAAAGCTCATTTCATTAAACAGTGGAAAACTGAGTACTTGAATGGGTCTAAGGGAGAGACATAAACAAATGACTAAGAAGATTGGTCTGACACAATTAAGGTAGGGGACTTGTTCTCATACATGACAGTACTCCAAGACAATACTGGCCTCTGGCTAGAGTTTCAGAACTCAGACCAGGGCAGACGGGGTAACAAGAGTGGTCAAATTAAGGACTTCAACGGGTGACACAACAACGAGACATTTCTCTTTTGACCCTTTAGAGTCTGCGGACCGAAAACAATGGACTTTGGAGAACCTTCTCCACTGACAGTAACAACTGGAGACACTGAACTTCCAGTAAACTATCCTTTGACGTAGGAGTGGTAACGCATCCTACTACAAACATTGACAGACACAAGACCTCAGCGACAAACAGCATTAAAGGCGCGACTATTTTTACAACAAAAAATAGATGCTGGGGAATTGTAATTTTATCTTCTAACTTTCATTTTTTTCTTTTTATGGTAAAGACCATAGAACAGTTTCATCCTATGGATGTATATTTTCTCTTCTAATTAAATGCTACCCTTCTCCATGAGAAGGTGAGGGATAGGCACTGTTAATCAGATAACAGGCATTTACAGTTAAGAGTTAGCTAGTCTACACTCAGACAAAATGGTGACAATGACACAAAATTTTTATCTCCCGGGGCCCCCAGTATATGGAAAACTGACGAGTGGGTAGTTGGGAGGAACGAAAATGGTTCACTGAGTAGGTAGGTAGTTAATCTAACAATTGTTAAATTCCTTTTATGTCAATAACTGGGTGGATGAAACCAATTGGTTGCTCACCAGAGTTATTCTCCACACTAGTATTTATATACTGTGTGGAGGAGCGTGCTCGGTAATAAGGATACATTACCGCTCAACCAACCGAGGAATAAACCAAGACAACGCTGGTACGAGAAGCCCCGCGAAGAGGAGAACAAAGGAAGAACGAAAACGAAGAACGGGGCGAGAGGACGTACCAGCAAAGTACGCTCTCGATAACTAAAACACAACCGGAGAAGGGAGAGACTCAAATAACTAAAAGTAAGTGACTAATTGAGTTTTTACACCAGTAAGTTATAAGCATTAAAATTAAGCTGGGTCAGACAAGTTAGGCCTACATTGTGGCCTAAGACCCGCATCAACTCATAGCTTAACAAAGGTGAAGGTAGATGATGCCCTAACCTAATTCTTGTGAGAATCCTACTGTGGACCTCAATTTATCTGCCCGCTCTGGACCATTTCCGGAATCTCTAGGCTGACCCCTATGGAAAACTGATGAGTGGGTAGTTGGAGGTAACGAAAATGGTCACTGAGTAGGTAGGTAGTTAATCTAACAATCATTAAATTCCTTTTATTGTCAATAACTGGGTGGATGAAACCAATTGGTTGCTCACCAGAGTTATTCTCCACACTAGTATTTATATACTGTGTGGGAGGAGCGTGCTCGTAATAAGGATACATTACCGGCTCAACCAACCGAGGAATAAACCAAGACAACGCTGGTACGAGAAGCCCCGCGAAGAGGAGAACAAAGGAGAACGAAAACGAAGAACGGGGCGAGAGGACGTACCAGCAAAGTACGCTCTCGAATGAGACAACCGGAGAAGGAGGACGGAGACTGTAATAACAAAAGTAAGTGACTAATATGAGTTTAACACCAAACAGTTAAGAACATTAAATTAAGCTGGTCAAACAAGTTAGGCTACATTGTGACCTAAGACCCAGGCATCAACTATAGCTTAACAAAGGTGAAGGTAGATTGCCCTACCTAATCTTGTGAGGAATCCTACTGTGGACCTCAATTATCTGCCCGCTCTGGACCATTTCCGGAATCTCTAGGCTGACCCCTCTAGGCTAGACTTGATCTACTGTATAGTTAGACTGGAGATATAAGGGGTGGGTTAATTGTGGACCAATTCATACAGAGCATTTTCGCATTGGTGGTCCGTGTGTGGGGAATTTACAAACCTTAAGCTTACTTAACAAAAATTGCAGAATTAGGCTAAATAGCCTAAGTCTAGCCTAAGCCTAACTGAGCAAGCCTAATTAGGTCTACAACCTAGGGCCTAACTAGGAACTTTACATTAAAGGAGTCTCATTCTCTTATAAGCTTAGACCTGAGTGACACACAAGTACTTGGGGGGGATTAAACCAATTTGAACTTGACTGTTTTGTCTGGCTCTCTCTTCTCTGGTAATTTCTTCTTGTCCTCTATTTCATTACGATCCCCAGTTAAACAATTTTGACTTAGACATGGACAGTGCAGAATTGAAAAAGTTAAAAAAGAAAAGGGGGGCAAAGTTGGGAGCTGTTACAAAGGCTGTGAACACTTTTAACAATATTACACAACCAGGTAGAAAAATATAGAGGTGTAATTATTAAATTAGAAATTAAAAAGAAGGAAATAATAGCCATTAATGAGAGTATTTCAGAGTTAGTTGAATCCGAAGGGCTGAAGAACAATTGATAGACCTTTACGCTGATGATGATGATCAGGTAAGCTCAATTGAACAGCAATAAGGGAACTACGGTCTCGGTTGACTGACTTAACACCAAAAAAACCTAATTCTGATTTTAATCAAAGTAGGGCTAAACCTTCAACAAAATTTAAGTGGCATGCAAATCCTGAGTCACAAGAATTGAGGGCTCAGTTACCCATTTTGCAAATACAACATTTGAAGGGGACACGGTACAATTCCCATCTTTCATTGAAATTTGAGAATTTAATAGGTAATAAACCTTATATTTCAACTGTTTTGAAAAGTTTAGTTACTTAACTAGTTCCCTTAAAGGCCCAGCCTAAACCTGATAGCCTATTTACCAGCCGTAGGGATTCATATGAAGTAGCTATTGATCTTTTAAAACGTAATTACGTTAATAAGATGTGATTATATATGAATTATCTCAACAAATTTTGAATTTGCACCCATAAAAGATAACCATAGTGATATGGAAAATTTTTATACAAAATTAGAAGCTATTATAGGACAACTGGTTAGCAATGAGATAGATATTAAAACTTCATCTTGGCTTATACAAAGCATAGTACTTAGGTGCCTTCCTTCGAGGGTTAAAGATAATTTAATTCTAAAGACGGGAGAAATTATCCTAATTAGCACAAATAAGACAACACTTCCCCAATATCCTAACTAATTACAACTTGAGAGATTTTCCAACACATAAGACCCAGACTATGGATAAACCAAGACTGTTCCAGAGACCACTAGCTACAGCCAAACAGAAAAACTTGATACTGTAGATCAATGTGACCAACTATAATACACGAACACCTACATTACAGAACTTTAAGTAACTGCTGCCTCACTTACACACCACATTGCAAATTTTGTGCAAGTAATGAACACAGTAGTACTGGGTGTGACAAATATTCAGATTTTAACCAAAGGGCTAAAAGATGTGAACAGTTGAACCTGTGTAAAAAGTGTACTGGCCAGGGACATTATAAGAAAGACTGTAAATCTAGGTTAAGATTCAAGTGTAAGTTTTGTAAAAGTTACGACATGTCTCATCAATGTGTGATTCACCAAAGTGTCCAAATAATAGTACTCAAACTCAAAAGATACCTCCCCAAACAAAGGTAATCAAGAAAATGCCACTTTCATGGGACATTCTGCTTGTTCAAACAATGTAAAGAACACTGAGATTCTTTTACCAACATTACTTTGACTTAGTGAATAGTGAGGGTAGTACCACTCCAGTGAGATGTCTTATAGACTGTTGTTCTCAACAAACATTTGTTTCAAAAATGTAGTTAATAAATTGGGTTTGACACCAAACCCGAATGAACAAAACCTCAATATTGCGTCCTTTGTTAAGGATAACTCGGACAAAAATAGCTATAAGACAATTGACCTGGAACTACATTTAGAAAGTAAATTCAAGAAATTGAAGCAGTTATTATTTCTAAGTAGGACAAAACAAACTGGGTTATACCCAAACTAGAACAAACCATAAATCATTTGAAAAAACACTACAAAATAGCTGATAGACATATCACTAACAACACAATAGCTAACATTGAAATGCTAATAGGGCAGATTATATAATCTTATTCATAAGGGCATAGTAGAGATAGGTAATGGTATAGCTATTCGACTCCATCAGGGATAGCCCCTTTGGGTGACCTATCAGAATACAACCTAGACCTAAACCAAAACAGTGCATGACCAACAAATACTATGTGCCTCAACTCAGTCCTACATAACACCTGTTAAGAATAGCACACTTTGAATAATATTATCTCAACTGAGAACATTAATTCATCATTATCAATGAAACTTTGGATGAGGCATTCAAACTTTATGGTTGCTAGAATTGTGGGTATACATGACACACATCAAACTTCAGAAGATCAGTTAATGGTAGAAGATTTGAAGACACCATTCAGTGTAAAGACAATAGTTATTTTATTGAGTTACCTTGGAAAATAATTGTCCAACTTTAAGAGATAATCTCAAAGTAGCTAAAGGACATTTATATAAAAGTAATGAAAAAACTCAAACAAGAAAATAATGTAAAAATATATAATGATGTCTTCAAAGAACAGCTACAGAAAGGCTTCATTGAAGAAGTAACAGATAACCCTTTTAAAAAAGATGGTGTCATTATTTAACCCACAGGGGGTTTATCGACAAGATGCCCCAACAACAAAACTCAGAGTAGTATATAATTGTAGCCTCAAGACAGTGATAAACACAGTTTGAATGATTGCTTGATTGAGGGTCCTAATCTCATTTCTGACCTTGTGAAGATCTTACTGAGGTTCAGGTTAGACAAATATGCTGTACAAAGTGACATTTCAAAGGCATTTTTGAGAATAAATCTTAAAAATGAATATGATAAGAACCAACTTAGGTTCTTATGGTTCAAGGATCCATTTGATTTGAATAAGGGTTCATAACCTATAGATTTAATGTTGTGTTGTTTGGAGCCAATTGCTCACCTAGCCTATTAGCTTGACAATTAGACATCATTTAAACCAGTTTAATAACTCTCTAACATTGAACTTCCTTAAGGAACATTTTTACGTAACAATCTAATAGGCTCAACGACAACAAAATCTGAATTATCTGAAGTCTATGAACTCTCAAAACATTATGCAACAAGGTAACTTTGAACTTAGAGAGTGATTTCAAATAATGAGGATTTAAACAAAAGATTTTAAAAGATAATAATGGTCTTACTGAGCCATCAGACAGAGTTAAAACTTTAGGTATGAACTGGTATTTGGATGCAACTTCTAACAGTCATGATTCAATCTGTACTAAAGGTTTTAAACTTGATGAGGAGCAAATACTAAAAGACAAATATTATCAGAGGCTTCCAAAATTTTTGATCCTATGGGTCTATTCCTGCCTTCAACATAAAATCAAAGATTCTCCTCAAGAAATTTGGAGGACAAATGTTGGGTGGGATGATCCAATAACAATGAAAATCAAAATCTTGAAGAAGTTAGCTACTGATTTAACAAAAGTGCAGAACATTAAAATTCAAAGGTGCTGGGGTTTAGGGATAAGCCCCAGAGGCTTCATGTGTTTGCTGATGCAAGCACAAAGCGTATGGGTGCTGTGCGTATCTTGTAAGCCCTACAGAAAGTCATCTAATTTATGCAAAAGGGAAAGTTGCACCTCTCAAACCTACCCGAACCATACCTCAATTGGAACTATGGCTGCTACATTAGCCATTAAAACCATTTCATTGCTTAAGGATGCTTACTACGATGGTGTTCATAACTAATATCCACGTCTGGCTTTGACAGTCAGATTTGTCTTGCATGGATACGGAATGATAGCATTAATAGTAAGAATATCTTTGTAAGAAATAGGCTAAAAGAAATAGCTGACGCTAATGAAAGCCTACAAGTAAACTTTCACTATGTTCACTAAACAGAATCCAGCAGACTTTCTGACCAGAGGTTTATCCTACAAGTTGTTGAAGTCAAACAAAACTTGGTTTATGGGACCTAAGTGGCTCTGTAATACAGACCAATGCCTGTGGAACAAGTTAACTTGACATTAAATTTAATCTTTTCAAATGAAAAGGTTGAACCAATCACTAATTATGAAAAGTATTCTGATTTCAACAAACTTGTCAGGGTGACAGCCTACTGTTTGAGGTTTGCTCACAACTGTTTAGCTACAATTAACAAACAGCTAATAAAAAATAATCATAATTATACAGAAGTTGCAACCCAATACTGATAGGCCAAGCCCACAAAAAGAGTAAATAAAGAGTTAGAATTCTTAACTAATGGGAAACAAACAAAAGAACTGTACCATCAGTAGTTGTGATCTAAACTTGTTCAGAGATGAGGAAGGCCTTCTAAGGTGTAAAGGGAGATTAGACAAATCAAAACTGTCATACAAAGCAAAAATCCAATCCTTTTACTAGATTTAGCTATTTGACAACATTAATAATCAGAAAAACACACAATGATGTATATCATATGGGGGTACCACAGACACTAACTACATTAAGAAAACTTATTGGATACCCAAGGGAGGATCACTGTTAAAACAGTCCTGAGTGAGTGTGTCACATGTAGGCGTATTCATGCTAGGCCCTATAGGAAACCAAATCCTCCTGCTTTGCCAGAGGGAGAGTTACTCTCAACAGACCCTTTGAGACTGTAGGCATTGACTATACAGGAGCTTGACTGTAGGGGTGGGTGACACTGAACAAAAAATGTACATTGTACTGTTTACATGTCATGCTTCACGAGCTGTTTATTTGGATGTGTGGGGACCTTACAGCAGAATCTTTTGTTGCTGTCTTTAAGAGATTCTGTGCACGACATTCAGTACCAAAGACAGTTTGGACTGACAATGCTACATATTTCAAAGCTGGTGAACAAGTCATCCATGACTTGTTAAGCAATGAAATCACACAATTATATATAAAAAATTCAAACATAAAGTGGAAGTATATTCCGGTTGCCTCTCCTTGGTATGGTTCTATCTGGGAGAGGAATATACAAACAGTAAAGAATTGCTTGAAGAAAGCAATTGGCAAAAAACAGATACACTTATTTGGGTTACTCACTCTCCTAGCTGAGATTGAGAACATCATTAACAATAGACCACTCACTTATGTGAGTGACAACATTAATGACCCAGAACCATTAACTCCAAATCATTTGATTCGGGAGAACAAGTTAGTCTCCTGCCGGACTACAATATAGACTCTTCAGAAGACCCAAACTGGACTCAACGACATGATGAGCTCCAGACGAAGTTACAACATTTAACTAGAGTTAAAGCTCATTTCATTAAACAGTGGAAAACTGAGTACTTGAGGGGTCTAAGGGAGAGACATAAACAAATGACTAAGAAGGATTGGTCTGACACAATTAAGGTAGGGGACCTTGTTCTCATACATGACAGTACTCCAAGACAATACTGGCCTCTGGCTAGAGTTTCAGAACTCAGACAAGGGGCAGACGGCGGTAACAAGAGTGGTCAAATTAAGGACTTCAACGGGTGACACAACAAGAGACATTTCTCTTTTGTACCCTTTAGAGTCTGGACCCAAAACAATGGACTTTGGAGAACCTTCTCCACTGACAGTAACAACTGGAGACACTGAACTTCCAGTAACTATTCCTTTGACAGTAGGAGTGGTAACGCATCCTACTACAACATTGACAGACACAAGACCTCAGCGACAAACAGCATAAAGGCGCGACTATTTTTACAACAAAAAATAGATGCTGGGGAATTGTAATTTTATCTTCTAACTTTCATTTTTTCTTTTCTTATGGTAAAGACCATAGACAGTTTCATCCTATGGATGTATATTTTCTCTTCTAATTAAATGCTACACCTTCTCCATGAGAAGGTGAGGATAGGCACTGTTAATCAGATTAACAGGCATTTACAGTTAAATAGTTAGCTAGTCTACACTCAGACAAAAATTGGTGACAATGACACCAAATTTTTATCTCCCGGGGCCCCCAGTATATGGAAAACTGATGAGTGGGTAGTTGGGAGGTAACGAAAATGGTTCACTGAGTAGGTAGGTAGTTAATCTAACAATCATTAAATTCCTTTTATGTCAATAACTGGGTGGATGAAACCAATTGGTTGCTCACCAGAGTTATTCTCCACACTAGTATTTACTGTATATACTGTGTGGGAGGAGCGTGCTCGGTAATAAGGATACATTACCGCTCAACCAACCGAGGAATAAACCAAGACAACGCTGGTACGAGAAGCCCCGCGAAGAGGAGAACAAAGGTGAGAACGAAAACGAAGAACGGGGCGAGAGGACGTACCAGCAAAGTACGCTCTCGAATGAGACAACCGGAGAAGGGAGAGACTGTAATAACTAAAAGTAAGTGACTAATATGAGTTTTTAACACCAAACAGTTAAGAACATTAAATTAAGCTGGGTCAAACAAGTTAGGCCTACATTGTGACCTAAGACCCAGCATCAACTCATAGCTTAACAAAGGTGAAGGTAGATTGCCCTAACCTAATCTTGTGAGGAATCCTACTGTGGACCTCAATTTATCTGCCCGCTCTGGACCATTTCCGGAATCTCTAGGCTGACCCTCTAGGCTAGACTTGATCTACTCTATAGTTAGACTGGAGATATAAGGGGTGGGTTAATTGTGGACCAATTCATACAGAGCATTTTTTCGCACCCCTCTAGGCTAGACTTGATCTACTCTATAGTTAGACTGGAGATATAAGGGGTGGGTTAATTGTGGACCAATTCATACAGAGCATTTTTCGCAACAACGAAACGCCTAATAACCGACAACACTGGACCAAACGGCGACCTCAACACCGAAAACTTTCAACGGGCCATGCTTCAATACAGAAACACGCCGGATAGAGATACAAAACACTCCCCAGCAATGTGTGTATTCGGCCGCCCTATCCGGGACTTCATTCCAATCCTTCCCGGCCGATATAAACCACACGACACGTGGCGTGAAAACTTGGCCACCCGAGAAGAAGCGCTGAGGAACCGCCACATGAGGGGAGCGGAACGCTGGTCAGAGCACACCAAGAGACTCCCACCACTAGCAGTCGGAGACCTTATACGCATCCAGAACCAGGTCGGTCCACACGCCCGTAAATGGGACAAGACAGGTGTGGTCATCGAAGTCAGGCAGTTTGACCAGTACGTGGTTAGGGTCGATGGATCTGGGAGGGTAACTGTAAGGAACAGGAAATTCCTTAAAAAATATGAACCCTTCAGCACACCTGCTCTAAAGATGACCATAGACCAACATTTGAAGAACTTCCTAGCGGTGCCCACCAACAGCCCACCTGCTGCACCACCTACACCTGCCAGGTCAGCACCAGGACCAAAGACACCCGCTTCACCCCGTAGTCCGACACGGTCCAGCCCACACGTTGAACGCAAGCGCCCGACCCCTGAAGAGACCACACCCCCACCCAAGAAGACATGTCAACGCCGCCCATCGACATACTACCACCTGCACCCCCTAGGCCAATGGGTACGGCACCCCAAACTGCAACTCCACTAAGGCGTTCGAACCGTACCAGACGCCCCCCTACCTGGCATGAAGACTACCATATGAATCAAGAAGAGTAACCAATCAAGTATGCTTTAAATTAAGGGCACTGACAAAATAAGGTTTAGTCTTTATCCGTAAACATACAAATTTTTTTTTTTTTGCCATATTATCCTTAATAATCTTCTTTATAAAATTGCTGGCTCAAAGACTTGGGGGAGAGATAGAGTACAGTACACTTTACACTTTACTTACTAAGAACTTTATATTGTGTTCCCAATACAGCTGTAACCTCATTACTGTACTATTACTTTTGTCAGGAATACCGTTGTACAACCCTTATTTTAATATATGATTCAATCTCTCGCTGAACTCTCTAATTGTATTGTAATATGTTTGATTGGATATAATGTACTGTATAATTCCATAAGTATTTATATTTTAGTTTCTACAGTATCGTATTCATCATGATGTAATAGCAAAGCCTTATGTTCTCATATTACTCTTAAATAAACTAGTATCTATGTTTTCCTATTAAAGTACTATACTGTATTCACTTTATAAAACAATATAAGTCTTTGCACTACTGTACTGCAATTACCTCATATCACATCTAGTATCAAAGACTTGGGAGGAGATAGAGGACAATGATTATGTTTATGTTTATGTTTTATTCAAGCGATTACTTATTATGCTTATTCCTTTTTCAGAAGACCGTTGTCATTGTTTGACTTTATATAAATAAATAAACGATCACAAAGAGTTGGTTCTCATTTAAGTTGGGCCTGATGAGATATAGCCTAGAATCTTAATTGAGGGTGTTGACAGTATTTCTATTACATGAAATAGATATAATTTATTTGGATTTTTGTAATTATTTGTTTGTATTTTTTTTATTTTGTATTTATTAATAGTAATTTTTTATTTTTTTATTTTGTATTTATTAATAGTATATACAAAGGCAAATGTATTAATAACTTCTTTAATTTGTTAAAATTATTGCAGGTTTTAAACTTTTAGAAAGTAGCAAAAATTAATAAATTTACGTGCCTAAAATACAGTTTTGCCAACCTGCCTGTCACTGTGACATTTTTAACTTCATTAGTTTATTTAATAGTTGCCTACATGCTTCATTAAAATCAATTCCAATTTATCAAAGTAAGTCTCTTATTTTTGTTATTGCTGTTATATATGTATAATTAAGTTATATTTTACCCATTTCTATGTCCATATATAAAAGATATATAGAGTTATGTATATATTTTATATAAAGCTGCTATATATAAAGATAGATATAAAAATAAATAAGAAAATACATGTAATAGTATTGAGAAAAGATTACAATACATTACATTACAATTTCATTACAATACAGTTACAGAATACATATATTCATTCATTATAGTATAATTCAAGCATTGTTATTTGTTTTGAAATTTGTTGATCTTGATTATATTAAATGCAATTAGTAAATCAGATTACTTTATTAACTTTATTTATTTTTTTTATATTTCAGGTAAGGTGTCTAAAATATTTAGACAGTGGGTTCAGGAATGCTATTAAAAGTCTATATAAAACCATAATATATATATATTGTATTATTTCATAAAAGCAGCGTTAATCGACCAATCGCTAAAAATATAACTAAAATCGTACGCCCGCCAGAGTACTGACTACTGACTCTCAATTCCTTCCAACCTTTGGAAATTCTGGGCGACAATGTTATACTCCTCTTTTGGCGCGCTCTGACGCACCTTGATGCCGGCGAAAAGAGCTGGAGTCGCCATCTTAGTTCGTTCGAAGTTCTACTACGAGTAATACGTATCGGTTTGACTCCATAATTTTAGCCCGTTATTATTTCAATTAACTTCGTTTTATAATAAAATGCCAAGATTTAACATCATTCACTAATGATTCTAATAAATGTCGAATTCTTTTAAGATCTAGAATTCATTTTATTCACTCGTCGTTCCACCTATTTATACCCGGGTGTTAATCGTTGACCCAAGTGTTTGAGAACGCCATTGTGGATTGTCTTACACGAGGAGAACCATCCAGGGGTAGCTATTTAGATTGAATTGGAATTTCATTAACGTTCGTCAAGTTGAACCTTCAACAGGTTGACTGGGGTTATCAGCTTGAAACGAGTTAATTGCGATTCACGAGCTTAATCTGACTAGCGGTATATATTGTGGAACAACCAATTGCATAACGTCGCAAACTAAATCGATACTTTATAGTTAGGCTTGTAAAGACTAACTTATTTGTAAATCTAAATTAAACAAATTTAAATCTACTCAACTTCAGTCTAAATTAAACTGATTTAAATCTACTCAACTTCAGTCTAACTTAAACTGATTTAAATCTACCCAACTTCAGTCTAAATTAAACTGATTTAAATCTACTCAACTTCATTCTAAATTAAACTGATTTAAATCTACTGAACTTCAATCTAACTTAAACTGATTTAAATCTACCCAACTTCAGTCTAAATTAAACTGATTTAAATCTACTCAACTTCAGTCTAAATTAAACTGATTTAAATCTACTCAACTTCAGTCTAAATTAAACTTATTTAAATCTACTGAACTTCAGTCTAAATTAAACTGATTTAAATCTACTCAACTTCAGTCTAAATTAAACTGATTTAAATCTACTCAACTTCAGTCTAACTTAAACTGATTTAAATCTACCCAATTTCAGTCTAAATTAAACTGGTTTAAATCTACTCAACTTCAGTCTAAATTAAAATTATTTAAATCTACTCAACTTCAGTCAAAATTAAAATTATTTAAATCTACTCAACTTCAGTCTAAATTAAACTGATTTAAATCTACTCAACTTTAGTCTAAATTAAACCGATTTAAATCTACCCAACTTCAGTCTAAATTAAACAATTAGTGGGAACCCTAAGTTTTAATTTAAACAATACCTTTTCGAACCTGAGGTAAGGGTGGACGCGAGTAGCCGTGCGGATACCCTTTTTAGGCTGCTGAATTTTCCACATAAGGAAATGGAACGCATGAAACGGAAATCTGGAGCACAGAAACAGAAAGATAAACGAGAAGCAGAAAGAAATGATTCAGCAAAAAGTGCAGGCCTATAACAGCATTTATGATATCAACACCGATATCTACATGTCAGAAAAAGGAAAGCGACTTAGAGAGAAATTCAACTACAACTGTTCATGCTGATACTGTAGATCTAGGACAGGGGTGGGCAACCTTTTTAAGTGAGCGTGCCAAAATCGTCAAATCTTTGATGCAAAAGTTAATCTTTACCATTTTTTAGCAGAAAACATTAAGTTAAAATATAAAACTCAGCGAAGAATTTGGATATTTATTTATTTTAATTTTTTTTAAGGTGAGCCCGGGGAATCGCGTGCCGGAAAAAAGTCGTTGGCGTGCCACGTTTGGCACGCGTGCCAAGGGTTGCCCACCCCTGTCTAGGACATAAAGATGAAGGTATGCCTAACGTTTTTGAGACTGTAGATGCTGATTTTTATGATTCTGAATTAGCTGGTGGAATAACAGTAACTGAACCTGGGCCTGTACATGTACATAATCAAAAAGATCTAGTAGCTGATTTAAATAATGATGAGAATCAACCAACATTTAGACAGGATAAGCTCTTTCAATATCCTGCACGAACAGATTTGAAATCTTTTTTCAAAGAGCATTCAATTCAGCAACATGATCATGATCTACCATTTAATGTAAAGTTATATAACCGAAAAATTATGGGTGACACTGTCTCACGACACTGGTTAACATATAATAAGAAGAATAGATCACTATATTGTTCATTTTGCTTGGCATTTGAGTCACCAACCTCTTCTAACCCATCTGCTTTTGTGCGAGGATTTAATGATTACAGACGCATTAGCCAGTGCTTATCAGAACATGAATCAACTGGTATACATAGCAAGCATGCTCAGAAATATATCAGTGTAGTAAATGATGGTGGTTTAGCTCGTTTTTTCGCTGCATCATTGCAGAAGCGAAAAGATGAAGTACTAAAGCAGAGAAATATTGTTGCCAGAGTTGTAGATATAATAAAGATGTTAGGTAAACAAGCTCTTCCTTTTCGTGGACACAGAAATGAGTCAGCATATTCTCTTCTTGATGAAACAGAAAATCATGGAAATTTCTTGCCTACTGTGCAGTTGATGGCAAAATATGATCCTTTTATGGCTTCTCATGTTTCCATGGTGAAGGAAAAGTCTGAACAACGATGTGAAAGATTGGCAAAACAAAGAAAGGCACAAAGTAAAGGTCGTGGTAGTCTTGTCACATTCTTGAGTAAAACAACTATCTCTTCTTTGACCCAAATTATGAAGAATATGATACAGGAAAAAATTACTCAAGAAGTTGCTGAGGCCAAGTATTATTCCATACAAGTAGATTCAACTCAGGATATTTCATCAATTGATCAATTTAGTATCGTTATTCGATATGTACTAAATGGTACTATCCATGAACGACTACTTGCAATTGTTCCAAGCAATGATGGTATAGGGCAGGGACTTTTTGACCTATTAAATGAAACATTACAACGTCTTGAAATAGATCCGAAAAACTGCTTATCAGATAGCACAGATGGCACTGCAAGCTACCATGGACAATATAATGGCTTACAGAGTAAAATTGCTGATGTAGCTGATCAGCATGTTCATGTATGGTGCTATGCCCATGTACTCAATTTAGTAGTTACTGAAACCACGAAGTGTTGTTTACCAGCAGTTTCCTTTTTCAATTTACTCCAGAATTTAGCAAAATTTGTGAAGGTATCATATAAGCGAATGGCCATCTGGATTGAAGTTGTTGGACATCATCTGGGGAAAGAAAAGATGAAACGATTAAAGCTAATTGGTGAAACCAGGTGGTCAGGGAAGTCCAATGCAGCAACTACTATATTTGGAAATTTTGACGAGATATGTATCAGTAATTTTGTGGATCTTCTGACGTTTATCCATTATTCAAAGCTCTAACAATTTTGATGCAAAAACAAAACAGGAGGCAAATGTTTTACTGTCTAGCCTTCTAGAATTTCAAACAATATTGACAGCATTCACATACTTATATATCTTTCAAATTACAGCCCCTTTGTCAAGCTATCTACAGAAAAGTGGCTTAAATATGTTTACTGCATGGAATATGGTAGAAAAAATCCATTACAGATTTGAAGAAAAGATCAAGAGAATTTGATAAAGTATGTAGTCAGGCTTTGAAATTTGCCAACAAATCCAATGCGCACATTGCACAATTCAATAATATGAAAATCAAACAGTGAAAATTGATTTTGTAAAAACTGAGTTACCAATCAAGAGGAAACATAAAACAAAGAGAATGGCAGATGAACTAGCTGCTGATGAAAAAAACACATCTGATTCTTTGTCAGACTATCGTGTACATGTGTTCAACTTGATAATGGATCGTGTTGCACAATCATTGGAATCCCGTTTCATTGACCATAGACAACTATATAAGGATATGTCATGCCTCGATCCATCAAATTATGAATATATTACTAAAAATGGTCTTGAAGAAGCAGCATTGGAAGGTATTCTTGAGCTTGCTCCAGGGATAAATAGAAGTGAAGTAAAATTAGAATTGCAGTCTTTTGCATCGAACTTTGAAATATTTAAGTTTTTGCTGAATGATGATAATGCAGAGAGCAGCAGTAAAATGAATTCATGCTCTAAATATTGTGGCAATTGTCCATCATGTGTTCTGTATATTCTTGCATCAAACAGACTTAATGACAAGGCATATGATAATCTTTACCAAATGTACAAAGCTATCTGTACACTGTCTGTGACTCAAGTTCAGTGTGAACGGGCATTTTTTAAGCTTAAAATAATAAAAACAAGATTACGAAATTCTTTGTCGGAGGAGAATCTGGAAGCATACATGTTGATGTTTATAGAAAAGGTCATGTTGGATGAGTTAGACATGGAAACTATAATAGACCCATTTGCAAACTCGAGTAATGAACTTAAAAAACTACTCTTAGTATAGCATGTATGTATGTATATGCAGGTAGTACTTGTAAAATATTTGTACTTATTGGTAAAATAAATTTATAAAAAAATATCAACTTTTTTTTATTTAAACAAACTTAACTCATAAATAGGCCTATTAGGATAGGACTGGAATTGAATTATGTAATGGGGTTATGGGCTCTCTGACCCCTTTGGCAGACAAAATTTTATGAGCCAGTCCGCCACTGGCTGAAATGCTCTCCGTACTCTGCTAACCGATTTGAATTCACCAAACCGTAGCACACACTGTGCTTTCACTTGTGGGTTTTCCATTCCTTTGACACAACGACTCACACCAACAACTCTGAACGCACTGGCGCCTAGGGCAATAAGTTCCACTGTGACCACTCTACATTTTTAATTATCCCAAGAACACCCAACAAAAATTCCTCAGAATTCCCAAGGTTATATAAATATTCGAATTCTTTAATTTTTTATTGAATTATATTTTGCTTTAACAAAAATTTGACAATTGTATCATAACTGATATAAAAGTGCATAAAATATATAAAAATACAAAAGAAAAACAAAATAGGCTTGCTTTGTACACCACAAAAAATATATAATTGCTTAAATATAAAATCAATCATCATCAACTACATCGTAAAGCACTATATTTTTGTTTCTTCATCTGAATAAAGTATTCATTCACTGATATTTATTATATCTGACCAGTGGCTTGCCTAGTACCATTTGTAGGCTGCTTAGTTAGGCCAACATTTATATATAATACACATATATCACTAAGCTAGCCTAGTACTATTTAGTATTGTAGGGTTTTCAGTTTAGTTACATTTGTAATACACAAAACACTGTCACTGCATACACATTTAATCTGTGTAGTAAACTAAAAATAAAAAGCACTTAGATACAATAATTTCACCAAAAGCCCTGTAGACCTTAATTGGAAAATGTTGCTTTTACTGTGCTTAAGCTAGGTTCACTTTAGTATAGATCCTGAACTCTAAATTTATAGCAGACTATACCAAGTTTGGGATTTGGCCAATTTTTGGCCTATTTTTATCAGGATGTTGGCCATAAACTTACCTAACCACCTGGCAACCCTGGCCTAGTATAAGTTAGTGTTCTGTCACTCAGGGCCCCAACTAGCCTATTTAAATGTAATGACTGAAAAGAAAATAACAAACCCATTTTGAGGATTTAAGCATGTAAATCAAACATTAAAATTAATTGTAAAATTAAATTTATATTAACATAACATAATGGTTGTTTATAGTAGCTGTCACAAAGCCAAAGAGGCCTATCAAGGACAGCCACTGCATTTAAGTTACAGTATATTTTAAAATAAGAAAATAGAAATAAAACTTCAAAACCAGTTCTATATTTTTAATGTTCCTCATCTAAATTGCAATATATATATTCATATTTCCATACACATATATACAAACCTACATGTTCCAGATTCTTTTTCTGCATTCAGTACCTCAAATAAATCTTTGTACTTCCCTCTACGTAAATCACTGTTAGAGAACCACAGTGGAATCTCAGTTATTAGGAATTCAATACTGGATGGAAGTTTTGCAAAGGCATGCTGAATGCACAGTGCCAATGAGTGGCAAATGCACTTCATTTGCACACAATTGGGTGCTACCTCCTGTATTGTGGTCCAAACTGAATTTTTGCTCCCTACCATAGAGGCAGCTCCATCACTTGCAAATCCAATACAATTTTCAAGGTTCTGATCATATTTACTCAGCTCAGTCTTTAGAGTCTCATAAATAGACTGTGCAGTTGCCGAAGATATTGGAACTAATCCCAAAAACACAGTTCTTATGCCTTTATCCTCACTAAAAAACCTTACAACTATGCACAGATGTTTCTGAACAGCAGTTCAACTACAATTCAATTACACTGGACCCACAGGAAAAGATATTGTACAAACTGATCATGTAAGCCTGCAGTGCTCTTTAACCTTTTTATGCTTACCGCCCACTTTTGTAACTTTTGAATCTCCGTATCGCCCACCAAAATTAAAAATGCAAAAACTCAAACTAAAAGTTATATACCCTGCATAAAACAATAAAATTAATTGCAATTACCTTTAGATTAATGAGATCCTTGAGCCACTAGTGGGCGGTACCGCCCAGGTTGAAGAGCACTGAGTAAGGGATCTAGGGATTATATTATCTGAAGATGCAACATTCAACAGGCACATTGACAAAGTAACCTCATCATGCAAACAACTAATAGGATATATACTGACATGGGCGTCCGGAGGGGGGGGGGCAAGAAGGGGCAGTTGCCCTCCCTTGGAAATTTGTGTTTGCCCACGCAACGACTTCTATAATTCTACTGCAGCTCAGTCAGTGTTTCCACATTCAAGGAATGTCGTTTACTTTACCTTTACTTTACCGAAGTGCTGTGTCGTTGAACTTAGAAGTGTTAAATAAACTATACTGAAAGATATAGTAATGGAATTATTTGCAAAGATCATTATATTGAGTGTTTTATTTATTTTTTTCTCTCGAAAACCTTTTGGTCAATTTCACTGAAACTTACACGATTATAGTTAATCATAGTATCATATAACATATAAAAAATGAACTTGACTGGTAGAAAAAAAAATGCACTGCGACCACTACGAGTAAAAACCGTCATCTCCCCTTACTCGTAGTAGCAGTGCATTTTTTTTCTACCTAATAAAGAACTAATAAGAACTAAGATCTATTAAGTTAGTTTTGCCCCCCCCTTGCGAAAAATCCTGCGGACGCCCCTGTATACTGAGGACATTCAGAACTAGGGACAGTATGACCATGCTTACCCTGTGGAAATTACTTGTTTTTCCACGCATTGACTACTGCTCTCAATTATGGTTTCCCCACAAACAGAATGAATTGCAAAAAACTGAGGGCCTACAAAGAACCTTTACCTCATATATTAAACAACCTGATGGGCAACAGGTGAGTAAAAACAAATTAAACTACTGGGATAGGCTCAGACCTTAACTTTTATTCCATAGAGAGGAGGTTTAAGAGATACATCCTAATCTACACCTGGAAAATTCTAGAAGGGCTTTTAGTTGTCTCCAATACTGAACCAATTGTGCCCACCTTGACAAGAACTGGCAGAATGTGTCAAAAACATCACCTCCCACCAAACAGTCTAAGAAGGATTCAAACCCTTCAGTATAATAGTATCTCAAGGCAGGGTTCTCGCCTGTTTAACTCCTTGCCTCAGTACCGTAGAGATATAAGTGCAGTCCCAGTAGATACTTTTAAAAAACACTTGGACATGTTTTTAGCCAACATACCCGACCAACCTACAGTGCCAGCGTATTCCTCTGCCAGACCAGCCCCCACAAATTCAATAGGGGACCAAATCGTATGGCAGGAGCAAGAGAAAAGGAGGGTGGCGACCCCGTCGTGGCCCCGCCTCGGGAGGCGCTGAGCGGACTTCTGGGAGCAGCGCACCCTTGAGGCAGAAGCGCTTCAAGGTAAATTCAAGGTAAATCAATGAGTAAAACAAACTTTTTGTCCTTAATTGCTTCTTTTAAATCATCTTTCAGTGCATTTCCAACCACATTCTTTATTGAGTACATTTATCATAGTACGATGTAGTTTTATACTTCCAAGAGTGCTCCCCTCCCCATGTTTTTTCATAAGTTCACTCAAGTTGTCAATGGCCATTATTGAACAGTGACAGGTCACAGCAACAGCAATCTCAATTTCAGCCCATTTAATACTTTCTGGAGTTTCGGACTTAGAAGTAGGCCTACGTGTAAATGAAGATAACAGAGTACCCTGATTCAATCCACTAACCTTATTTTCATGTTTCATTGAATTTTCATATTGAGAAAAATTATATATTTTAGGTATTACGCTGCAGTGGCAAATGGTACACATTGCATTTTCACTTTTGCCTTGCCACTTTCTTTTCGCAACCATGGAAATTTTTTTCCCACTCTTTATTGTATTTCCTAGCACCGTCATAATATGATTTCCACTTAGGCATACTTAATTAATATTAGTCTAGCTAATCCTTAATACTATTAAAAATTAAATAAACACTAATTCCGCAAATAAAAGTAGAAAGAAGTTGAACGATTAGCTTAGGCCTAATAACACAATAACTACAGAAAACATGTAGCAAACTGGTAAATGAAAAACTAACTGTTGCCAACTTGCTACTTATCCGAAAAAAAGAGATTTTCTATTACTGAAGAAAAAAAAATTCCACAAAGTTTAATCGATCTTTTCTACGTCATTTTCCGTACAAATTATATATACAAGCGTAGTAGCACGCTGTGAAAATAAATATTAAAGAACCAGTTTCAAGATCCCGACGTTTGACAGCCGTGTGTTCCAATCCTCGCCGGGATCTTGAAACTGTTTCTTTAATATTTATTTCCGTACAAATTTACTAATTTTGGATTAGTTTTGGGTAGTCTGGAAATGAACATAAAAAAGGTCAAAAATCGGCCAAAAATTTGTGATCGGCCAAATGCGTTTTTCATGGCCAAACATCTTCAGAAATGGCCAAAATTCTCAGATTTGGCCGAAAATCGGCCAAAATGGCAACCCTGTTAACTAGGCCTATATCATTCTGACTCGAATTAGAATGTTGACATGATGTTTAATTTGAATCGTCCAGATATAAATTTTTAATATGTGAATTGAGAAACGGCAATTTTTAGCTACTATTTCTAGTATTTTCCTTTACCCAGTAAATTTCCCAAGATTTAGCACATTTAAAAAAAAAATCCCCAAATTCCAAGGTGCACTCCAAAATCCCAAGCAGCGGGCAGCCTGGCAATAACCACCAGTTACGCTGTTGGGTGTCAGAGGGTATGCAGAAACACATCGCACATATACTAACAAAAACTGTAAGTGTTACTCTCCATTTTAGTATTTAGTTCATTCCAGTATTTTGCATGGGTAGTGTAGTATAGCCTCATGAAATGTGTACCACCTTTCCGGACACCGTGTATATATATATATATATACACACACACGATGTCTGTCTGTCCTGAACTTTCTCAGCTCCCGCTAGACGGATCCCACCCAAACTTGGCAAGCTAACTATATGTGACCCTGCGCGTAACATAGGCTATCAAACTTTCATATTGTAAGCATTAATTCAAGTGTACACATTACATTATTTCCAATGTAAACAATCCGCAATAAGCAATAATGTCGTTTTCATTAATCAATTTATTTTGTGTTAATAAAGGAAGAAAACTAAATCTATCAATCAGCTTAATTAATAACTTAATTAATAACATTACTTTGATCTGAAAGATCTGGTGACCTCGACCAAAGCATTAATTAATAACATTCACTTATTACCATCATTCCTTATAGTACCGATTTACGTATCAAACATGGCTACAAACCGGCCATTAAATATATAATTAATATATAATTGGTAACTATATATATATATATATAAAGATTGTACACTGACAAAACAGATTGAAAACTACAATACCTACGATATTTAGTTCTGGAAACCAACCAACCAACCAATCTAAAGCTTGAGGGCCAAATTAAATTAAATAAATAGTCCAGCTTCACAATTATTTATGTCATTGTAAATTGTAAAACCAATGTACTCGTATTTATTTTATTATTAATAAATATTATTCATTTCAGTTCAATTAATAAATATTATTCATTTCAATTCAATTCAATTAAACAGCACAGAAATTCTTATTTTAGAAGCACGAACTAAACTTTATGATTATGAATGCGTAGAGGCCACCAAACACCACCATGAATGAATTTCAGCTCGTTACAGATGAAATAGAAAACACCTTTTAATAATATGTGGGTATTTTAACTTTCCATTCATAACGTGGAACAAAAATTATGAAGTTATATATCTTAAATTCCACGGTAACATTACAAAAGACGGTAGGACGCAAGCAATAATGCTGTTAGATAGTATGGAAAACTATGCGCTTTCCCAAGAAATTTGTCAAGCTACTCAAAATAACAATGAATGATAATAATTTTTCTGATCATAGCGTAATCGGTGCTACTGTAGTATGCGGTCTACCGTTAAGTTTCTACTGTAGTATGCGGTCTACCGTTAAGTTTCTACTGTAGTATGCGGTCTACCGTTAAGTTTCTACTGTAGTATGCGGTCTACCGTTAAGTTTCTACTGTAGTATGCGGTCTACCGTTAAGTTTCTACTGTAGTATGCGGTCTACCGTTAAGTTTCTACTGTAGTATGCGGTCTACCGTTCAAAATATTTAAAAGGAATTGAAAATGAATTGAAAGGAATTATAATTTAATTTACACAATTAAGGAATTATTAAAGAAGTTAAACATACTACTACCGCATACTACAGTACGCCCTTGATGATTGGTTAGGTTAAGTCGTGATATTTCGTTAGTTTTAACGAAAATATCACGACTTAACCTAACCAATCGTCAAGGGCGTACAATTAACCTAATAATAAAATAATAAGAAGATAAGAAGCTATAATTAAAAGGTAGACCGCCGAATCGTAGGTAGACCGCATACTACAGTAGCACCGCGTAATCGATATACAAACAAGATCAAATACCAGAAGAACGGAAACTTATCCTCGAGAGGCAGAAGGAATATTCGCAGGATTAACTATGAATTCAAAGAAAGTAAATTGGGCAAATATCAATACAGAATTAAAGGAAGTAAACTGGGAATTGCTACTTCGAGAAAGCGCTCCAGAAAGATTACTATTTAAAAAAGTAAACGAAGCTAACCTATATTACTAAAACATGTTTCAAAGAGAGAAAAAAGAAAACGTAGCAAACTTGAAGGGAAAATCAGAACGTTATTTAGACAGCGGAAACAAACCGTAAAAGTTACCCGCCCACAGATATGAAACAGAAGCAAGGAGACTCGAACTTCAGAAAAAAAATATGCGAAGTAGAAACAGACCTAAAACAAACATTCATCCACAACACAAGGCAAGCGAGGGGAAAAACAGGGTAACAGAAAAAGAAATAACCCAAAATGATTTAAAACTTTGCGAAAAGAAAACGAAATGTAAAGAGCGTATTGGTCCGTTAAAAGATGGCGTAAAGGAATACATAAGCGATCTAGGAAAAATGAGCGAACTGCTTAAAGAACAATTAACCCTGTGTTCAGCACCCAAACACGACATGAAAATAGAAAATCCGGATGAATTCTTTGACATAAATAAAATCATTCGAACAGACAGGGACATGAATCTATTAATTGATTTTGAATCCCCGGAAGGAGAACATAATTAAAGCTTTATCACAAATACGAGAGAGGGGAAAAGGGTATAAAATATAATTCAAGCGCAGCTGTGTAAACAATGGGTTCGATAAAGGGGATGATGTAAGATAAGGAGGATGGTCATAAGGAAAATAATAAAAATAAAAATGTATATATATATATATATATATATATATATATATATATACAGGGTGGGCCGAAAGTCTGGATCCATAGGAAAATATTTATTTTAATACATAAATTACAACAAATGGTAAATACTTAAAATGAATATCAACTTTAACTCGTAAATGCGTATCCGTGATACTGTACAGTAGTTCGTACTCCAGTATAAATACTCAAATACTTTTTTATTTCAGCCCAGAAATGGCTTCGAATCTAACAACAGAAGACCGGGTAGAACTTGTGCTCATGTACGCAAGACAGGGCGCTACACACAGAGAAGTTGCTACTGAATTCAATAGAAATCATCCTGATAAGCATCCAGTAACACATGCGACTGTTGGCAAGTTGTTTAAACGTTTCAAAGAAACAGGAAGTGTACATGATCGACGGCGTTCTGGTCGTCCAAAAACTGCAACTGATGAAAATACCTCTGCAATGGTATGTGAAACTTTAACGAATAGTCCAGTAAAGTCAACAAGAAGATTATCAAATGAAACACGCATCTCGAGAACGTCAATTCGAAGAATTATTAAAAATCATAAATTCCATCCCTAAGTGTCTCGATGTCAGAGGCCGCCAATTTGAGCATTTGTTATAATTTGTTGTTTATACTGGAGTACGAACCACTGTACAGTATCACGGATACGCATTTACGAGTTAAAGTTGATATTCATTTTAAGTATTTCCCATTTGTTGTAATTTATGTATTAAAATAAATATTTTCCTATGGATCCAGACTTTCGGCCCACCCTGTATATATACACACATCTTTCAAAGGTTCCGTGCGATAATTCCTCATTTCACGAAGGTCAAGCTTGTCGCCTCTTCTCTCATATATATAGATATAGTTACATTATAGCAGCGACTTCCATTTCACAATAAGCCCATTATTCCATCGACACAGCCGCAACCAAGATGACTTTACATCGTTAGACTCCCTAAAGTTTTTCTTCTTTGTTGTGAGCGTTACACCGTACGCCTCTCTCTTCGAAGAAAATTTCAGCGGCACGTTAGATATCGTCATGTAACAACGTTGTAACAGGCCGCATTGGCCTGGTGTCATTCACCTAACTTTATATAAAGACTAATTTCCGCGCGCGTGTTATTACATTAATCAACTACTGTGCATTTGTTCCCTTTTGTTATCAACCTCAATCGCAATTTATTAAGCATTATACAGTCATTCACTGAACAACATTAATCAAACGTTAATGTCACTTTAACCATTCATTTGTTTTGTTTAATAAAGGAAGAAAACTCACTCTATTAATTTCCTAATTAATAATTAATTGATCTGAAAAACTGTGGTGATCCCTAGCCTCAAGCAATCATTAACATTAACTCAATTAACATTATTATTATTATTATTATTATTATTATACTGTCAACGTAGCAACTATATATACACATAATTTTGATGGCCGTAGTTAACCCTCATTTTCTTTAACGTTTTATGATTTATTTGTTTTAAAACACGTCATGCATATCTCTCTCTCTCTCTCTCTGTTATATATATATATATATATATATATATATATATATTATATATATATATATATATATATATATATATATGTAAAAATGAACCATAAATAATTCCCATATTCCTATATTATCTTATCCTTCATGTAATTCTTGTATTCATTTATATAGTCTCTGTATCCATTATAAGAAAAAGTATCCATTTTAAAAATTCATGTGTTATATGGTTCATGTATAATCTTATATATTTAACTTTATATAATGCCTATACTCATATGTATGTACGTGTGTGTATTCATTTTTACATAAGGACCAAAATCGCCCAACGCGAGTTTGGATAAAATATTTGATTCACTTTCTACTTTGCTAAATAATTGGTGACCTGTTGTTTTTTAAAATCTCATAATCATTTTTTTAGATTTCGTTAATAAGGAATCCTGTTAAGCTTTGCAATGTTCACATTTTGTATACACTCTCTTTCGTTATAAACAATGAGATCATGTCTTGCCTAAGCATTAAAATTGTACATCTTAAACCTTAAAATTTCACTCATATGCATATTTTAGTGTAAAGATGCATAGTCCGATTTCCACTTTTAGTTAACTTGGCAGATCATGATAACATCAGATCTGAAAAGTCGCGGTTTAAGATAAAAATATGGTTTCGTCTTCAAAATTTTGTTTACTCGTTCAAGCCTTACCACAGCTAAAAAATTTACTTATTTTCAAATATTGTGCAAAAATAATACAGCCTTCTTAGCATTTAATAATAATAATGTTAACAGTTTTTGGGTATATAAACCCATTCAAATTAATCCATTGTAATTCAGAAGCTAATTCAGAGGCTGAGCACTACCTGTATCTTTTAGCAGTAAATTTACAGTGAAGAAACTTTTTATTGTCCCCTTCGAGCCTTGCTCTCTTCAGAAAAACTTAGAAAACTTTCCGAATACGCTATAAGAAGAATCCGGAACCTTCAGCCTTTAGATTGCAAATCTACCAGAGTCCTCCGAGCCACTATAGAAGAACTCGGAGAGTAACATAGAAGAAAAACCACTTCAAGACACACATCCGTTGCTTGCCTCCTAAACCAGAACCCCCGTCAATCCGAACCACCCCAGGGCCATAGACGGAGGGGTTAACAACTGGCGACCCTTTAACCAGGATCTTCACGACTCCAGGATTCTTCCAGTCCTCCAGACCCTTTAACCAGGATCTCCACGACTCCAGGATTCTTCCAGTCCTCCAGACCCTTTAACCAGGATCTCCACGACTCCAGGATTCTTCCAGTCCTCCAGACCCTTTAACCAGGATCTTCACGACTCCAGGATTCTTCCAGTCTTCCAGACCCTGGAACCAGAACCAACACCCAGTTGACCGGCGTGTCACGACTTCGAGTTCGTCACATCCACCCGTGAACCGGTGCGTTACGACTCCAAGTTCTTCACGCCTACTTTTCATCTAGGAACAAGTGGCCAGCCAGACACGTCTTCAGGACACACCTCAAAAGGATTTCGCCATAGGAATCTTGTTAAGTATAAAACTTTAAAAAAAAAAATAATTTCTAAACATTTGAAAAGTCATTATTATTAACAATTAATATTTAGTATTGAGCCAGAATTAACAAAAAACACAGTGAACACTACAGACACCAGTGATACACTCTTTTTATTGAAAACAGTATTGTCACAGTTATTTTCAGTTATTTTTACTATTCTAGTTAGTATAGTATAATTTTATTTAATGTACCAAACATAGTATTACCATACCATCACGTACATTTGAGTGAAATTTTGTTTACATTTTTATTTTTGTTTGCAATCTTTTCAAATTTTCCCCAGTTAGGCAAATTGTTGTGCATTATTTTTTTTAGATAGTGTAGTTAGGAAAACCCCTTAAGTGATCATTCCATGAATTAAGATCGGTCAAGCAGACCTAATTAGAACATTAATAAGTACCTTCACATATGAGCGATTCAGACGGTGCGCTTTCTGACATCGAAGAATTACCTACACCCATTTTTCCACCTACCCGCGCCCTTCAAACATATTCCCAAACACACAAGTCAGTATGTCTCAGTCTCAAACCCCCGCCCCAGCATATATTAACTTAGGCAGATTAGTAAATCTTCCTCATACTGTTTTAATTTTTAAGGGGACATAGATAATCGTTTTGTTGAACCGCGCGTAAGACCTTGGGTTGAGTCTTTAGAGCAACATTTCTTACGCGAGAATATTACCGATGATGATATAAAAATCAGAGAAGCAAAAAGATTTATTGACCCTAAAGAGGGAAATGCCCATGACACAGTCACTTACGTCCCATCAATTAGCGAAGCTATAACATGGGACGATTTTAAACAAAACCTATTAGAATTTTTTAAAGAAATAACCCTTGCACAACCCTTAGCCACATTAGAAGCAGTCTTCCAAGCTAAATGGAAGAAAGAGGAACACGAGGATTTAAACAATTTTATTACACGTACACACAAACTTGTAGGAGAAGCCCTCCGGGCCGCAGAAAATGCATGTGGCATAACTTTTACTTCGAAACAAAGAAATCTAATAGTAGCCACAACCATTTACCAAAACTTACCCGGAGCGCCTAAAAAAAAGTTTCAGGAGTTTTTAAATGTTGACAAACCTGTCAGTGTAGCCATAAACAAAACACGGGAACATCACCCGATTTAGCAAACCAAACCTACCGAAAGGGTAGAGAAACCCCTGTACAGTATATTCAGCAGCAGCCACAACACCAATACCAACAACAACAACAATATAAACCAAGGCAAATACAGGGAACACCCCAGAAACAAGCCCCCCAAACCCAGAATACACGCCCTCCTCCACAGTGTTTTAACTGTGATAGTTTCGGGCATATGATAAGTCAATGTAATTACCCCTCGTATTGCTCCCACTGTCACGAACATGGTCATCGCCGTGGCGATCGCCAAAAGTGTGCTGATAAAGCCCCTGCAGGGTATAGACCCCACTTTCAGAAACCAAACCAACCACGTCCCCAAAACGTATCCCAAAAGTCAACCAATCCCCAGAAACCAGTCCATTCCCAGCCTCAGTCGAACTACCAACCCAATAAATCACGACCACAGGGTCACCCACACTCTTACCCCATGTATAAACCCCAATACAACCAGCAAGGTCAACTAGTTCGGTACGTAGAAGTACCCGGGGAGGAATCATTTTCCCCAGAGAACAGTTTTCAAGAACACCCTTCAGCGTATGATATCCCCGTAGAATATGATCCAGGTCCTCCCATAGAAAACCATGTGAGCCCTTTTTTAGACCCTACATTGGAGGCAGCAGTTCAACCTCCTCCCTCCTAAATTACAGTAGTAAGCCCAGATACGCACACAAACTCCCATCAGGATAATAGGTGCGGACCTCTTAGATTTAATAATAAATTGTAGTACGGATAACCAAGATTTAACTGCTCTCATAGATACAGGAGCACACGCAACGTTAATTAAGAAACAATGCGTACATGAATTACTAGAGAGTACAAATTATAAGTATGAACTTAAGGCACCATCCTGCCAACTTAGAGGAGTTACGGGCACACCCATACCCACATACGGAGAAATTGAGTTATCCTTAGAAATTGGAAACGCGGTATACCCCGCGAAATGTTGTATAGTGGACACAGTCGCCACCTTTCAGACAGACATCCTACTAGGGATGGATTTTTTTTAACCGGAATCAATGGGAGATTTACCCAGCCGAAACTTATTCCGTCATTGCGCAACAAGCCTTATGAAGATAGGATTAAAGTGTTAGACTTGTATTCACTCGAAACTAGGAGATTAAGGGGGGAGCTTATTGAAGTTTTTAAAATCGTTAATAACATCGATAACGTAAATTTTGACAAATTGTTCACTTTCGATAATAGTAATACTCGCAATAACGGATTCAAGTTGCGTGGCAGACGTTTCATTACTAATATCGCTAAAAACTTCTTTACGTTTAAAGTAATTGATAAATGGAATAATCTTCCCGCGTCAGTCGTTCATTCTACCAGCGTTAATGCGTTTAAGAACCGTCTTGACAGACATTTTAAAGGTATTAACGTTGTTTAATTTAAAAAACAACAAAGTTAGCAACAGAAGCTCTGGTGGTGGTGCTCGAGGATGAGTCTGTTGACGATGAATGCCAGCTTGTGACATGCCAGCGTGTGATGCTGGCAATAAAATTATTAAAAAAAAAAAAAAAAAAAAAAAAAAAAAATTAGACTAACACGAATGTAGATGTAGCTCATAGCGTAAACTAACCCACTTTTTGTTTAACTTTACCTACTTTTTTTTTTTTTTTCTTATCCTCCTTACTTTGCATGTCTCTAACTCTTTTCTTGCATGTTTGTGGTTTGCATGGTATGACAGTGAGTTAAGACTGTGTTTGCATGGTTTGTAAGCGTTCTTATTTTACTTCTTTTCATCTTTCACCCCTCTCCTATTCTCTCCGACTATTTTTCTGACTTGTCGGCAGTGGCCGGCGGATGATGATGGTGAGACACTTTTCCTCTTTTTCTAAATGAATGTTAACCCACGAGTGATAGGTGTTGCTCCTTACTTAACCCCTTATTCTCTTCTCTTCTCTTAACCCCCTACTCTTTCCTTTCTCTCGGGCTAGCCTTAGAGTGGATCTTAGGGTCTTTGTTAGCCTTAGCTTCTGTAGATCTGTAGAACTTAATGCTAATAGACTTAGCTCAGTTCAGATTTCCGAAAGAAATAGGAAACCCCCTCTACTTGATAGCAGATCAAGTCGGCCGGTTGCATCCAGAGGGACAACCGCTCCAGAAATCAGACCCCAGGGTAATCAGTTCCAGTTGTTGAATCCAGTTGGATCAACCCAGGCAGTTTCCAGACAGTCAGCTTCCAGTCAGTCAGTTTCCAGTCAGTCAGTTTCCAGTCAGTCAGTTTCCAGTCAGTCAGTTTCCAGTCAGCCAGCTTCCAGTCAGCCAGTTTCCAGTCAGCCAGCTTCAGTTCAGCCAATAAGGCAAATTTTAGTCGCCGAACCAGAATCAGATTCACAATTTTTCATATGCCCTACCGAGCATATAACAGTAGCACCTTATGAGAAGATTTGTTTCCTAGCAAAAGTAGTTAACAGTCAAGGAAAATTATTAGAGTCAGAGCGTACTCTGATTACAGAGAAAAGTAATTTCAAAAGAGATGTTCTTATTGCCCAAGTCCTTAGTCAGAGTCAGAATTCAGCTATCCCTGTTGTTTGTTTAAACAAAGGAGAAAGATCTATAGAATTAACTTCAAATCAGAAAATAGGAACTGTTTCCACAGTAGAAATAGATTCAGATTTCCCCATCAGTACGATAAATCGTGTTTCCCGTTCCTTAGAATTAAAGCCTTCAATATTAAAAGAAGAATATAAGAAATGTCTGAAGCACTCCCTTCAGGAGTCACCAGCTTTACAGGATCCCAAACTAATGGAATCACTTCTCGATTTCCTGATAAGAAATAAAGATGTGATTGCCCTAACCGGAGATCCTCTGGGCCGAACTAATTTGGTCCCTTTTGAAATCAAGTTGGAACCCAATTCCAAACCCATTTTCATTCCTCCCTATCGGGTTCCACATTCTCAGTTAGTCACTATTGAGGAACACATCAAGGACATGTTGGAGCAGGATGTCATTCAGCCTTCAGCTAGTCCCTGGTCCGCTCCTATGATTCTCGTCTCCAAAAAGGACGGAACATCTCGCCCTTGTATAGATTTTAGACGCCTGAATAACATTACCATCCCAGACCGTTTCCCGATTCCAAACATGCAGGAAACAATTCTGAACGTAGGGAAAGCGAATTTTTTTTCATCCCTCGATTTAGCATCAGGTTATTGGCAAATGGAGGTCAGTCCCGAATCTCGGGCATTAACTGCTTTCTCCACTAACCGAGGCCATTACGAATTCCAGGTTTTACCTTTCGGAGTCCGAAATGGGCCTGCTAATTTCTCTAGGTTGATGAATATAGTCCTTTCCGACCTATTAGGTGTCGAAGCTCTCGTGTATCTTGACGATATTATCGTCTATAGTTCGGACATAAAAACACACTTTCAACGCCTTCATAATGTGCTATCACATTTGAGAAAAGCACACCTTAAACTGAAGCTTGCAAAGTGCAATTTTTTACAAGAATCCCTGGTATACCTAGGATTCCTACTCTCGTCCACAGGAATTAAACCTGATCCAGCCAAACTCGAAGCCCTGGAAAGATACCCTGTACCCAAGACCATCGACGACGCCCGTGCATTTATTGGTTTTGTCGGATTCTATCGGAACTTTATCCCCCAATTTTCGAATATTGCTAAACCCATTACTAATTTGTTCCAGAAAAATTCGAAATTTAACTGGGAATCCGATCACCAACATGCCTTTGAAACTTTAATTAATAAACTAACCTGTCATCCCATTTTACAATATCCTGATTACACAAGACCCTTCATCATAGCCACAGATGCTTCCTCCTATGGACTAGGAGCCGTCCTGTTACAGGACGTAGACGGTGTGGAATTACCCATTGCTTATGCCAGTCAACTTCTCTCTGCACCTCAACGGAATTATTCCACTACGGACCGAGAGGCCCTAGCGGTATATGGGCTTTGAAAAAATTCCGAAATATCGTCTATGGCTACGATGTAACCATCAAGACTGATCATAAGCCACTCACGTACCTCTTCAAGGACAAGCTACTTGAAGGACGATTGAGTAGATGGGCTCTGTTGATTCAGGATTTTGCAGCGAAAATCGTATACAAACCGGGAAAACTGCAAGTTATTCCAGACGGATTGTCGAGACTTAAGCCCGACACCCGAGTGAATAAAATAGGAATTCTCCCTGTGTTCGACTACGAGTGTCTGCAATACTCCCAACAACAGGACCAACACACCCAGAACCTTCGGGCGCGCCTGGAACAAAAGGAACCATCGAAGGTAAAAGAACAGTACAACCTCAAAGATGGGCTCGTACATTTCAGGAACGAAGATGGAAACGACCTCGTGGAGATACCAAAGGATCTCGTTGATATAGCCATTGGACTTTGTCACGACTCACCTTTTTATGGACACATGGGGCCGGATCGCACCATCAAAAGTCTTTTGGAGCGATACCATTTTCCCGAGATGAACAGAACGGTACATGAATACATCGCCGAATGTCCGTCGTGTTTAAAGCATAAGGGCAACGTACCATCCACCGCTCCAATGCATAAATATCCAGTATGCCAGAGGCCCTGGCAAAGAACTGGAATGGATATACTGGGACCATTTCCCAAAACATCAAAGGAAATCAACAATATCATTTGTTTACGGACCACTTCTCGCGTTACAGCGAAGTAGCCGCCATTCCAGATCAGACCTCGGAAACTGTGGCAAGAGCCCTAGTGGAACGCGTCATCCAAAACCATACCACTCCTTCCATCCTAATCTCGGATAACGCCGTAGTTTCACTTCCAAACTGTTCGAGTCACTTTGTAACATGTGTAGAATTAAAAATACACACATTGTGGCATACCACCCGCAGGCAAACGGCTTAGTGGAAAGGCACAATCGAAAGATCTTGGAAGCCCTGCGCCACGTTGTCGATGCATCCTCCCGTACATGGGATGATTCCCTTCCCATGGTACAAACAGCCATCAACAATGGCTATAATGTGTCCATCGGGGACACCCCTCATTTCGTTCTATATCACTACGACAAGCGTCTACCTTTTGATTTGCCCGACCAAACCGACCCGGCAGTCCTAACATCTTCCGAAATGGCAGAAGCAAATCAGCAACTAGCTGAACGATCTTTCAAGATTTTTGACATAATCCGCTATGCCCTCGACCAACGAAACCAACAGATGGAGCAAGAACAACATAGGCGTCATCCCCGTCAACGGACTATAATCGTTGGTATGCGATGTTATCTGAAGAGCGTGAAACCGCCAGGGGCTCATCGCAAATTATACCCAAAATGGGATGGCCCATATAGGATTATGAAAGACCTCGGAAAAAATCGTTATGAAATCCTCGACCTCCGGGATCATTCCAAACTAAAGATCATTCACGCTGACAATTTGAAGATAGCTTCCGAGCAACACCTTCCCAAAAAACAGCTGCCAGGCGTTCGAGCCGCCTATCCTTCAAAAGGTCAAGATATTAACAAATCGGGCAGGGATAAAAAAACTGAAGTAGTCACCGCGGGAACCGCTACCCATGACGAAGATTGGTACCTCGTAATACCACCATTACTCGAGGCAATCTCTGAACAAGAGGAGGCCCCAGAGCCAAGCGTCCCATCGGACCCAGACCCTGGAGAAACCCCTTCGAGAGAATCACTCAGTGGAACTCCACCATCTCCTCCAACTCCACCATCTCCTCTGTCACCACCCTCGCCGATTGATGATCGACGCACGGACCCGACATACCGCCCGCAAATGCATCACCCACGTGAACTAGAACCTTCACATAAGAAACGAACCCGTTCAGAATCCGAGCTCAACGGTCGACCCCCATTGCCACCAAAACGAGGCCGACCCCTTCGCCCACAAACACAAGTATCCACACAACTACCCCCAGCTCCGTATAACTTAAGGCGTAGAAATGAATAAAATTGTCCCCCTTATAATTTTCCAAATTATTTACTCTTGTAGACCTAGCATTAGAATTTCTACCGGAGTTGTTATAGAAAAACTTGCAGAAGGTAAATTTTTGAAAGGGCACGCAGACCTTTATATAAATTTGCAACCCCCTGCTAGAATTAAAATCAATCTCCTTCAGATACAAACCCAATTAGAAACGTTTGAAAGTAAAGTCCAAAATTCTTTCCAAGGAAAAGATCAGATTAGTCGCGTTCTGTTAGAAAATACCCTCGAAAATATTCAAACTACAGCACGCGCCCTATCAGAAATATTAGCCTTACCATGGATACAAACTGAAACCAAAAATTCCGAAAACTTTAACCAAAGAAGTAAAAGGGGACTGATAGATATAGGAGGGAAACTGTTCAAAGGTTTATTCGGATTAGCAACCGAAGAAGATATTAAAAGAGTTGAACTTAAATTGAATCTCTTCGCTCGGAATCGACAATATAATGGACACATGTTAGAACAAACTATTAGGTCATTACACGAAAACAATCGCTTCCTTCACTCCCTTTCGGACAGATTCACATACCTTGAATCCATGTTAGCTCAATACAAAGAACACAAACGATATCTAGAATTAATAGAAATAATGAACATACAAGTAACCCTAATCGATAAATACTTACAACGAATAACTACGATTCATTCCAAGGTTTGCGTGCAACCCAGCTAGCCCATGGAAAAATCACTCTTTCCACCCTAATACCATGGGAAATACTCCAGTCCTTGATTCACACCGCCCAGTCACAATTAAAATTATCACCCATATTCCCACTCAACCACACTAATTACCCTCAATTTCTAGAATACACCTGGACTGTACATGGACCACGCCCCTACACATACCTCATAATTATACCATTTTTCGATTTCCTCACTTATGACGTATATAGATTTCACCCTTTCCCAACACCCTACCAAAATAACTCTAATGTCTATCGATTGTATTTACCCACCGTACCACCTTACCTTTTCCTCACCAAAGATCTATCAGCTTATTCTATGATGTCAGATAGCGACGTCCGGCATTGCCGATTCCCGCAACCAAATAAACAACTCATCTGCCCTCCACTCAAACCAGTTATTCTTCCCACTACTAGGTCTTGCTTTGTCGATTTAATTCGTGACCGGCATGCCCCCGTATGTTCATTTAAAAAATTTCATTCCCCTAAAACCATCCAACTACGAATTGGACCAGACATCTGGGTTTCCTTCGCGAACAGGACTGCCGCTACCCTCGAGTGTCCATCAAATTATTCCCTCATTACAATCCCTATGATTATTCGGCTACCAATTGGTTGCTCCTTGCGTTCAAAAGCCCTCCAAATATACAACCCGTATAAGGTTACCCTTAATAACTCATACCCATTTCCGTCGCAAATTAAATTTAAACCCGTCATAGAGATCTTAAATCTCTCCATAAAACCTGTAACCATCCTACCCGAACTGCATGCCCCTGAATGGAATGATCAATTGAGCCGGTTTAAAATTTCGGATGATAACCAAAACAACCTCTTACAAATACTACAACCGGTAACCATTTTCTCAACATCTGCCGTTAGTATCATTATTGTGTGTGCTATTATCCTCGGTGTATTTGTGATGAAAAGATCATTCTGGGAACAAAGAAAACCCAGTGACACGGAACATGAAACTATTTATGCACGACCAAGAGTGCGTACCCAGACCACGTGAACTAGACTTAAACCACCCGACTTATGTTGTTATATAAATCTGTATTATAAAACCAATAGTTATCATCTAGTTAGCCTTAGTTAGGATGTTACGTTATTATATTAATATCATTCTAGAGGGAAGAGCCCTGTAAAAATGAACCATAAATAATTCCCATATTCCTATATTATCTTATCCTTCATGTAATTCTTGTATTCATTTATATAGTCTCTGTATCCATTGTAAGAAAAAGTATCCATTTTAAAAATTCATGTGTTATATGGTTCATGTATAATCTTATATATTTAACTTTATATAATGCCTATACTCATATGTATGTACGTGTGTGTATTCATTTTTACATAAGGACCAAAATCGCCCAACGCGAGTTTGGATAAAATATTTGATTCACTTTCTACTTTGCTAAATAATTGGTGACCTGTTGTTTTTTAAAATCTCATAATCATTTTTTTAGATTTCGCTTAATAAGGAATCCTGTTAAGCTTTGCAATGTTCACATTTTGTATACACTCTCTTTCGTTATAAACAATGAGATCATGTCTTGCCTAAGCATTAAAATTGTACATCTTAAACCTTAAAATTTCACTCATATGCATATTTTAGTGTAAAGATGCATAGTCCGATTTCCACTTTTAGTTAACTTGGCAGATCATGATAACATCAGATCTGAAAAGTCGCGGTTTAAGATAAAAATATGGTTTCGTCTTCAAATATTTTGTTTACTCGTTCAAGCCTTACCACAGCTAAAAAATTTACTTATTTTCAAATATTGTGCAAAAATAATACAGCCTTCTTAGCATTTAATAATAATAATGTTAGCAGTTTTTGGGTATATAAACCCATTCAAATTATCCATTGTCATTCAGAAGCTAATTCAGAGGCTGAGCACTACCTGTATTTTTAGCAGTAAATTTACAGTGAAGAAACTTTTTATTGTCCCCTTCGAGCCTTGCTCTCTTCAGAAAAACTTAGAAAACTTTCCGGATACGCTATAAGAAGAATCCGGAACCTTCAGCATTTAGATTGCAAATCTACCAGAGTCCTCCGAGCCACTATAGAAGAACTCGGAGAGTAACATAGAAGAAAAACCACTTCAAGGCACCTATCCGTTGCTTGCCTCCTAAACCAGAACCCCCGTCAATCCGAACCACCCCAGGGCCATAGACGGAGGGGTTAACATATATATATATATATATATATATATATATATATATATACACACACACACACACACACAGAATTTATCACATTTTGTATCCTTATCTTACATCATCCCCTTATCAGAGTATGAAAGAGCATTCGTGTTTATTTGTTAAATATGGTGTGTGTGTGTGTGTGTGTGTGTGTGTGTGTGTGTGTGTGTGTGTAAGATCATATACTCGTATCTGAACAAGCCTTATGTTTACATAGAATGTTGACAAAAGAGATAAGAGAGTATACTGCCAGTGGGTACTTGGATGATTCACCTTGGCATTAGTCCTTTATATATACATACACGTGTACATTTAGACTCCACCCACAAATGGTGGCCACTAAAGTTCATAGTATGACGTCAGCATCCCCCACCCCCATCCACATATTTGCATTCTCCGTCACACACACACACACCGGCGGATCCAAGGGGGGGGGACTGAAGGGGCTCGAGAAACCCACATTGAACACTCATCTTAATGGAAAAAGCCTTTCCCCTTATCTTTTTAGATTTACTGTGTCTTTGCCACAATAAAAACTGACTGTTTATTATTATTATTATTTTCAATTACCTTATTACTTTTAATAAAAGACTTATAGATTGACTGTGTGTTCTCTTAACCAATTAGTGCTTACCGACTCTTAAACAGGGCAACCACCTTGTATTTTTTGTGCATTAGGTAAAGTTGGTATTTCTCTGCTATATACTGGGCACCAGTATAGGCACTAGTCCCCCCCAAAGAAATATCCTACATCGGCCACTGCACACACACACAACACACACACACACACATTAATATATATATATATATATTAAAAGCTCGAAATTATGGACTGCTCGGGACTGAGGGTTGTCCGTAAAATCAAATATTTCGTAAAGTTGAGGTGTTCCCCATATGGATTGATTAGGATCATCGTTGTGCACTATTATGTGCATGGAAAGTGAATAATAGGATATTATACATATTATGATTTATTCAAGTGTAAATAGTGAGACCTTCAAAACTTAAGAAAAAATGGATGAATTCGTATATGGAGCTACAATATGAAGACTACAGTAGATATAGTTATTACTGGCTGGGTGAATGAGGTCGCAATGGAGTTCTTGGTATGTCCTAAATAGAAGCGTCACATTCCAAAAGATTTTGAGGTTCATCTGGTTGTAGTAAAGATGAAGTTGAAGGATCTCTGGATGCTTTTTTGGAAGAATCTCGTTTGAAGAAGACATGAATATCAGCCCGTTTACGAGGTGCCTGGTTCTTTTTCAGAAATACCTGCTCCAGAACCTTTAACTGCATTACTTCATGTGCAGAATAGTAACCTTTCTGCTCAATAAACTTTACAAATTGTGCAATATGTTTTGTGGCTTCTTCCTATGAATTTTTTTCTTTTTCCATATCTTCGTAACTGTCACTCAACTGTAACTGCTACTTAATCTTGCCAGCTTATTCTTAATGTATGTCGCAAGTTTTATTCACCAAAGTAGCTAAAAGTCGTTCAACCACAAAATTTCCCTCTATTAAGTTTGTTTTATTTGAACAGCTTTGGAAGGATAACTTAAATTATACAGTGGCGGCTCGTGACTTTCAGTTATGGGGGGTGCTGCCTCAGAAATTGCGAACAATTGTGTCGCTTATATATATATATATATGAGAGAGAGAGAAAGTCGAATAGATAAATAGATAACTACTCACTACTCAGTCATAAAAATAAGTAAAATAGTATCATAAAATCAATTATAGGGTACTTACGCTTAACGGGTAATTTCGAATTTGCCAAAAATGTTATTTATAAACAAATTCCATTCTTCTGTTTTTATTCTGAGCGAAAAAATATTCTAAGAAATGAAAGCTATATATTGTAAATAATCCAATTATTATATAATTAACTTCAATCTCACGACAAAAAATAAATGATAACGAATCATTGATAAATGCAATTCGGAAATTAAATTTCGAATTAGCAAACGATACAGCAACATAACTACCACGTCAAACAAACAAGTCGGCACTGCTCTGTCCACAGTGCTTTGGTCCTTTGGATCCTCTTAAACCCGCGATTCTGACTCGCTCTTCATACGTCCGCCACCGAGGTTTCAAGCATTTCGAACAAAATCTGGAACTGTTAAGTACGCAGTTCCACGGGAAGGCTGAAGCTACTTTCGTGATTCATTCGTTCGGCATTGAAATAGTTTAAGGAAAAAAGGATATAATCTGATTTAAAAACTCAAAGTTCATTGAAAAAAAACAATCAGAGAGGCTATTTTAAATATTTAAATATAAAGATCATAAGATCATGGGGGTGCTGCAGTTCCACAGTGCCTACCTGCGAGCCGCTCCTGCTTAAATAATCCAAAACATTATGGAAAAGATCTGGTTGGAAGCAAAAATAGTCCGGAATCTTGAATTTGGGACTGCAGGCAGAAATTTCGTAATATTGAACATTTCGTAATATTGAGATCCAGAAATTTGAGCTTTTACTATATATACACAGTATATTGTATCTATTATTTTTATTTTTATTTTCTTCCTTATCTTTTTTATCACCATCCCTCAATTCAGGGACCGATCTATGGGGGGGGGGGGGGGGCAGAGGGGATCATACCCCCCCCCCCAGCACTGAGTGACAGTTAAACAACATTTAATAACAGCTTATGCTGTTGCTAATGCAAATATGGTTTTTGTTGATAAAATAATATATTTTCATGGTGATTCTGATCTCATGTTCAATTTTGTTTGAAATAGACATCTGTATACTACTGTTTTACTTTTAAAATTCATATACAATTCAAGAAGACTAATATTTTTTCAATTTGTGGTATTTTTGAAAACAACTCTCCTACAGAAAACCCCTCAAATGATGTGGGATGTTACAAATGGTTCGAATGCAGGTTGATCGATTGAACAATTGTTTGAAGCCATCAAAAGTATATATAATTTACAATTAAACACGTAAACACTTTAATATTGTATTATGCCACCAAGAAAATAAGTTATTCTGAGTACTTTCGTGCATTTCTACACCACTCCAAGAGTAAGTATATGAGACAAAATTTGTCTTTTTACTTCCTGAACAAATGTCAAAACACGGAAAGAACTGAATGATGCTCTTCTTTTTCCTTGTGGATTAATATACTGTAAAATGATAAAATAATTTACTTTAGTTTCATAAATTAAATACCAATATTTAGAGTAATTGGTTTTCCTTATTTGGAACGTATTTTCTTTCTTCAACAATGTAAACAACAAATTTTTTCATTGAAATTTCAAGTCCTTCATGACCAATTTGAATAAAAAAAAAAATGGATTATATAATTTGGGTTTATAAAATTATTAAAATACTTAAAATAAAGTCAACGTAATAAGATGGTTTAATATATAAATTATAGAATACAACTACAACTTAATATAGAATTATTATTAATATAGTGTAGGTTACAATAGTTTAGAATATTTAGAGATTTGCTAGTTAGAGAAAATATAAGGTTATTATTCGTTTTTTGACCCAGTCACACCCAGCTATAACAGCAATATATATTGAATAACCAATCAAAACTGAATAAGAAAATATATATATTATCTTGTGCAAATTTGTATAAAATGTGTTTTTTTATTAAAATATATTTCCTATTTTTGGTGTTTTTTCAATATATATATATCGACTATTTGGTGAATATTTCTTATTTTTGGTGATTCTGGCTACTTCTGCGTAATTCAATTTGTCCTGTTTTACAAATAAATCATTTTTAGCAACTGTTCGTCTGTTCGGTTCAGTTTTTTTGTGACTAGAAGTATGACGTGTCAGTTATGCATATTTGATTTTGAAGACGTGATCCGCCATATTGCCCTCGATGAAGACAAGAGTTTAGACCTTTTTTTCAATCACGGAATAATTAAGACATCCGTGACCTGCCCTAAATGCAATAGTGCTTGTATTTTAAAAAAAGACCAGAAGGTCTTTAGGTGTCGTAAAAAAAATCCTAAAAATAAACGTGTGTCGTTTCAGTTTAAAGGCAGGCGAAATTTAGCGGACTACCCATGCAAGGTTGGCACATGTTATTACATTATCATTTGTATAATTTAGGTCTCGGGGGTACGGGGGCAGAGCCCCCGTAAAGATCACGCATCACAAATTGATCGGTCCTAACGTTTTGCGGACAGTTCAGTACGTGACACCGGTTAGGTCAACTGTACGTCCTTGATGATTGGTTAGGTTAAGTCATGATATTTTCGTTTAAATTCATTAGTTTAAACGAAAATGACGAGTGCAAACTTTTCTGGTTAATTTTGAGGTGTTTTGTACGAAACTGCCATCCATTTCCTGTGCAAATGGGTAGTTTTCAAGATGACGATATCTCGAAAACTACGCATTTGCACAGGAAACGGATGGCAGATTCGTGCAGAACACCTCAAAATTGACCAGAAAAGTTTGCTCTCATTATAAAAAGAGACTGGGTCAAAAAACGAATAATTACCAAATATAAATTTATGGGCAACTTAACTGATTAAGCTTTGGCTTTTTCGTGAATATAATTTTTTTCAATAATTACACTTTGAAATTAGTATAAATGATCATAAATAGTGTTTTTTGGTATGTTCAAGTTTCTATAAATATAGATTTTGTTTTGTAGTGGAAATTTTAAATTTTCAAATAATCGGTAAGAGAATCATCAGCTAAATTTGGCCGATGCCGATACCAAAAAAATGGGCGATTCTGCAGATGCAGATGCCCATTAATTGGTACACCACTAATTCACTAATTCGTACCCAGCACTTTCTGAATAAAACCGAGAAGTAACCACCACGATACCAATCCTGGTGGTGGAGACATTTTTGCATTATAGGAAATCGTGCGTGTTCATGCATCATATTCCATTTATAGGTCCCAGTGTTACACCAGAGATTTTAATGAAATTCTGTTATTGCCTGCAATTCAGGGAGCTTAGTATGTAAAACACCTCTAGACGCGAAACCATTGTGTTGTTCGGGTGTTGAAATGTCAACCAAGTCATTTTGTTGTAGCGTGGTGGTAGTGCCTTCGCCTCCTACTCAGGAAGTGCTAGATTCGAATCCTGGTGGGGGTACTTTTAATATATATATATATATATATATATAATATATATATATATATATATATATATATACAGGGTGTCCGAGAATTATCTGTACAATTTTTGGCTGTTATTAAAAGTCAACCATGAAGTGTAGAAATTCCAGTGTTGTCCCATTTTACAGAGAATCTCATTAAGTTTTTTCTGATACCAAGTTTTGACAAGTTTTTTAGAAATTCCAGTGTGTCCGAAAATTATCTGTACAATTTCATCTTTTAATAAAATTCTTGATAACACACATAAAATTCTTAAACAAGATTATTTAGAATCTGTATTTTCAAAAAGTTTCTTTTATTAAAGTAACGTTGTTACAAACATTCGATATGTGCACCATTAGTGATTCGCAAAACATCCAATCGATACTCCAAATGTTGCCATGTACGCTGCAGCATATCCACATCAATTCGCTCAATAGCAGCTGTGATTCTTGCTTTTAAATCATCAATGTCTGTCACCCGCGTACATTTCTAAAAAACTTGTCAAAACTTGGTATCAGAAAAAACTTAATGAGATTCTCTGTAAAATGGGACAACACTGGAATTTCTACACTTCATGGTTGACTTTTAATAACAGCCAAACATTGTACAGATAATTCTCGGACACCCTGTATATATATAGTGCTATATAAATATAACACTGAGGAACACCACTATTAATAGCTTTAAGAGAAGAACAATGGCCAGCTACAACCGCAGCTATAGATCGGCCAGAGAGAGAGAGAGAGAGAGAGAATGTCATAAAACAATTAATACAGAGTTTAGATGTAATGCTTCTATTCTGACTTGAACACTGAACAGTACATATTTAGAATACATATCTACAGCATGAGTAAACTACAGGTATTTATCTAATACTACTTTTCAATGAATATAAATGACACCTCCGCCATTTTTCTACGACGCGACGCCATGTTTATTTACGATGTGACGAAATAGTTCGCTTTGCTTTTATCCAGCAGATGGCTGCACACTCCAGACTTTGAGTAAACATCTACTGAGATGGACTTAAGGTCAAATCAGTTGAAATCAAAACGTACGAGGGTTAAGCTGAGTTATTAAGTTATGTCCATTGAGATTGACACAGGGTCTGAAAGAATTAAAAGGTTTTATTAAATTATGGTAACTCATTAGAGTTAAAAGGTTTTATTAAATAAAATAAAAACATAAAATTTTGCTGTACCATCTCTACACATGAGGGAATTAGTCCCCTAGTGCAAAACATGATCTATATGATGTCCTCTCAGCTCACGATACTTACACGATGTTAAAAACTCTAGACGAGGAAGAGCCATTGTTATCCCAAGGCGATGCGATAACTCGGCTGATTAATGCATTATTGCTTGCATATATTACGTTAAGGTATATATAGCCATCTCATAATTGTAAGTTAATGAAAAATTGTCATTTATTTTAGAACCAACTTTTTGGGGCTCCTGTAGTATTTTTTTGGGTGCTGTCAGCGTCCTTTCTACTCTTTTGTTAAATGTGGCATTGATAGGGCGTGATCTTATAGAGAGCTCTCTTGCAATTCAGTTTGGTAGTCTAGATACAGGATTGTTGCACCGTGCAATCAGTGACGGCGCGTGATTCTCCTGGTGTCACGGTTTGAACCGTCCGTCGTACTGAACTGTCTCGCCGAGCACTTCTGCGCATGCGCAGAACAGATGTCACAAATTATGTTGGTTTGCGTTTTGAACCGTTCGCTGTTTGTTTGGTTTGCTAGTTTTTTCGTTTACTAAAGTTGTACAATGGCTGATAACGAAATGCAGAACAGATCGGAAAGATTGAAAAAGTATTCTGATTTATGTGACAGTTTAATTTTTTATCTAAAGAACAGTGAGTAACTGAGTATACTCCTAATTCATCTGCAAATTACCTTACATCGTGTTGAGTAGTCATACGTTTACTATTCATATTATTATCATTTATATATATATATATATATATATATATATATAATTTAGGGTGATGCAAAAAAGGGGTCAAATTTTTTTTTTTCAATTTTCAGGGAGACACCCTCCTATTTTATTCATATTCCTAAGAAAGCATTGTATGCGAAATTTGGGGTTGAAAAAAGAGAAAATTAGAGGTTGCTACCAAGCTTTAAAAATAAATGTATATTAGTTTGTGCTCAAAAATATTGTTTTGTTGATATTTTCGCCGGAGCCGGTTTGATATGTACCTAGTTAACCTAGTTTGAAAAAAAACGATGACATTCTAGACTATAGTACGTAGTGAGCTCATAAAATAGTAAATAATAGGCACGCTGATTTCCGCACCACCCTCTGAGGTACAGCGTATAGCGCGTTAACTTTTTTTTATGTGGAAGTTTCCCCAGTAGGCATATCATAACCACTTATGTATGTTTATTTTCGTTTTTGTGAAGCAAGAGTAATGTTTTCTTGTTTTTGTTTGAGAGTGACGACCTGTAACTTTTAACAATTTGAAGGTATTGTTTCTGCTCTTCATCATTGGTTATCAGTTTGTTGTATTCCTCCATCAGTCGTACACCTCTTTCCGCAATGTCGTTTACCACTTTGAGTCCATATGCGATATCTCTTGCATTCGCATAACTTTCATCATCATTCCATTCTTCAGCATCTTTTTCAAGAAAAGTGCAAGGCACCTAGGATTTCAAAGAATCTTTTTGTGTTCGCAGTAACGAAATCCTGCAGTTGTTTTTGCCCAGCTGATTCAGGATTTATTGATGCTCGTTTGCTCGGTTTTGAGTCAACTGGTTTCTGCAGAGCATGCTTCATTTTGTTTTTTGTCTCATGCGAAACAGCTGAATCAAAAAATGCAAGCGCCACAAGCTCCTCAGAGGTACCACAAATGTCTCAAAAACTTATTGAGTGCAGCACTTGCAATTTTGCCATCCTTTGCTTGTAGAGCTGCAGACTTTGCACAAAATGCAAATCTGAACGGGGGGCGCATGAGGGTATGGGTGCCAGGTACCACGATCTGATGTATCGCAGCTGAAAAGCAGCAAACATCTCTCAGTCCTTTTCCTCTCTCCAGTTAGTTTAAACTGAGATTTAAACATCCAAATTTTAATGCAGTAAATTAGCTTGCCCATCCATCGTGCTCTGTGATAAGCTCCGGGTGCTTTAAAGCTGATTCCTGACTTGGGGGCACTACCGATGAAAATGAGCGTTAGCTCGAGCAATTCCTTGTAGTCATCACGAGGCTGCTGTTCATCAAGCTGAGCTTGAGAAAATTGAATGAGTTCTTCAGCATCTGAGATTTTTCTCTGCATGTTAGGGTCATCTGTTGCTGTTTGGTAATTGTTCTTGTCAATTTCCACCCACTTTGCTTTGAATCTCTTAAACAGTTGTATGTCAGGGCCACTAGAGATGGCAAGGAGACAGAAACTGCAGCTTCTAACACTATTTCGAAAATATGATGTCGGCAAGCCAGCCACAGCATATCTTTATCCAATCTTTGCTCTAGTAACATACAAGCACCACTCTTAGAACCTGTGTTGGAGGCAGTGGTGTCAAAACACATGCCCTTCACTTGGTCAGATATATTCCACTCCAATACTAACTGATGGACAGCATCTGCAATGTTTGACCAGTTCCTCTGGCAAGTTTGGGAATACCAAGAAGCTGATCAACTCCTTGGCCGGAAATAGAACTGGCAGTCGATCACATTTTCATGACCAGTAATATCTTCCAGTAGTTGCCGTCCCAATGTATTTGGAGAGGGCAATTTGTTTCGAAATCCTGCTTCAAATTTTCTGCCATTGTCTTTGCGGTTCCTTTGTCTGCTCTCCGTATCGATGAATAGCTAACACTGTATTCTTCAGGGTTTTGCCCAAGAGCATTGATTGTTGGGATCAAGATTCCGAAGCAGCTCTATCACTTACTTTTGCAGCATCAAGAGATACAAGCATTGAAGAATCCATAAGCTTTGCACTCTAGACTTTGATCTACTTTGTCTCGAAGTTGATGGCTGCTGAGGGTCAGCAACAAATTCTTCTTCTGATTTTGAACTATCTTCATTCAAACTTGAAGGACTTGAACTTGAGAGCACTGCTGCTTCGAAAACGGCTGTTTCCCTCTTTCTTTTCTTTTCAAGCAATGTTTCCTTTTCTCTAGCAATCTCTTCCATTTGTGAAAAAACTTTATCCACTCCAGACATTTTGCCTTTTCTTCCTTTTTGTCGTTGCAGCATCAAAAAGTCACGATCTTCATCTATCTTTATCATGTCAAGAGCACTTGCATGTGCAATGTCAAACAGATCTTGCAAGTCATTTGCCAGCTCTCTTGTTTTTGAAGTAGTGCAGGTGATTGCTTCTTCTTATTATTTCTGTTCTTCTTTAGTTTCTCCCACTCGTGAAAAGTTTCTTTACTCTCTCCACGACATGACATTTCAACACTGTTGGGATGCGTGCCTTTTCCCACACATCATAACATCTCTAGCAGTCAACAAAGCCGCTGTTTTCACCTGTTGCTTTTTATTGATCTTGTAGTTCATAAACAATGCTAATGTTTCCCTTTTAGATGGAAGCTGGGTTTCTTTGAAGGACTCTATGTAGGATGTCCTATGAGCCAAAACAACTGTTTTGTGACGCGTATGCCGCTCCATGAGTGCAACTCAGCAACTGCTATACAACCACTCTCAGCGAAGGCAGCAAAGATACTGAGTCAGTGACGCCCGCACTTACACTGACGCGGCCGCCACAGTGACGTCACAGCAAAGAAATGATTCTAGAATGTTCGGCCACGGCGTCTATAGCAATGAAAGGGATTAGAAGGTTTTACGGAAAGAGGTTCAGAGTCTGTTATGACTGCTATATGTGTGCTGGAGACTACCATTTTTGATGAAATCTGCAAAATAAATAAATTACAATAAATACAAACTGAAAATAACAATATACAAAATGTTCAATGGATGGTAGCAACTCTAAAAATGTCTTCAATTGTGCTGAAATTTTGCATGTTCAGTTTTTACACTATATTAAATAAAATTAGAGGGTGTCTTCAAGTTTTTGAAATGATAAGTTATTTGCATCACCCTAATATATATATATATACTTTCAACAGTTCAAAAGGAATATATATATATAATATATATATATATATTATATATAACTGCATGACCGCGCAGTATTAAATGATAGAAACGACATAAGTGTTCGTTAACACTTATGTCGTTTCTATTCATATATATATATATATATATATATATATATATATGAAAAGAAGGATCAAACACAACGGCAAACATTTTCATTTATTTGTACATCAGACGTTTCGACAAATCTTTTGTCATCATCAGTGAGTTAAGTCTTAAAACCTTAAAACAAAATTGAAAAGTTGAAAGTTACATCAATACAATATTAACCCATTAAAATTAAACCTTAAGCAAAATGAAAATTGCATCAATACAAAATTAAAATCATTTAAATTTCATCACTATAAAAACTAAAATTTAATTAAATTTTCATCACTATAAAAACTAAAATTAAATTACTCAATAGTAAATACACAATGTTTACATCCACCTCCATACTTGGCAAAGTCTAAGGGAATACTGGATGGTCAGAGGATTAGAAAGGGTATGTCTGTGAAAAACGGTTGGTTAGTTTAAAAGAGTTGTAATTTGTAGGATGAGCTATTATTATTAAGGGAGGGTTTGTTTCTATAGATGTACAAAGATTCTAAAATTCGGAGTTCTGTACGGTTATTGGATCTAGTTAAAATTTCAAACTGAGTTTTGTGAAGGGGATGGTCGTTTTCATTACTATGGTTTCTAATTGCGGATTGTGGAGGGCTACTGAGGGGACGGTTGGTACGGACTGACAAGCCCAAATGTTGAGAAAGGCGCACCTCCAGTTGGAGTTGAGTGCTGCCAATATACGCAGCCTTACAGCTGTCGCACGTGTATTTGTAAACAACATTGGGGCATACAGTTTTGGGGAATTCATCTTTGAACTTTAAAAAATTTGATAATTTAAGTGGGTTGACGAAGGCGAATCTAAAATTTATTTGGGATAACTAGACTTGAGTAGTTTGGACAATTCACCTCGAATACGCAATGATAAATAACCATAAAAAGGTAATTTAATATATCTGGTTTCTTTTTGTACTGTAGTTATGGGGAGTTTAGTATCAAAAGTGTTATTTAAAAATTTCTTTAATTGGTTATCGAATAGATGAGAAGGGTAGTAATTGTTAATAAAGTACTGTTTTAAAAATTTAAATTCTTCGTTTACGAAAAGTAATCCGAACAAATACGGTAACTTCTTGTTAATAATGTTACTATAGCACTAATCTTATATTTATAAAACATACAACTTAAATAATTGGTTCCCAAGCCAGTAAAAGTTTGTTTCCGAAATAGTGAAGTATGGAACTTATTATGGGCCCGTTTAACTAAAACATCCAGGAAAGGTAAACTATTATTTGTTTCGTTTTCACACGTGTACTTAATATTACTATGTTGTTTATTAAGATAATCAAGAAAAAGTTTTACGTGTGAAGGATGGTTAAATATTAAGAAAGTGTCATCCACGTATCTTCTGTAATATATGGGTTTAAAACTACTAGGACAATTTTCAACCAAATTTCTTCGTAATGGCAAAGAAATGCATTTGCTAGTGTTGGGCTTAACGGGGAACCCATAGCTACCCCATCAATTTGGCTGTAAAGGTTGCTATTAAATAAGAAAAGATTATCAAAACACACTATTTCGAGAAGGTTTTTAAATTGAGTCTGAGTGAGGCCATTAATAAGAGTATTATCAGTAGTGAATAACTTATTTAGTATGATATTTAATGTTTCTTTTAACGGGACATTAGTAAACAATGACGAGACATCAAAACTGGCCATAGTAAGAGAATCGGTATGATTGATCTCTTTTATCTCTTTAGCAAAATCAAACGAGTTGTTAATAGAATAATCATTAAAGGTGAGTTTTGAAAGCAAGGGAACGAAGAATTTGGCTAAATTATAATTGAATGTACCACATGCCGAAAGAATAGGTCTTAGTGGGAAATTTGGCTTATGGACTTTAGGTAAACCATATAGAATTCCTGGATTAGAACCAGAAGCAAATAAAAAATTGTATGTATTGTCAGCAATAATATTACTATTTTTTAATTTACGCAAACACCTATTAAGTTTATCTTCGAGTTTTAGTAATTTAGACAGAACATTCTCTTTTACCCTTTTAAATTTAGACGTATCCGACAAAATTGTCTCCATTCTATTTATGTAAACTGTTGAATCAATCAGCACTACTCCTTTACCCTTATCCGGTTTTGTAATGATGACAGAGTTATCCTTTTTCAAATTATTAAGAATTTTAAAATCTTGCTTATTAAAGAGGGGAGAAAACACCTTATGGGGTTTAAAATTATAAAAATTCTTAAAAGAGATGCTCTCCACTTGTTTTACCAAGTTATGAAACGAGAAATTTGGTCGGATCTCACAATTCTTAATATTCATGAGAAGATTTTCAAAGCCAGAGAAAAATTTATAAAAATTTAGTTTATAATGAGGTAGATCAAAATTTAAGCCTAACGACAATATTTCTTTCTCTCTAATACTTAAAGCTCTATTAGAGAAATTAAAAATAAAATTATCTGGATTATTAAAAAACGACTGAGTGATTCCCAATTTTTCCAATTTGGCAGCATGTATCCTTTTATGTCTATTGACAATTTTATCACAGCAAGTTTGAAATTTAGTAACTAAACAATGATAATCAATATAAGACACCCTAGATTTTAGACCAAACAGAGAATTTTATATTTCAGCTTGAGAAAACTCACTGTTTTAGTTTTCGATTGAAGCTCCAAATTTAATAATTTATGTTGCCATGATTTATATAGTTTGGAGTTATGGAGGCGTTTATTATAAAGTTTAAATCTAAGGAAATTAGGCACAATATTATAACTTTTGCACTTAGACAAGAAACTCTCATCACAATAGCCTTGTTCAGTTTCAAATAGACTCTTTCACATTGTCTGTAATAGTTCAATGTCGATCGGCCATATCTCTGGGTTAATATCAAAACTATTGACTTCTCCTTAGGGAAACGGAGCTTACAGATGAAAAGAAGGATCAACACAACGGCAAACATTTTCATTTATTTGTACATCAGACGTTTCGACAAATCTTTTGTCATCATCAGTGAGTTAAGTCTTAAAACCTTAAAACAAAATTGAAAAGTGAAAGTTACATCAATACAATATTAAACCATTAAAATTAAAACCTTAAAGCAAAATGAAAATTGCATCAATACAAAATTAAAATCATTTAAATTTCATCACTATAAAAACTAAAATTAAATTAAATTTCATCACTATAAAAACTAAAATTAAATTACCTCAATAGGTAAATACACAATGTTTACATCCACCTCCATACTTGGCAAAGTCTAAGGGAATACTGGATGGTCAGAGGATTAGAAAGGGTATGTCTGTGAAAACGGTTGGTTAGTTTAAAAGAGTTGTAATTTGTAGGATGAGCTATTATTATTAAGGGAGGGTTTGTTTCTATAGATGTACAAAGATTCTAAAATTCGGAGTTCTGTACGGTTATTGGATCTAGTTAAAATTTCAAACTGAGTTACCAACCGTCCCCTCAGTAGCCCTCCACAATCCGCAATTAGAAACCAGTATGAAAACGACCATCCCCTTCACAAAACTCAGTTTGAAATTTTAACTAGATCCAATAACCGTACAGAACTCCGAATTTTAGAATCTTTGTACATCTATAGAAACAAACCCTCCCTTAATAATAATAGCTCATCCTACAAATTACACTCTTTTAAAAACCAACCGTTTTCACAGATATCCCTTCTAATCCTCTGACCATCCAGTATTCCTTAGACTTTGCCAAGTATGGAGGTGGATGTAAACATTGTGTATTTACCTATTGAGGTAATTTAATTTTAGTTTTTATAGTGATGAAATTTAATTTAATTTTAGTTTTTATAGTGATGAAATTTAAATGTTTTAATTTTGTATTGATGCAATTTTCATTTTGCTTTAAGGTTTTAATTTTAATGGTTTAATATTGTATTGATGTAACTTTCACTTTTCAATTTTGTTTTAAGGTTTTAAGACTTAACTCACTGATGATGACAAAAGATTTGTCGAAACGTCTGATGTACAAATAAATGAAAATGTTTGCCGTTGTGTTGATCCTTCTTTTCATCTGTAAGCTCCGTTTCCCTAAGGAGAAGTCAATAGTTTTGATATTAACCCAGAGATATGGCCGATCGACATTGAACTATTACAGACAATGTGAAAGAGTCTATTTGAAACTGAACAAGGCTATTTGTGATGAGAGTTTCTTGTCTAAGTGCAAAAGTTATAATATTGTGCCTAATTTCCTTAGATTTAAACTTTATAATAAACGCCTCCATAACTCCAAACTATATAAATCATGGCAACATAAATTATTAAATTTGGAGCTTCAATCGAAAACTAAAACTGAGTTTTCTCAAGCTGAAATATAAGAATTCTCTGTTTGGTCTAAAATCTAGGGTGTCTTATATTGATTATCATTGTTTAGTTACTAATTTCAAACTTGCTGTGATAAAATTGTCAATAGACATAAAAGGATACATGCTGCCAAATTGGAAAAATTGGGAATCACTCAGTCGTTTTTAATAATCCAGATAATTTTATTTTTAATTTCTCTAATAGAGCTTTAAGTATTAGAGAGAAAGAAATATTGTCGTTAGGCTTAAATTTTGATCTACCTCATTATAAACTAAATTTTTATAAATTTTTCTCTGGCTTTGAAAATCTTCTCATGAATATTAAGAATTGTGAGATCCGACCAAATTTCTCGTTTCATAACTTGATAAAACAAGTGGAGAGCATCTCTTTTAAGAATTTTTATAATTTTAAACCCCATAAGGTGTTTTCTCCCCTCTTTAATAAGCAAGATTTTAAAATTCTTAATAATTTGAAAAAGGATAACTCTGTCATCATTACAAAACCGGATAAGGGTAAAGGAGTAGTGCTGATTGATTCAACAGTTTACATAAATAGAATGGAGACAATTTTGTCGGATACGTCTAAATTTAAAAGGGTAAAAGAGAATGTTCTGTCTAAATTACTAAAACTCGAAGATAAACTTAATAGGTGTTTGCGTAAATTAAAAAATAGTAATATTATTGCTGACAATACATACAATTTTTTATTTGCTTCTGGTTCTAATCCAGGAATTCTATATGGTTTACCTAAAGTCCATAAGCCAAATTTCCCACTAAGACCTATTCTTTCGGCATGTGGTACATTCAATTATAATTTAGCCAAATTTTCGTTCCCTTGCTTTCAAAACTCACCTTAATGATTATTCTATTAACAACTCGTTTGATTTTGCTAAAGAGATAAAAGAGATCAATCATACCGATTCTCTTACTATGGCCAGTTTTGATGTCTCGTCATTGTTTACTAATGTCCCGTTAAAAGAAACATTAAATATCATACTAAATAAGTTATTCACTACTGATAATACTCTTATTAATGGCCTCACTCAGACTCAATTTAAAAACCTTCTCGAAATAGTGTGTTTTGATAATCTTTTCTTATTTAATACCAACCTTTACAGCCAAATTGATGGGGTAGCTATGGGTTCCCCGTTAAGCCCAACACTAGCAAATGCATTTCTTTGCCATTACGAAGAAATTTGGTTGGAAAATTGTCCTAGTAGTTTTAAACCCATATATTACAGAAGATACGTGGATGACACTTTCTTAATATTTAACCATCCTTCACACGTAAAACTTTTTCTTGATTATCTTAATAAACAACATAGTAATATTAAGTACACGTGTGAAAACGAAACAAATAATAGTTTACCTTTCCTGGATGTTTTAGTTAAACGGGCCCATAATAAGTTCCATACTTCACTATTTCGGAAACAAACTTTTACTGGCTTGGGAACCAATTATTTAAGTTGTATGTTTATAAATATAAGATTAGTGCTATAGTAACATTATTAACAAGAAGTTACCGTATTTGTTCGGATTACTTTTCGGTAAACGAAGAATTTAAATTTTTAAAACAGTACTTTATTAACAATTACTACCCTTCTCATCTATTCGATAACCAATTAAAGAAATTTTTAAATAACACTTTTGATACTAAACTCCCCATAACTACAGTACAAAAAGAAACCAGATATATTAAATTACCTTTTTATGGTTATTTATCATTGCGTATTCGAGGTGAATTGTCCAAACTACTCAAGTCTAGTTATCCCAAATAAATTTTAGATTCGCCTTCGTCAACCCACTTAAATTATCAAATTTTTTAAAGTTCAAAGATGAATTCCCCAAAACTGTATGCCCCAATGTTGTTTACAAATACACGTGCGACAGCTGTAAGGCTGCGTATATTGGCAGCACTCAACTCCAACTGGAGGTGCGCCTTTCTCAACATTTGGGCTTGTCAGTCCGTACCAACCGTCCCCTCAGTAGCCCTCCACAATCCGCAATTAGAAACCATAGTAATGAAAACGACCATCCCCTTCACAAAACTCAGTTTGAAATTTTAACTAGATCCAATAACCGTACAGAACTCCGAATTTTAGAATCTTTGTACATCTATAGAAACAAACCCTCCCTTAATAATAATAGCTCATCCTACAAATTACAACTCTTTTAAACTAACCAACCGTTTTTCACAGACATACCCTTTCTAATCCTCTGACCATCCAGTATTCCCTTAGACTTTGCCAAGTATGGAGGTGGATGTAAACATTGTGTATTTACCTATTGAGGTAATTTAATTTTAGTTTTTATAGTGATGAAATTTAATTTAATTTTAGTTTTTATAGTGATGAAATTTAAATGATTTTAATTTTGTATTGATGCAATTTTCATTTTGCTTTAAGGTTTTAATTTTAATGGGTTTAATATTGTATTGATGTAACTTTCACTTTTCAATTTTGTTTTAAGGTTTTAAGACTTAACTCACTGATGATGACAAAAGATTTGTCGAAACGTCTGATGTACAAATAAATGAAAATGTTTGCCGTTGTGTTGATCCTTCTTTTCATCTGTAAGCTCCGTTTCCCTAAGGAGAAGTCAATAGTTTTGATATATATATATATATATATATGTTTGTGTGTGTGTGTGGACGTGATCGTACAAAAGCTGAGATTTAAAAGTTAATAAATACTGTTGAAAGACTATAATAATTATGTTACAACCTTTATATCAATAAAAATTTTCCTCAACATTTAGAATTTCTAAGTCCCAATGATTCCCTAGGCCTAGGGAGTCATATATATATCTCTCATATAATTATTGGACACGATTGATTTCTCAATAACGATGAAAATCAACAGTCATGTAAATATTCACGAGCTTATTGTTTATATTACAAACTGAATTCCATAATTGATTAATAAACGCAGTTCAATTATGTATTTATACATAACATGCTTATCGGACGGTTCAAACCAACGCAACGGTCACTTCAAATCATGAATGCTATATTCTGAACCGTCTGCTAGATTTCGCGCATGCGCAGAAGTGCTCGGCGGACGGTTCAAACCGTGACACCGGGCTTTGGGACAATCTTTCTTCACGGCACCCCCGCCTTGACCCTTCGATGTCAATAATATAATAAATTGATAATATATTGCAGTAAAAAATTAACTCAATACCTTTTTATTTATTTTATATGGTACCCTATGGTTGTGAATATGCTTTTCACATCTTAATAATATAATTTTAAAACCCAAACGCATGTTTCTTATACATACATGTACACGTACAGTATATATACCCTTACCACATAATTATAGAGCATACTGCTATTTTATAACAAAATTTATTTTTTGTCTGCAATTTAAAAACGGAAAAAGTGTTCGAAAACAATGTTACGCTTGAGACCATAATAAAGTGTATGAAAAATGTATACCATATATATGATACTTAATGCCAATCATAATTATTTATATATATATAAATAATTATGATTGGCATTAAGTATGTATGGTGTATATATATACATATACACTGTAGGGATATATATATATATACACACACGAATCATATGAAAACGTTATGAAAGATGAACAGTCTCAGACTAAGTTTCTCTGTGAAAGATACGACTCATACGAGTCAATGAAAGTAATATGAGCAGTAGCCAGTGAGTATTCATTAATTAGCTTTAATGACTGATTCATTCCATCAGCCAATGAAACTGATTGAATACTCTGTGGCTTTTGTAGACTCGCTTTCATTTGGAAAGGGACCTCAACGTCTCAGGTCCTTTGAGAGCCCTGGCCCTGGTGAACTTGCTCACCGACCCCCACCCCCCACCCCCCCACCCCACGTTCCGCCACTGCGTGCAATGGTGCAGGTTGTGTTGTTGTTGTTGCAAGTTTTAGAAAGATGATCATAAATAGTGCCCCCTTTCTTTTTTATTTACGCAAACTGAGGCCTAAAGTAGGCCCGCGTCGAGTCGACAACCCTGAGGTAGGACCGAATAGGACCGAATAGGACCTCCAAGTCCGTAAAGTCTGTTTTGGTCTCGCTTTGGGGTGATTTAAAAGATAGAGTTTTTGAAAAGAATCCACACGCAATAGAAAGAAATGAAAGCATCAACTGAATAAGAAATTTCTCAAATTTCAAGAGATATTCTGCAAAATTATGTTGTTCATGTGTAAAGAGTTAATGAGCTGAGAGGACTAGCGGACTAATTCCATGTGTGTAGAGAAGGTACAGTAAAAAATTTCATGCTTTTATTTCAGTTAATAAAAAAAATACAAACCTTTTAAAGTGTCAGATGTTTAAAAAATCACCCGATATAAGGCCTATATGTCACAATGGTCATAAATTCCATATGTTTAATAAGTTCGTTTATAACGAATATTTAGTTCCCTCGAACAGCTCCAATTAATATCCTAAAATTTATGATATTTTCATGTCCTCAACCACAAGTCCCATAATTCTCTCTTACTCGCCCCCTCCTCATTTATGTTGATAACGCAAACTCTCCAGTTTAACTCGTTAATTTTGGGGGACGTGTTTTTCCTGTTTATTTTCTCGAGGTCCAATCACCACATTTGGTTCTTTCCAAACATCAAGATTGTAGGGCAAAGGTCCTGTGCTTCGATTGGTTAATTTCCATGCAAGTTTTCACCAATTAAAAGTTCAGGTTCGCTATATCGTTCCACCCTATTTGGCCGACTCTTATATTATATGCAGAAAATGAAAAAAGAGCCGCCCAATGGGTTGCCTCTGAACTATATCACCACCTACCTCCCCAAGTTAATATAGCCTCGAGCAAGTTTTTTCCCCTCGTTCTTCGCTTGAAGAATCGGCTTGTGATTAAAGCACCTCTGTGAAAAGACCGTTGCCATTGTTTTCTTTCCGTTAAAGTTCTGAACTAATAACTGTGTCTAGTACAAAAATTTCAACTTATAAAAGGAGATATAATTTTTTTACAATACTCCCGCCGTAATTTGTGTTGTATTCTAATGGGCAATAAATTTTAAGTCTTAATTATAAGAGGAAACGAAAATGAACTATCACATTATATAATCGAAGATAATTATTAATTCTGTTTTATCTCAATTTTACTTCCAAAACCTATATACTAAATGTGCAATGAATCTTGTACTTAAAAAATGTTTCAGCGAACTCTTGAAGTAAATATTAAGAAATTCCCGTTGTTCCATCCTGGTCTATACGCATAAAGAAGGTTAACTCTATTTGCAAATTCCGAACTCAACGCATCCCGCAACAACCGACTGATTGGGACCATCAATAATTCCCTGAGTTCTTAGTAAGCATTCCTGCAAATACCGTACGGAAGATAAAACCCGCACGATATATATATATATATATATATTTGTTTGTTTTTCTTTTTTTTCTTCTTTATTTTATCGCCGATTCGTACCTAGGGAAAGTGGTACATATCTCGGCGAGACAGTGGGTGGGTGGTGTCATTGGGTTGGGGATAGTTATATTTTATTTTATTAGGTTCAGAATCCCAGCTGAGCCCTGAACGGCCAAGCTTTGAAGGGCCAGTTTAACCTACAGCCCAAGTTAAGCTAGACTAAAACTTACGGACTTGGAGCTTGGAGGTCCTATTAGGTCCTACCTCAGGGTTGCTGACTCGATGTGGGCCTACCTTAGGCCTCAGTTGCATAAAATTAAGATAAACAACAAAAGGGGCACTATTTATGGTCTTCTTTCTAAACCTTGCAACAACACACAACCTGCACCAATGCACGATGCAACAATCTTGTATCTAAACAACCAAACTGAATTGCAAGAGAGCTCTCTATAAGACCACGCCCTGTAAGTGCCGCATTCAACAAACAAGTAGGAAGGACGCGCAGTGCCCCAAAAAAATGATGCCACAAGAGTGCCCAAACAATGATGCCACAAGAGCCCAAAATGCTAGCTCTAAATTAAGTGAATTTTTCACTAACCTTACAATTATGAGATGGATATATATACACCTTAATATATACAAGCAATGCTGCATCAATCAGCTTAGTCATCATATCGCCTTGGGACAACAATGGCTCTTCCTCTTCTAGATTTTCTAACAATGGTAGACTAGGGGAGTGAGTAAGGTTCGGTTGCTGGATAGGCGGTAGGAGAGGGTATGGGCTTAGATGTGATGAAGCAGATGGAAATGGGTGAGGAAAAGGGAAATCGCTTCCGCTGAGAAGTGGGGCCTTTGGCGAGTATGGATTGTAGATGCTCGGGTATGGAAATACTGGACAAGAGAGGGAAACACCTGCGACGAAGAGCGGACAGGTTCGGGCATTCGACCAAGAGGTGTACGACGGTGATATGGGTATGGCAGGTAGGGCAGAGCAAGGCTAGCGATTTAGCCATAAGATGACCATGTGTAATGCGTGTGTGTCCTAGGCGGAGACGGGCTAAAATCACTTCTTTTTGACGGGACCGGTGAAATGAAGAGATCCAGTATCCTAACTGCGGTTTGATCTTGTGAAGTTTGTTGTGTGTGGCTTAGTCCCATTCCCGTTGCCAGATGGAGCGGAAGTGGGAGCGGAAAGTTGGGAAGAAGGAGAAAGGGAGGGGCCGGGATGAGGCCGGCAGTAAGCAGGCTGTCTTTGCCGTGCGGTCCGCCTCGTTACCCTGGATGCCGACATGTGCCGGGACCCAGCAGGGGATTAAATCTCTCGAGGGAGAGAAGTACGTTTTGGGAATCTGAATAAGTGACAAAGGAGCTGGCAGAGTGGGTGCGCACAATGTCAAGGGCCTCCATAATCGCGAAGAGTTGCTGAGAAAATCGAGGTCTCGCGGGGCAGGCTGACGCCTCGAGAAAGCGGTTGGGGCGGTATCACCGCTGAGGCGGCCGCATCAACCTCCGAGCGGGAACCATCTGTATAAATGGGGACAGGGTCCGGGTGTTGGGTTGCGTGTTCTCGGAAGAGTGACCTGTATACCATAGCGATCGTGGTAGTCTTTGGTAGGGCACACAGGTCCCTGCAAAATTTGATAGGGGTGAGGAGCCAGGGAGGGTAGATGCTGTATGAGATGGGGATAACTGAGGGGGCGGGCATATTGAAAAGGTCCAGGAAAGAGCGGACCGCTTCAGTGAAGTGCCAGCTCCGTCCCTGGGGTAGAAGTTCAGAAATCGTCCCGCACAGAAGCGAAGAGGGTAGTTCTGCGCACGAAGGTATGTCCCCATGAGGAGCAGACCCCGTCGGAGGGCGAGAAGGAGGTAATTGCATTTCACTTGGAGGCTGGAGGCTGGGGAAGAGCGGAAGGCACCGGTGGAGAGGCGGAGACCCCTATTAAGTACCGGGTCCAAGATACGGAGGCAGGCGTTGGAGGCTGAGCCGTATACGACACTGCCATAGTCCAGCTTCGACTGGACCATGGAAATGTAAAGGCGAAGGAGAGACCGTCGATCTGCTCCCCATGTGGTGTGGGAGAGGTGATCTAGGAGAGCGAGGAGACGTTGGAGGGATTGCTTTAGGTGTTTGAGATGGGAAACCCAGTTAAGCCGTCGGTCCAGAAATATGCCCAGAAATCGCGTGGAGGGTACCACCTCAAGAGGGTCGCCGTATAACGTGACAGAGGGGACGGGAAGGGTTGCGGGTCTTCTTCTGCTGAAGAGCATACACTTGGTCTTGAGGGTGGAGAGGCGGAACCCAACCTACGTCGCCCACCTGAATTCAGCTCGCCCAACGGCGAACTGAATTTGCTGTTGAACGACGGACGGCTCCCGCCCCGCGTAGATGGAAGAACGGATGGTGGGTGGAAGGCATTTTGAAACTGTGTTCATAAATACGGAAAGGCACGAAGGTGTCTGAGAAGACGGGGCCCACCCGAACTTTAAAGGTTCGGGAGGAGAGGAAGCCCCTGATGAAGGTCGGCAGGGCTCCGACGAGACCCAGATTTTGGAGTGACTGAGGATTATTTTCCGAAAGGTAGTGACGTAGGCCTTCTGTATGTCCAAAAAAAAAGGATAGGACGAACTGTCCGCTGTCGATGGCATTCTGTATGTCTCGGCTGAGGAGCAGGAGGGGATCAGTAGTGGAGCGGAAATGTCTGAAGCCGGACTGGGTAGCCAGGAAGGAGTCACTATTTTCAAGGAAGAAGGATAGTCGTGTAGCGACCATTTTTTTCTAAGATTTTGCAGGCACAACACGTTAGGGCGATAGGTCTGTAGTTTGTGGGATCGAGGGAATCTTTGCCGGGTTTGGGGATGGGGATCACATGGGCCTCCTTCCAGCGGGAGGGGAAGGTGCCCTCTATTCATATGTGGTTGTACAGTAGGGTGGAGTGAAAAATTTTTTTTTTTGAATTTCCAAATGCTTGGGGTCGGGAAAGTTGCGTATTTATGTGAAACGTACTGTGTGGAATTTTTGTAATTTTGTAATTTAATTTTAAAAACTGAAAATAAAAATGGCGATTTTACAAATTTTTAAAAACTTTGAGTTCAGTGTGCACAATTTAATTACAGCCGTACGATTACAAAAATTTCAGACAGTGCGTTTCACATAAATACGCAACTTTCCCGACCCCAAGCATTTTGAAATTAAAAAAAAAATTTTTTTCACTCCTCCCTATTGTACAGGTCTAGTAGGAAAATTTGTAAGGCAGGATGGATGTGCTGGATTATGATGTACGGGATACCGTCCGGGACGGGGCAAGGGGATCGTCGAAAGGCTAGTGCCGCCTGTAGTTCACGCATGGTGAACAACCGATTGTAGGTGCCGTATAGGGACGGTGAAGAGGAGCTATTGTAGGGGCGGGTACGAGGGAACTGTCCGCGGAGTAAGAAACGGCGGCGAAGGTAGAAGCTAGGTGGTTTGCCACCGATTTGGGCTCGTATAGAAGTCCGGAGGACCGGGAGTCGGGAGGGGGTATGCCGCCTCTCGACATCCCGTACCTTCTTCCAGATGGTAGCCGAAGGTGTGGAGGTGGTGACGCCTGACACAAAGGCATGCCAAGAAGCTCGGCGCGCTTTCTTCATTGTACGGCGGGCGATGGCCCGGGCCCACTGCATCTCCGTGTGGTGGATGGGAAGTCGTGTACGGTAGAAGTGTCGAGTAGCCTTCTTCTTGGCGCGTATGGCCTCCGTGCACTCTGGGGTTCACCAAGGTACCCGTCGGGTGCGGGGGTTAGGCGGAGGATCGTGGGATGTTACTGCACGCAGCCGCTACAACGATTGATTCGAAGTATGCGATGCACTCGTCGGAGGATGGGAAGTGGGCAGTCGTAAGGGTTATAGATGTATTGTCGTGGAAGCGGGACCAGTTGGTTTTGGCAATAATTCATCTTTCCGGTACCCGAACGGTCTGGTTGGGCCGATTTAGCGTGAATTGAACAGGGAAATAGTCACTACCATAGTCGTCTTGAAGGCCTTGCCATGTAAAATCTAGGAGGGCATCGGTCGAGACGAATGATAGGTCTATACGGGATGGGGTGCAGTTGGTGGCATGGTAGAATGTAGGCGAGCTATCATTGAGGCACTCGAAGGAGAGCTCGGTCATGATAGTAATCAGGGTCGGGGCCATATAGGTGGAGGGTGTGTTTCCCGACAATGGGTGGCGACTATTGAAATCACCCAGGAATAGAAAGGGCCTGGGGAGTTGTTTTACCACCTCCACCAGGTCGTCGCGGGAGACTTGAGTGTGGGGAGGGAGGTATATTGAGCAGGCGGTGTGGTGTCTATGTCTATCCAGGGGAAGCCGGGTAGAAATCACCTGTAACGGGGATCGGATAGAGAGATTGTGGAAGGGAACTGCGTGGTGCACGAGAATGGCAGCCCCCTTCGATTGCAGGTAGGTGACGGGGTGGTGATATAGAAATATCCAGTAGGGCATGATGTAGGCATGGTCCCAAGAATTAGCTCCTGGAGACAGACACACACCGGACGGGAAGAGGCAATCAAGGAATTAAGACTCGTAGTTCGCGAATATTCCCCTGCAGTCCCAATGTACTATTGTAGTTTTCGGAGGGTCCATTATTTGACGATGGGGGATGGGTAAAGGTGTAGGTGGTAGGGGGTTGGGGTGTGAAGGGAGATCTGGGGTTCGCGAAGGTGAAGGATGGGTCAGGGGTATGGCTGGCTATCTGCCCTTCACCAGAGAAAGAATCGGTCGGCCAGTCGACCCCAGCGGGGATTGCGGGGTCGAGTCGGCCGAGCGAGACCGGAGGCGTGGATCACAGCAGCTAGGGAAACGTCGTGGGGTCAGAGGGCGAGGAGTTTCTTGGTGGGCTTCTGTGTTCGGGGCAGGAGGGGGCGCCTTATTTTCCATAGCGGTACCTCCCAGCCTGTCTGGGGTCTCACGGCGGACCCTGGGTGGCGATAAGGGGTACCAGAAGGATCGGGCAGATGGAAGGGAGGACGCGCTCAGGGTGGCTGATAAGAAGGGGGCCGGCGGTGCTGGGGAAGCAGGTACTGTGGGGGTGGAAGGAAATGAACCAGAGTGTTCTCGTGGAGGGGTGAAAAAAATGGCACCAGGAAGCAAGGGTAGATCCATAAGACGCATGGGCGCGGCCGAGCTCCCTTTGGCCACACCATGTAGATGCGCCAGTGCCGCACCCACTGGATCCTCGAGGGAGAGGATGTTGTCTAGATTGGATCTCGTCGTGGGAGGCGGGTCATGTAACTCGGCTACTATTGCGAGAGTCTTTTGGAATAGATTGGAGGGACTTAGGCGGTGGAGTGATATGGTCCTCGTAGACGAAGTGAGGGGTGTAAGGGTCCGAGCCGTCTTCTTAGATCTGGGTGAAGAAGGAGAGGCCTGTTGAAAAGCTGGAGAGTCTGGCGACTCGCTCCGGCGTCTCCGCCTCGTTGGCTTAACCCGGGTGTTAGGTTCGGGTGTTTGAGTAGAGTGCTGGGAGGACAAGGTTTGAGGTGGATGGGACCTGGGTGTCCTGGTCCCAGATTCCCGGGGAATTTTTAGCAGGTGAGGTGCGTGAAAAGGAGGGATGGTGTGGGGACAGGAAGTCGTCGGGTCCAGCGAAGGTTCCCTTTGGGAGGGATGGGAAGCAGTTGTCGAGGGGAGTTTGAGCGGCGGACCAGGGCAGCGTGTCCAGTGAACAGAACCGAGGGCAGCGGCGTAAGATACCCCCGGCCTCACCTCCCGACTCCGCACCCTGTATCGCGCCTCTCGGAGGCTAAGGAAGTCCTCTACCTGCAGGCCTCAGACCTCCTTCTCGAACTTGAAGAGAAGGCATTCGCGGGATGAAGAGGGGTGTGCGCCTTGACATTTGGAGAATTTGTGTGTGTTGGGGCACTTGTCTGGGAGAGCGATTTGTCCGCAACGGACGCACAGTTGGTGCGGCTGCCGACAAACTGAGCTAACGTGTCAAAACTTGTGTGCATTTAAAGCAACGGGTCGGGTCTGGGATGTATGGGCGGACAGTGAACTCGCACGACGTGCTGTCTCCCCTACCCCATACAATACGATCGGGAGGGACTAAGGTATTAAAGGTAAGAAGTAGGCGCGGTGTGGGGGAGTGGGTACCTCCCTGTCGGGATGTGAAGCGATGGATCGTGGTGACACCCTTGGGTGAGAGGTCCTCCAGGAGCTCGTTTACTGTGATCGATAATAGGTGGGTGGCGTAAATAGTGCCCTGACTCTGGTTCAGGCGAGGATGTGGGGAGACGGACACCGAGCATCCAAGGACCTCAATGAGGGAGAGTAGGGCTTTCGTCTCCGTGGCTGAGCGTGATTTTATGAGGAGGGAGCCATCCCTCTGTGGTCGCACATCATAGCGGCTGGAATCGCTACGGTCTACAACACCCATTGGGCAAGTTGTGAGAATTTCGATTAGGTAGCATCCTATATCACATTGCTACGGGAATTAATTCAACCGGTAGATTCCGTGAGAGGGTAGGGACTAAAACTCACGATCTCACCCCTTGCAAGATGTTACCTGCCTGTTGAAACTCACAAGATTTCGGGCGCCTTTAGAGCCCAATCTGCGACCTTCCATCTTCTACTTATTGCTGATCGCTAGCCCTATGGGCCGCCATAGGCACCGGGGAGACAGTTGCTCCGACGAGCCGAGGCATTGGGCGCGCGATTGATGGAAAATTTTGGCCGAAGACATAGGCCCTATGACGCGCTACTTATAAGTCAACGAGTGGTTTATAGAGGGGTCTGCTGCCGGGCTAGGATCACCCCGGCCCTACCTTTTCATAGGTGCTTTCGGCCACGGTCAAACTTCGATAGGTACCCGGGGGACGTGGACCGAGAATTAATTGAACGGCTACAGAGGCTACTTTGCGCGGCTTCTAGCTCCATTCGCAAAATTCACCAGGTTGTCCCCGGTACACGCTTAGACTCATCGGCGATCCCTCGACTCCGGGAACCCAATACGAGGCCTATCCATTAGGCCTATGGCTCTGGGGAGAAGATTAGATAAGATGTCCCCCCGCTTCCTCCTAGCCTTACAAATTCATGGAATCATAGGCTAACCGACGTGGTGCAAGGTACGGTTTTCGCGTGTTGTCGTACCCCCCGAAAGACTTATCGGGTCCCCTTGACTCCGGGAACCCAATACAGCCTATCCATAGGCTTATGGCTTGGGGAGAAGAAGATTCCCCCCGACTCCTAGCCCTATAAATGGAATCATCGGCTAATCGCCGCAGTGCAGTCGTCAATCACCTGACCAAAAAGAAATCTATCTACCATTTCATAGGTCCTTTCAGCCACGGTCAAACTTCGATAGGTACCCGGGGGACGTGGACCGAGAATTAATTGAACGGCTACAGAGGCTACTTTGCGCGGCTTCTAGCTCCATTCGCAAAATTCTCCAGGTTGTCCCCGGTACACGCTTAGACTCATCGGCGATCCCATTACTCCGGGAACCCAATACGAGGCCTATCCATTAGGCCTATGGCTCTGGGGAGAAGATTTAATTGAGATTTCCCCCCGCTTCGTCCTTGCCTTACAAATACACGGAATCATAGGCTAACCGACGTGGTGCAAGGTACGGTTTTCACGTGTTGTGTACCCCGAAAGACGACCTATCGGGTCCCCTTGACTCCGGGAACCCAGTACAGCCTATCATTAGGCTTATGGCATGGGAGGAGAAGATTCCCCCTCGACTCGACTCCTAGCCCTAGAAATGGAATGATCAGCTAATCGACGCAGTGCACTGGGTCAATCACGTGACCGAAAAGAACACCTCCCAACATCGTAGGGGATGGGGGATCTCCTGAGCCCCGGACCCCTTCGTAAATTCCTTGGAAACCTATGCTGAGGGGGAGAAACCGGTCGTTCCCCGATAGGGACATAGGACCTATACCCGGGTAACTCACGTAACGCCAGTTTTACTCCCACGACGGGCTCAGATCGCCTGAAACATCCGTTCAGAGTTGGTCGGAAGGGACCCAGAGATAGGCCGGATCACTAGGAATTTGTAGATACTTGGAAGGGATAGGGAGGCTGTAGAATCGAGGTGGGCTGGGATATCCACCAGTCGATAGGGTGGACGTGAACGCCGACTTCCCCGTCCGCCGCGGGGCTCTCTCCGTGGGGAGGCGGGCCGATGGCGGGCGAGGGGGGGCATACGGGGAGAGCAAGAAGCCAAGTTTTGGAGGCACGTCATGGGTGGAACTTGACTTGCCCGAAGACGGCTGGGGCGGGACCCCTGCTCCAGAGGGTGTATGTCCAAGAGCATGTTCAAGGTATAGGCTGGAGTCGGTAACGGAAGAGGAGAGTGCAAGTGTTCCGCAGCCAGAGGAGGGACGACCTCCTCAAAACGTGGTCTTCCAGTGGTAGAGGACTCGGGGGCTTGATTGCCCATAGCAGAGTTCTAGGACAAGAGGTATTGGTATCCATATGTTAATAATGTTGTAGAAAACGGACCCAGGGGACGCGAGAAACTGCCTACCGGTGAGAAAGGGTGGCCGAGCGCAAACCGCAGGGGGCGGGGTACCTCGTCCCCAGGGGACACACCGTCGGTTTTAAAACGGAGCCCCGTAATGCGAAAGTTTGCCCCCAAACGGCGCAAAGACCCCAGCCCCCCAATCCCATCGGCTTGGACACCCAACCAGCCAACACAGTGATGCCTTAGGGGCGTCACCTCCGGAGGACAGCTTTGGAGATCCGCACTGGGATCCAAGGACTTTAGTAGTTCTTAGCCCGGTCTCCCCAGTAGCCTGTCCGGCATGGGTGACCCTTCCGGGGGCTAAGCCTCCGCCGACGTAGCCCACTGGGTCAACACGGGAGCCCGCCCACCACGACAAGGTGGCCACAGGCGGGGGATATATACCTTACCTTACAACTTTACAAAGGTTCCGCGCGATGACTTCTCATTTCGCGAAGGTCAAGCTTGTCGCCCCTCCTCTCGAGTTGGCCTGGTGAAGTAGTGAGTTGGATTCTTGCGCTCTCCACCTCACATAGCCAGGTACGCCCGGCTCATCGGGGATTGTTCTGAGCCAGGCATCTAGTCTTCTTTTGAAGATTTCCACTGCAACTCCCTTCGTGTTTCTTAGGTCTTTGGGCAACTGATTAAACAGTTTTGGTCCTCTCACTACAAAACTATTTTCTTTCAGGGTTAAGGATGTTCCCTGTCTCGCCTTCAATTTGGGAATACGACACAGTCTACCGCTTCTACTTTCCACCGTTGTTTGGGGAGTTATGGGATTCAGAGTAAGATTAGGGACTAGTTTCTCCATTATTTTCCAAGTGTAAATAATGGTGTATCTCTCTCTTCTCTTTCCAGTGAATATAGGTCTAGTTCTCGTAACCTTTCCCAGTAATTTAGTTCTTTGCACCCATTGATCTTGGCTGTGAAGCTTCTTTGGATCCCCTCCAGCTGTCTAATGTCTTCTTTTTTATATGGGGATGTTAGGACCGAGCAGTATTCCAATTTGGGTATTATCAGGGTTTTCAGTAGAGGAATCATTACATTCCTATCCCTTCGTTTAAAGGTTCTCAATATCTGACCCGTTATTCTCTTTGCTCTGTTTACTGCTATCTTATTTTGTGTTTCAAATTTCGCATCATCTGTCATTACAACCCCTAAATCTTTTGCTCTGGAATTTCTCTGAATTTCCTGTCCATTTGGGGTACAATATTCCTTCGACTTTAGGTCTTCTCTTTTTCCGTACCGTAATAGCTGAAATTTCTCGGTGTTAAACTTCATATTGTTCTCTTCAGTCCACTTGTAGATTTTGTTTATGTCGGTTTGTAGAAATCCTATGTCTTCTGGGTTTCTTATTTTTCTACTGACCTTTGTATCATCCGCAAAGGATGTTACTGTGCTGTCTCTGGTAACGTCCTCATCTATGTCAGTTAGCATGATTATGAAGAGTAGTGGAGCTAATACTGTTCCTTGTGGTACCGAGCTGAGGACCTCTGATTCTGATGAAGATACTCCTTGTACTGTAACGACTTGCCTCCGCTCACTAAGGAAATTATATATTCATTTCCCTACTTTTCCTGTTATTCCCATATATTTCAGTTTATGTATTATGATTCCGTGGTCACACTTGTCGAACGCTTTAGCAAAGTCTGTGTATAGTACATCATAGTTTTCATTACTTTCAAGTGAATCAATAATGTTGTTGTAGTGTTCCATTAGTTTTGATAGGCATGATCTGCCTGATCGAAACCCGTGTTGGTTATCATTGAATTTTTTCTGAGTTTCCAAAAAGTCATAGATTTTCTGTCTAACTATTCTTTCAAATATTTTAGTGAGATGAGATGTAAGCGACACTGGCCTATAGTTTTTGGCCTCGGATCGATCTCCTCCTTTATATTGGGACTATGTTCGCGCTCTTCAGGATGCCCGGTATTTCTCCCGTGTCTAATGATCGTCTCCATATCCAGTATAGGGGCTCAGCGATTGCATTCTTGCAGTTTTTGATCAGTGTGGCATTCCATTTATCCGGTCCTGCCGCTGAGTGTGTTTTTAGTTTCTCTATGGCTTGTGTAATATCATCCGTCGTAAAGTCGAAATCCGTTATACTTTCCCCTTGTGGTTCTTCTTCAAAGAACGCGTTTCTATCGCATATCAATTTGTCAGTTTTTGGGATACTGAAAGATGATTCGTACTGAACTCTTAATATTTCAGATACTTCCGTTAGATCATCAGATAAATCCCTATATATATATATATATATTGTTATTGTTATTCGTTATCATATTGTTATTCGTTATTTCCTCCTCTATCTCATCCACCCGAATTTTCATTAGAACATTTCCGGACTTGTTTCCCCATTATTTCATCCTTTTTTGTAACACTCGACGTAAAGGAGGATGTGCTATTTACACACGCGAAAGACATATGACAGAAGTGATTGTAAGTACCTCAAACAGCTACATAGAATGTGTAGCAGCAAAAGTTGAAAAATTAAATATAGTACTAATTGTAATGTACAGACCCCCAAACATGCCATCCTCAAAATTTTCAGAGTCCATTACAGAGGTAAGAAACTTGGTAAAAGATCTACACTCTCCACCCCAAAATATTTTTCTCTGTAGTGATTTTAATTTCCCATTCATGAAATATAAAATGATAGGAAAAAATATATGTATACACCAGGACAAGGGGAGCACACGGGAAGACCAGGGCAGGTAAAAATGCTACTAGCTCTAGCTGATGAATTTATGTTAACACAAAAAATAACAGAAAACACAAGAAAAACAACTGCCTAGATTTGGTATTCACAAACAACAGCAACCGAATTGATAATGTAGAAACATCCCCAACTATAATATCGGACCACAACATTATTGAAATAACAACCAATATAAAAGAAACAGGAAAGGAAAGAACGCGAACAACAGAAAGAAGCAAATTCGAAATTCTTAGTTTTCACTCCAAAGCTATAAACTGGGAAGGTGTTGCATCCAGCATGGAAGTAATAGATTAGAAACTATCTTCGAGGCTAAGACAACGGAAGAGATGCTAATGACTTTAGAGGAGAAGACGCTGGAAATTGTGGAAAGACGTGTCCCAAAAATACAGCAAAGAGGAAAGAGAAGCAGGTTCGAGAGACAAAAGAGGTCATTGTTCCGAAAGAGAAAAAGAGTGACTGCAAAACTAAGTAACTGTCAAGATAACATCAGGAGAATATTAAATGATAAACTGCAGAGTGTCGATGACGTCATACAGGAACTAATTGAGAAGCATACAGAAAAAGACGACGACGACGCTATAGAAGTGAAAAAGGTTAACTCAAAGTACTTCTATAATTTTGCAAAAAGGAAGTCGAAAAACCACGCGACTATCGGACCTCTGAAAAACGAGAATAGTGCTTTATCTGATGATCTAACAGATGTATCTGAAATATTAAGAGCCAGGGCCGTTTCCTCCAATAGGCGAAATAGGCGACTGTTAGGGTCTCGCTTCAAAAAAGTGTAGGATGCAAAATTTCTGAAGGATACGATAGGGATTGAATTCGAAACAATCTTTGTATTTATTGAGCAAAATGTTTTTAAAAATGTAAAAATGTTTTTGTTCAGTGTGCAAAAATTACAACAAAAGAAACACTAACTTTCAATGAAAATTTTCATTTTGGCAATACAAATTTGGCTTACTGTGTGCAATACTAGTTATAGGCATATTCTTTAAAATAAATTTAAAAAGTTAGTAACCATTCTCTCTCTCACACACACACACACACACACACACATATATATATATATATATATATATATATATATATATATATATATATATATATATATATATATATATATATATATGGGAATGAACTCAGAATGGTCCCCTGAGTTTTTTATGATACACACAGACCGTGCATGGAACAAGGAACTCTTCTGGGATAATTAAATTCACTATAGTCCGAATAAGTAATGGTAAATGACAAATGACAAATACCATAGTTTTTCTTTTTCATGATGCTAGCCCGACGTGGGCAACGGGTCACTCGCAAGGAGATCCCACAAATATAGCTTCCCTCACCAGCTATCTGCAAAACAGACAGGATCTAGCTTTGGGACATGTTATGTGCCTTGAAAAGTGGACGCTCAATTCTGCCAGTTGAGGTTTAAGTTTTGTTTTTTTGGCTAAAATATAATAGTTACCCCTTTTTCTTTGATGTATTCGATCTGACGTGAAGACAGCGAGTCTTTTGCTTATATTGCTTGCTCAAATGATTCTCACTGTAAACTCATAGATAACATAGCTTTCTTCTACTACTTCTTTCACCACCTTTCTCTACAAAAAAAAAAAAAAAAATGGTGTCAATAATCCTGCAGGGTTGAAAGCACCTTAAACAGAAAAAAAACAAACAAACTCATAGATAGGTATTATAGTAAGATAATATTCCTGTTAACTTCCTGGATGGAATGATTTTATTGCCCCCCTGAAGAGGGAATCGAAAGACGCCTACGATTTGTGGTGCTTTCATGGTAGACCCAGATTAGGACCAGTATACATAAATATGTGTAGAAGTCGGGGTCAGTATAAGGCGACCATAAGGCGATGTAAACAGGAAGAAGAGTCTATTCGAGCATCAAAAGCCTGTGAAGCTCACATAAATAACGATAATAACAAATTTTGGAAACTTGTTAAGAATCAAACGGGTGTCAAAAATGTCCTCCCTCCGACAATCGATGGGGTGTCGGGGGAGGATGAAATTGCAAAGCTGTGGAAAAACCACTACTCTAACATTCTTAATAGTGTGAGTAGGGATAATCTTAAGATAGATTGCAGCGAAACGATTGTGGGAGGGACAAGGGAAAATATTTTGATATCATTTTCTGAAGTAAAGAGGTTAATTAAAGAGTTAAAGACTGGTTCTGCGTCAGGGGTAGATGACTTATCGAATGAGCACTTAAAATATGCAAATGACGTAGTATGTCTGCATATATCATTGCTCCTATCAGCCATGCTTGCTCATAGCTATATCCCTGCAGAGTTCATGAGGGTATATATCTTGCCCCTGGTCAAAATAAGTATGGAGACATTCTGTCCAGCAATAATTACAGGCCTATTGCTGTCGCTTCCTGCTTCTCGAAACTACTAGAAAAACTCTTGTTACTCCGATTAAATGATTTCCTATGGACATCTCCTAATCAGTTTGGCTTTAAAAGGTCCCACTCAACTACTCTGTGTGTATCTATGTACTTAAAGAAACAATATCTAAATACATTGACAGTAATTCAACCATTTATAGCTGTTTCCTTGATATAAGTAAGGCATATGATAGGGTGAACCACAATATTTTATTTGAAAAACTAGAAGACAGGAAGGTTTCCATGTACATATTAAATTTATTGAAATTTTGGTATTCCCACCAATCTTTCACTGTTAGGTGGGGCAATGTACTATCCGAGTGTTTTGGCTCCTCTTGCGGGGTGAGACAAGGCTCCTTGCTCTCCCCTATGCTGTTTAATGTGTATATTGACGGATTAATTGCTTCACTTAATGAGGCAACAGTAGGATGTTGTATAGATAACACAAGGATAAATAACTTAGTTTATGCCGATGATATGGTGTTAATAAGTCCCTCTGTTAAAGGTCTGGATCGGCTACTAAATGTCTGCGAAGTGTATTCGCAGAAACATGATAGTCTTTTTAATGTTACAAAAACTAAGGTTATGCATTTTCATCCTAAAAGCTGTAATCAGCCAGCTGATATAAGGTTTAAAATGAATGGTGAAGTAATTGAGGAAGTACAAGAGTTTAAGTATTTGGGTCAAACTATTACCAGCTCCTTGAGTGATGACTCGGATATAAGAAAACAATCTCGAAGCCTGTGTGCTAAAGCGAATATGACCATAAGGAACTTTCGTTTCTGTACAAGTGAAGCTAAAGACACACTCTTTCGTACTTTCTGCAGTAATATATACGGTCAGCAACGCTGGGTGAATTATAAAAAAGGTTCTGTCAGAACCCTAAATTTGCTGTACAACAGGTCTTTTAGACTCTTACATAAATTACCCCCGAGATGCTCAGCTTCGCAAATGTTTGCTACCCGCAATGTTCCGAGCTTCCCGGAGGTAACAAGACGTGCTCAACACAGTCTAATGCAAAGAATTAAAAAATCAACCAACCCGATCATCCAAGCTATCCATGAGTCCTGCCATTTATCCTCTAAGCTATGGACTTCGTGGTACGAAAACGTCTGTCTGTAGCTCCACTTAACTTCGACAGTGCAGTATTATTTCTAATCAATTGTATATATTTTTATCCTTAGTGTATGAACTGTCATTGTATTAATAATATTTGTCATATGGACTATAGTCTGCCAATAAACCTTTTCATTTTCATTTTCATTGAGGTTCTAAACGTAGCAGGGCTAGGCTGCTGTAAACCCTAGATCCATGTCCCAAAGCTGGATCCTGTCTGCTTTGCAGATAGCTGGTGAGGTAAGCTATATTTGTGGGATCTCTTTGCTGGTGATCCGTTGCCCACGTCGGGCTAGCATCATGAAAAAGAAAAACTATGGTATTTGTCATTTACCATTACTTATTCGGACTATGGTGAATTTAATTATCCCAGAAGAGTTCCTTGTTCCATGCACGGTCTGTGTGTATCATATATATATATATTATATATATATATATATATATATATATATATTCACTAAAATCACAGAATAACACGTGATCTTATTAATAAGCAAACAACCACAGGGAAAAGGAAACACGAAGTCCGAGCGCTTTCGTGATATATTCACATCTTCAAGGAGAAAAAAAAAAAAAATGTGAAGATGTGAATATATCACGAAAGCGCTCGGACTTCGTGTTTCCTTTTCCTTTTTCCTGTGGTTGTTTGCTTATATATATATATATATATACGTATATTAGTGATGTAGCGGATGTCATTTTTTTCACACCCGCGGATGCGGATGCGGAAGAGGATGTTTGATTTCAACATCCGCGGATGCGGATGCGGATGCGGATGTCTACATTTTCGTTATTTTTTAGGATATATTCGAGATTTGTTGTGTTTAACGTATATAATAAGTTATTATATAGAGAGAGCTGTAGCTATAATGTAGTATAATTGATTAATTGTACAATAATTGCTGTACTTTTCCCTGAATATATAAAATAATAGCAAGCATCTAACTAATATAGAAATCAATTAGTGATTTCGTCTGCAAATAAATTCGTTATATTTTGTTGAGTTTCAGCCACAATTAGAAACCATAATTGTGTTACCCGACCTCTTTCCCCAACCTCCACCCTTATAGAAAGAGATCTTTAATTAGCTTGATAACTATTTATATTAAGTTTAAAGTTTTATTAGGCATATTTATAAATGAGTAATTAAAATAAAGTAAACTAAGATGTTCATCGTTTAATATTCAAACTTAATTATAGGAAGGTTATGCTTAAGGAACATTAATTTTTCTGCCTTTTCTGCTGCCAGTCTGTTTCTCTTTTCATCATATATTAATCCAGCACTGCTAAATAATCTCTCGCTTGGTACGCTTGTTGGAGGACGTGCTAAATGTTTCCTTGCAAGTTTACTCAAGTATGGATAGATATTCTGCGTATTTTTCCACTAACTAATAGGATTGTCACATGCAGCCAGGCGTTTTTCTTGGTGATAGCTCTCGATCATTTTTACTACATCTTTTGACATCGCGTAGGTCTCGTCATCGCTGCTTGACTCAAGAAACTGAGAGAGATTCTGTGATAGATTTGCTTGTTGAAGGTGTTGGTTCTGTCACTGAAACTTTTATTCTTTTGGTGGGTGGCGAAGCGACAGATTCAAGAGATTGAAGCTCTTCAACTGCTTTGCCAAGTGATGATTTAACTCGTTCTAATGTACTAGGTGAAAATAACTTAGCTTTGTAACGTGGATCTAAGTAGGTTGCAAGAGAGTAACTTCATACAAGAACAGCCTCTTGTCTTGTCGCTTGCATCACTTTTGCGCACAATGAACTAGTTCTATTATTATAGTAGAATTTGATAATTTCCGCTTATTAATGACATTTTATCTCAACGGTCCACATCCGCACGACATCCGCAGTCCAAAGTGCGGATGCAGATGCGGATGCGGATGCGAGAAAATGTGCGGATGTTCCGCTGATGCGGATGCGGATGTGACCTACATCACTAATATATATATATATATATATATGCAAAAAACAAGCATGATCGCGCTGCCTCATGGATGGAAAAGTTAAGGACTTTGTGCATGGCACGTGGGGCTTTATATATATATATTTATATATACACACACACACACACACACACACACTCGTATATACTATTATATATATATATATATATATATAATATATATATATATCTATATAGATATATATATATATCACATTATACAGATATAAGGCAGCTATTTTGATGCATATCTGGCAAACGATCAGCTAATAGGGTTGGGGGCCCCTAAAAATCTTGTCTGGGGCCCCAAAAATGCTAGAAACGGCCCTGTTCAGAGCTCAATACGAATCATCTTTCAGTATCCCAAAAACTAACAAATTGATATGCGAAAGAAACGCGTTCTTTAAAGAAGAACTACAAAGGGAAAGTATAACGGACTTCGACTTTACGACAGATGATATTACACAAGCTATGTATAGGGAAACTAAAAGCACACTCAGCGGCAGGATCGGATAAATGGAATGCCACACTGATCAAAAACTGCAAGAATGCAATCGCTGAGCCCCTATACTGGAGACGATCACTACAGTAGACACGGGAGAAATACCAGGCATCCTGAAGAGCGCGAACATAGTCCCAATATATAAAGGAGGAGATCGATCCGAGGCCAAAAACTACAGGCCAGTGTCGCTTACATCTCATCTCACTAAAATATTTGAAAGAATAGTTAGACAGAAAATCTGACTTTTTGGAAACTCAGAAAAAATTAAATGATAACCAACATGGGTTTTGGTCAGGCAGATCATGGCTATCACAACTAATGGAACACTACAACAACATTATTGATGCACTGGAAAGTAATGAAAACTATGATGTAATATACACAGCTTTTGCCAAAGCGTTCGACAAGTGTGACCATGGAATCATAATACATAAACTGAAATATATGGGAATAACAGGAAAAGTAGGGAAATTGATATATAATTTCCTTAGTGAGCGGCGGCAAGTCGTTATAGTACAAGGAGTATCTTTATCAAAATCAAATGTCCTCAGCTCAGTACCACAAGGAACAGTATTAACTCCACTACTCTTCATAATCATGCTAACTGACATAGATGAGGACGTTACCAGAGACAACACGGTAACATCCTTTGTCGATGACACAAAGCTCAGTAGAAAAATAAGAAACCCAGAAGATATAGGATTTCTACAAACTGACATGAACAGAATCTACAAGTGGACGGTAGACAACAATATGAAGTTTAATACTGAGAAATTTCAGTTGTTACGGTACAGAAAAAGCGAAGACCTAAAATCCATGGAATATTATACCCCAAATAGACAGGAAATTCAGAGAAATTGTAGAGCAAAAGATTTAGGAGTTGTAATGACTGATGATGCGAAATTTGAAACACAAAATAAGATAGCAGTAAACAGAGCAAAGAGAATAATGGGCAGATAATGAGAACCTTTAAACGAAGGGATAGAAATATAATGATTCCTCTACTGAAAACCCTGATCATACCCAAACTGGAATACTGCTCGGTCCTAACATCCCCATATAAAAAAGAAGACATTAGACAGCTAGAAGGGATTCAGAGAAGCTTCACAGCCAAGATCAATGGGTGCAGAGAACTAAATTACTGGAAAAGGTTACGCGAACTAGACCTATATTCACTGGAAAGGAGAAGAGAGAGATACATCATCATATACACTTGGAAAATAATGGAGAAACTAGTCCCTAATCTTACTCTGAACCCTGTAACTCCCCCAACAACAGTGGAAAGTAGAAAAGGAAGACTGTGTCGTGTTCCCAAATTAAGGGCGAAACAGGGAACATCCTTAACCCTGAAAGAAAATAGTTTTGTTGTGAGAGGACCAAAACTGTTTAATCAGCTGCCCAAAGACCTAAGGAACACAAATGGTTTGCAGTGGACATCTTCAAAAGAAGATTAGACGCCTGGCTCAAAACAATCCCCGATGAGCCGGGCGTACCTGGCTATGTGAGGTGAAGAGTACAAGAAACCAACTCACTACTTGACCAGGCCAACTGAAGAAGAGGGGCGACAAGCTTGACCTTCGTGAAATGAGGAATCATCGCACCGAACCTTTGAAAAGTTGAAAAGTTATATATATATATACACACAGTGGTGTAGTGCTAAATAAAGAAGTGAGGGAACGCATTTTGAAAGTGTTACTCAGATGCGGGGGGGACAATGGCGAGCGCGGCGAGCCCATACAGCTGGGGCTCCGGGGGCACTGTAAGCCCCCCCGGGAAATCTTTTGAAATCTGACCAATTTCAGGAATATTTTGAGGTCATATGCACTGGATATTAGGATATATTCCAAGGTTGAAGATGCAGTATTTCCAGTGTCATTAGATATATGACATCCAGTACGATCAATAAAAATAGCTAACAACTGGAATGATTAACTAAAAAAAAGTTAACAACTGGTACGCCGTGGTGACTGTTTCACCAGATCTTTATAGGCTAGCATTGCCTCAGTCGAAGCTAAAAGAAATGAAACAGTTAATGATTCTTTCTCATATTTCTTCTAGGGGTGGGAATTAAAATTTCATGACGTTAGAGCAGTGGTCGGCGAACTTTTTTGGGTATTACCCCAAAATATATTTGAGGACGTAATCAGGACGTAAATTCGTAATATTCTAAAATTTAGAATAACGCCACATTTATGTAACAAAATAAAATAAAAATATACGAAAAAAATATCAGCACAAAGTGTCTCTCATACCGCACGCATTACCCCCAAAAGTTTTAAATTTACCCCCATTTGGGTAATTTACCCCTGTTCCCCGACCACTGCCGGTTAGAGATTTGTAAGTTCGGATTTATTTGAAATAGTGAGGGAACGCCGTTCCGTCTACCAAAAAAAGTAAGGGAACGCCGTTCCCACGCGTTCCCACAGCACTACACCACTGTATATATATATATATATATATATATATATATATATATATAAAAGAATTTAAGCTTCATTTTAACTTCAGCAAGGGTACATAGGTGTTTTACGAGATTTCACCACTTAATTAAAATGAGTTGTTCCTTGAAGAGAGGAAGCGCTCTCCAAAGGTTGAAAATGATCGTGAAAATGCGTGAACATATCCCGGTAGTGAGGTCATGAAATGGCATTTAATGATACCTAAGTTAAGTGTTTGCTTCACTAAGATGGCACGCGTAGTGCCAAGTCTCTTTAATCTTTGCAACTGTCATTATTATATATATATATATATATATATATACATATATATATATATAGTATGTTGTTCGCCAGCTGCAAATTCATTTTGTTGTTAATTTTAACCTAATCATTTCAGCATATAACAAAAAAATTATACGTCGTTTTTATGTTAATTGTTCACTTAACTCTTTTATGGCTTCGTACAAGTGTTCGTTTTATTATCACAAAATCATTTAACAGTTCACCAAACCAAAATGTATTTATGAAACAATTAAAAATATTAAGCCCCATTACGGTAATATATATATCCTCGTTAACTTTGTTGCAGTTCCGTTCGTTGCTCTCTCTTCGCACGAATATATATATATATATATATATATATATATATATTAAGGAGTACTGGTTAATTAGGTTTTATAATTAATAGAATAATTGAGTGAAATTTCTTGGTTAGATTGGAAAACTTGTTTTTGTATTTGTGTCAAATTGATCGTGGACTCTAACGAGGAGCGAGTAATGACGACTCAAAATGACCATTCGAACGGGATAAAGATCAACGCTTCTACCCTTCGTACAATCCCACAGCGCTCGAATGAAGAAAAAGCAGTTAATAATACTTGCCAGAATCTTACAGCACCACGTTTGTTACGACGAACAACGGACGATCACGTGACGGGAGATCCTTCTTACATCAACGAGACGTCATCACCACTTTTTCAGTTACGGGAATGATTCTTCTCTGCCGATTAATTGGATTGATTAACACACTTGTCACGATATATACATACATACATGCATACGCGCGCGCGCACACACACACACACACACACACACACATATATATACACAGTGTGTGTATATATATATATATCATGTAATAATAATTATTACTTGAATAAAGATGTACCTCCTAAGTGTAATAATTATTATATATAGTCTAAATATAGTTTTAAATTACTGAATTAAACGTTTCAGATTACTTGAAGTGCAAATTTCGTTTGTAATTTTTTTCTTCTGCGATCGATAAGGTCAAAGTTGAATTTCAGCAAAAGGTCATTCACATGATCCTTAAAAGGGATGAATTAAGAATTACAGCCGATGTTGCAATCCGAATAATATCCGGTATTAATACCGGTTGGTTACAGGCAGGAATTTCATCTGAATATCAATAATAATTTCATTCAGGAGGGCCACGAACAGGCACAGCGCTCAGACCAACAAATGCGGCCCACTGCTTTAATTCCCGTATTATTATTATTATTATTATTATTTGAAGACACTGAGGACACTGAAGTTGAGAATCGAACCCCTGACCTCAGTGTCCTCACTTCGCTTAAAGGGAAACGGTGTTACCCACTGAACTACGGACGTTGGCATCGAATACCAAACTGTAAAAGTAGTTACGGAACTGTTGAAAATGTCACGAGCAGTTATTCGTATTGATTTTGTTTTTCAGAAACACTAAAATAACGTAAATGATGAAAATATTATACTGAAATAGTGGAAATATATCTATTAAAAAAGTTGTAGTCAAAAGGCGTAATAAAATGACATACTGTATATTAGCTTCTAAGAATAAAACTTTTAAACTTCAAAAGAAAAAGAAAAATAGGTTTCTTCATTAAGATTTGTGAAGTGATATATAGTGAATTTTATCTTCAGTGATAAACGTTTTCATTCTAAAACCATTATATATATATATATATATATTTATTTCTGCTACTAACATTTGAAGGTCTGATAGAATGTCTATTCAGTTTGTCATATGCATTTTATAAATAGTATATTATTCATAGAATACATTTTGATAAAAAATTGTAACCTGTCCTGCCTGACCTGCAAACTATTCAGGTAATTTAATCCTTAGTCATTATGCATACATGTGTTATATAAACGTCATCACCTGCTGGTGTTTGCTGGAGCCCTATATTTTTATTACGCTCTGTTAAAGGACACATAAAACTAGACTAATGTTATTGATCCAATCCTATTTTTAACTCTATAGACTAACTGTCGAGGCTCTCCTTCAAGTATATCCATAAGGAATAAGGACAATTTGCGCAGGTGTAAAGGTAATATACCATAATGCGCATACGCTAACAAAACTCGTTATGGCCAATAGCATTCAACTCTTCAAGTAAGGGTGGTTCACGACAGCCATTGTCCGAATGCTCGCGGTGCATTTAGAATTTCATATAAAACTGTTTCAAAGACAGGTATGACAGTCAACTCGGCATTCACCCCTAAATTATATAGAATTACAAATAGTCAGAAACATTAATGATAAATATTTAAAAAATATTTACTAGTAATAAAATAATTTTAACTGAAAAATATTTTTAAATGAAACGAATGAGAGCAAAGTGTAGTTTGCAAAACTTGGATCACTGATTAAACTATGATTCGGTCTCAGTGAGATATGAACATTTGGGGGCTTTATATATATATTGCGGTTTGTTTTATTAACTGTTCTGAAGATAATTGTTAAATTTTGTATCGGTTAAAATTTTTCAAGTGTATTTAACAGTGTGATAGCAAAAGTGTGTTTACGATTGTTTTGCTTTTCATGACGTCATTAATGCATTGTTTACAAAGATAAGCAAGGTGTGCCAGGTTGATCCCTCCTCCCAATTTTAAGATGCACGGTTCACTCAGGTGATTAACAATGAGAGATTATAATTACACGCCCACGTTCACTTGTAGTGTTAGACTTCGTTCTTTTAAGAAAAATTTTAACGAGTTATTGGGATGAAAAAGGCCTAAACCGAAAACATTAAAGGCTAATTACTGGGAGCCTGAATTAATAATACATCTACACCGTACTGTATCGCCTACGGGCCTAGAGAAATTAGGCTTCTTATTAAGCTTTATTTATCTTAGCTCACTTGAAAGTAGGCTAATTTAACCTTGTCTAAATTACGTCAATTAAGTTAGGTTCAAATTACTTGGGGATTAGGCCTATGGTACCAAGTGATATCCATACTTTGTAATTTTTGTAATATATTAATAGGCTTACAAAGTAGCCTACATAGGGCAAACATCCTAACCCTAGGCTAGGAGGCTAAGAGTAGGGCTTTGGCAACTAAACGGTAATTTACAATAGGCTAGAGCCTACTAGGTTTTATATTAAATTAACTTTCCTTGTTGAAATCATCATTTTGTGCTAGGACAGTCCTAAATGACTAATGGAATGACAAAACTTTATTTTCCAGACAGTGTCCATAACAACTTGGGAATATGTAAATTAGGTTAGGTTAAGTTAGTAATTGCTGTCTGAGCAGTGTCTGGATAGGTAAGTTTTACCACATATTATATATATATATACATACATATATATATATATATTATTATTATATATATATATCATAGGGTACCTAAATTGCCAAATTAAAGTTAAGGCCTAGGCTCAATCGAGGTTATGCTGTTTTGGAACCTATTTGGCTAATTATGCAGTAAAAATACATGACCCAAGATTCTAGTCAAATCTCCACTTTTCTAGTGTAATTTAGTGAGTTGTTCATATTTGACCTTCATTTCTTGTGCAAAATTGCCAAAACCTAACCTAACCTAGTACTTAAAAGTTTGTACATGGTGTACTTAGGGGGCTCTACCCCTGGGCCTCCCCCAGTGCCTTAACCTTATTAGTGAAAGTAATATGAATACAGTAATATAAAAACATTTTAATTTACAAACCTACATTTAATTTCCAGAGGTAGATAGAGCAACTTGATGTAAGAAAGAATGAATTTGAGTTTTATGGGGATGCTTAGCTATAAACACACACCATGTGAAATACTGGGAATAATAATAATTCTTGTTCCCTACATGGGAACTCTTCATGTCCTTCCACAATTGCTCTGTATTTTTGGTATGAACACCAGTTAGGCTTACAGAATCAACAAAATGTTCAGAATTATTGACCGTGCTCTGGGTGTAACCTCTCTCAGAAAGTGTACCAGCCTATATGCACTCCAAAGATCAGTGTGTATGATAGAACCAGGCAAAATATAACATTCTATTAATGGAATGAGGGTGTCTGATAATTGATCTGGGACAGGTAAAATATATTTACATTTAGACACCCTTTCAATACCACCAAACACCTCAAATTTCATGGACACAATTATAGCTATTTAGTCTTTCCAAATATGCTTTCATCAATCTCCACAATTATCTTAGGACCACCAATTGCAGGCTGATTTTCAAGGCACCTATTACAAACCTCTGAACGAAAAGATTTCCAGTGTTTAGCACTATGTAGACCAAAGTTAAACCAAGTTTATTTTCTGCATATCTTGGCTATAATAATGTACTTGGTCAAATATTATTTATAAATAGCAAATTTTGCTATGGAGCTATATGAACATGATCCTACCATATGTCTTTTAATACTGATATACTATATACCTTACCACATACTTATTTTTTAGATTTGTTCTTTTTATTAAGTTCGTACAAGAAATGAAGGTCAGATTTGAATAAAACACACTAAATTGCACTGGAAAAGTATAGATTTGACTAGTATCTTGGGTCCTGTATTTTACTGCATATTAACCCCATTTGCAAAAACTTTGTGCAAATAGGCCTCTCTTCATTTTCATAAACACTTACTTCAGAAGTTGGCAAAATTTCAAAATCCAAATGTAGTTCAGAGACTGAGTATAAAATAGCTCAGTTAGTAGGTTAGGTTAGTAATTATTTACTGTCCCCAAAGTGTGTCTGGATTCTAGAATTTCACGTAAAAGTCTTGATGCAAAATGTTAAATCCATTTTATATTTTGAAGACAAAATTTAAAAATTTAAAATCTAGATGCAAAGTCATTAATAGGATAAATCTTAATATAATTCCCATGTAGGATTTGGCAAATTATCCTGAATTTTCATGATTTCAATAGACTTCAGTATAGAAGAGTACAATGTATATTCCCACAAATTGCCAAACTTAGCACACTGGTAGAAAAACAGGACCAAGCAAATTGATTGGGCTATTTAAGTGTGACTTGACTTGTAGCTTATTTGGCAATTATCAAATTTTAGTTCTGACTCTGGCACAATAAACTGGTAATACAGGGTGATCACCTTAAAAGTGTATCTTTGCAAAGTAAACTTTGTAGTGCATGCTCTTAAGTTGATCACTCAGTATTAGTGTTTTAATGTGCCAGTTGGAAATAAAATTGTATAACTGCTGAGTAAGCTACTAGCTATGTCAGACTTAAATAGCCAAATTAACTTGCTTCTTCCTGTTTTTATGACAGTGGTTATTATAGGCTGATTACTGTATTTTATGGATAAAGAGCTACTCTATCTGCTGTTATATAGACAAGACCAGGTTTGTTACATTTTACTTAAGAACCTATTTGCACAGTTTGGTAGGTAGGCTAGTTACTGTACTAAAACTTGAGCTATTTTTTTTTATTTATATTTTTTCTATTTTATTAATTAATGATATTGCACTCAGACTTAAAATTTTGGTACTTTCATGTTATCCTGGACCCCAGACTTTTTGCCAAAAATATCACAACTTAACCTAACCAATTGTCAAGGGCATACAGTTGATGTAACCATACTTCTCGTATGTCCATAATGAGACTTTAAAAGATTATTAATAATAATAACAGAAAAACTGGTGCTTTCCTGTTAGGTAAACTGTTATGCCCTTGCCAATTGGTTAGGTTAAGTTATGATATTTTTGGCAAAAAGTCTGGGGTCTGGGATAACAGGAAAGTAGGTACCAAAATTTTTAATAAAGATTTTTGAAAGTTTATAGTGTAAATATAACACTGTGGCTATTTGACCAGCACCAGGGGCATACCCATAAATTTGCTAAAGGGGGGGGAGGGGCGAACTTGGAACTAATTGTAGAAGTACAGGGTGTCCCATAAGTCTGGCATCATAGGAAAAATAATAAAAAAAGGCAAAAGAAAAGCTTTTATTTACAGAACGTGCTCAATATGTCCACCATTGTTTTCAATACACAAATTCAGATGTGATACCCAGTCAGCAAGCACATGGTGAATGATGTCAGGAGTAATGGTGTTACATGCCCCAATAATGCGCTGCTGCAAATGTTCAACACTCTTAATTTTCTCTGCGTATACCAGCGCTTTCAAGTGGCCCCAGAGATAAAAATCTAGTGGCATGAGATCCAGGCTTCTAGCTGGCCATTCCACAGGCCCTCGATGTCCTATCCAATGACCAGGGAATTGTTGGTACAGGTATTCCCTTACTTGGGTGCTGTAATGCGCAGGAGCACCGTCTTGCTGGAACCATGTTGGGAAATTTCCTTCTTCGTTCAAGACACTGGGAAATGCTTCTTCCTTGAGCATATGTAGGTAGGTGCCTCCAGTGACATGTTAATCAAAAAGAGGGGGCCTATGATGTGATCTTCCAAATGCCACACCATACCATCACCCGAGATGCACCTTGTTCCTTTGAAGAGGTATACCAGTGAGGGTTGTTTTTGAGACCAGTAGCGGGTGTTCTGTCGATTTACCTCACCATTTCCATAAAAAACAGCCTCGTCACTGAACAGAATGGTGGACAGGAAATTGGCATCCCGAACATAAGAAAAATATGAATTATGGTTTGTAGAAATAGAAAAATATGAATTTCTCCTATGATGCCGGACTTATGGGACACCCTGTATAATTGAAAGAGAGAAATAATTTTTATGTACGTTCATGATGAGCTTATCATTCAATTAAAGATGATTAACTAGCTACTGCTAAGACACATTATGAATAAAAATATAAAAATTATATAAAAAATGTAAAAATTATGATAAAAATCTGATTAGTAACATAATATTCAATGCAAACTGCAATTAGATGCTCAGATTTGTATTAACATAAGAATAAAAAGTGCTAATTTCGAGATTAAGCATTTCCTTGGACTGTTACCTTTATAAAAGAAAATTATTCTCAGGGCTGGATTAAGAGTTTTCGGGATCATAAGTCATTTTAGACTTTTAGTAGTAGGAGAAGCAAGCGCTAGTGCCAAAGGTGCCAAAATCTTTTCATTTTCATTCTTATCCTGTTGTAACCTAGCAATTTTACTGGGATGAACAGTACTTTGATCATCATGCCCTGTAGTTCTAACCACTGTCAGTTTGGACATTTTTTCTTTTTGAAAAATTTATAAAGGTCCATTATCTTTAGTCGTGTGACACCTGCAAATAGTACTCTACAAAGTTACAAATAGAAATAGGAATTATTACTAACCATAACATTAAAGTCCATTATAATGAAACAAAAAATCCAAACAAAATCCACACAAAATTTTGTGTGCGCAATACAATGTGAAAAATTGTAAATTAAATGAAAACTTTGAAACTAAATTTTAAAATATGTAAAAAACTGAACACCAAATTTTAAAAATAATGTACTTAATGTTTCATTTCATTTATTAGTTACATGTTTGAGACCAAGTGGCCTTTACACATGATCACACAAAAAGTTTTAATCAATACTTAAAATTATCAAAATTTAGAAAGTTCACAAACTAAATATTTAAATGAATGTAAACAAAAATTGATAAACTGCGGTTGCCAGGTGCCATGAAAAATGACGCAATACTCATGAAACACAAAATCACTAGAAAGCTGGCTAACATTTTTTGATTGGCGCATGAAATATAATATGTAAAATATTTAATTGAATATGTAAATTAAATACATAAAAATAATAAAAATATTAATGAAATTAAATATGTAAAATATTTAATTGAATATGTAAATTAAATATGTAAAAATAATCAAAATAATAACCCCGGTTGCTCTCCCCTTCGGTACGCCTCTGACCAGCACTGGCTAAATAGTCTCCCAGGCTATTTAGCCAGCAGTCCTGTGCACAATAGACTGTTTTTGTGAGCTTTGTATTATTTTAAAAAATTTGCTATAATATTCATCTACATTTATATTAATAATTAAATAATAAATAAAATTTCTTAATTTTAAATTTGTTAACAATTTGTTTTAGGCTTTGAAGTGCTGTAATAATTGAATGCCTGGTTAGGTTAAGGTGACTAGAGTCCCAACTTTGGGTGGGACAGTCCCAAATTTATGACGTGCCCCGCTTTTCAAAATGTCCCGCATTTGAAGCAAATTTTCATAAATGTCCCGCTTTATTAAAATTACTGTTACATTAGACATTAGATGTCCTTTATGAATTAATAGAATTATGCCACATTCCAAATTTAAATACTAACTTGCAAACTGAACTGGTACGTTACATGTTGCCGTGCGGCAGTGCCGTGATTCCCGACTAGCGTTGGTTTCAGCATTGCCAGATTAGGGAAAAATCCCCTATTTGTATGGAAAAATAGAAGCCATAGGGATAGAAATGGAGGGGAAATGGTAGGGGATTTTATAATTGTTACCATTTTAAAGTAAATGCAATAAATTTGTGTTAATAGCCTAATTGCATATTACTTTGTTCCCATATTATGGAAATATGTGGTAAGTTATATTTATTATTATTAAGTACTTTGTAATTTATTGAAGCCAGTTTTGTTTATTTTTTTACTTTCTTACGGTTAATAAATTGTTCTTAAGGATATTCGTTTTTATTATTGTTATCCTTTCAAAATTGATAGTTAAATCATCATGGGGTATTTCTTGCGAAAATGTATAAAAATGGGGGATTTTTATTCATCAGAAAGGGGGATTCTAAGAGCAGCATCTGGCAACCCTGGTCAGTTTCAGTGTTTCATTAGTGGCCTCTGTGTAAAGTTCTGTTGTAGTATAATGTTTTTTTTTCATAATTATATATTTAAGAGAAAAATACAAGCTGTGAAGTATAATTGTTATATATATATATATATATATATATATAATTATATAATTATATATATATTATGAGGTAGAGAGGTGTCCCGCTTTTGGCTCCTGAAAATAGTCATTTTAGTTTATAACTCCAAAAATAGAAAAATGTCCCGCTTTTTGCTCCTAAAAATATGGTCACTTTAGGTTAGGTCAACTGTTACACCCTTGATGGTTGGTTAAGTTGTCATGATATTTTTGTTAGTTGGGTTAAGTCATGATATTTTCATTAAAACTAATGAAAATATCACAACAACCTAACCAATCATCAAGGGCGTACAGTTGACCTAACCAGGCATTCAATAATTTATTTGCATGAGAAATGAAGGTTAGATTTGAATAAAATGCACCAAAATACACCAGAAAAACCTATTCTCATATTAAACTCAACCCACAGGGGTAAAATGAATAATTACCACCATCCTATTTCAATCGATTTTAATTGATCCAAAAATTGCTTATATTTCCGTCAATATCAATTTGCGCAAGAAATACCATAGAAGAAAATAGATTCAGATTTAAATTCTACGTAAGAAAAACTGGATCTTGTGGGTCGTTGTATTATGTATATGAAAAATAAAGTAAATGATCCATTTTTTTTTTTACAAATTTGTTAAATACATTTACTTCTGGGTTATTTTGAAAATTTGAAAGGTCTTAACTTGGAATAAGCTAGATATAGTGGGGTAACCTATTAGAGTACTAGTCTAGGATACTGCACTTCTCAACATAGGTGTATGGGATGGCACTTTAATGGGGGGGTGGAAAAAATTTGCCCTGAATTTTCAGGGTGTCCTGATTTCCACATAAGCACTATGTGTAGCATAAAATAACGCGGGTTAAAGTATGAGTAACATATATTAAAGCCTTTTTGATATAAAAAACATTACAATTTACAAAAATGAGAAAATTTTGCTACAACATTTCTAAATGACGAGCAAAACTACGGCATTGCAGTTTATATAGAATTCAGTAAGTCCTCAACTTATGTCTTAATTATTAACTAGAAGTATAGTGCAAGTAATTAATTCACCTCAAGAAGTAAAAAAAAAACTAAAGGAATGTCAGGAAAAATCTCCACTGCAAATGCTCAATTTTCTGGTCCTCGGGGGGTCGCCACCCACCCTCCCAGATTCCTGGCCTCATACACCTATGCTTCTCAACAAAGGGAAGTGTAGGCCTAGGCCTAACCTTCTGGAGTATGTAGAATATACAGAATTCTACCATTTGAATGTGCTATTATTTAAAATGCCCAGAGTTTATATTCTTAGTTTGTAGATTGTTTTTGTTCTAAAGATGTATAGGGACTAATAAAGGTCGAAAATACTTTGAACAGAAGCAGAGCTGAAGGGGTAGCAGTATAATGACTGGAAGATCATAAAATGGAAATCATCTTGTTTATGAAAGAACAGTTCAGAGTACCTATATATTTAACAACTTTCTCTGCAGTTCACATAATAATGTATTCACCATACGTAAATACATGCAGTGAAAGGATTAAAAGGTAAACTTGGCAATTATGGTACAATTATTGGTACATGTCAAGATAACTTTCAGTATTTAATAGTGGAGATAAGCTGATAAGGGCCTAATTAACGAGTAGCTTTTAAGCTCACTAGCTGAATCAACCATTTGGCCAATTAATCTAATAATTTTTTTTCCCCTTTTTAATCACTGCTAATTATTACCATTATTGTCTTAGTAGTAAGTACTCTCATTCTACTCAGTGAGGAAACATGGTTTCACTTCTCTCTCAAGGATTTAATTTTTTTTTTAACCTATGTAAGTAGTTTTTTTTAGGATATACAAATAAGTAGCAGATTGTACAGTATATTTGTCGAGCAGATGTTATTTATATTTAAAGTTACGAGAGTAATACAAGTTGATTTTTTGCTTAATTTATGAAACTATTCTTCCTGATAATCTATTTAAGCTGAGTTAGTAAGTCTTGGTAGAAATTGCATTTAGTTTGTTAAATAATAGATAATGAATTAATATATGAGTATTTTACAATACAGTATTTTGAAGTTTGAATTTAAGCCTATTTAAATTTTCAAGCCATTGTGTTGAAAGTATATAAGATGTGTAAATAAATGAAATAAAATAAAACCTACACAAAAATAGTCCTCCCTCGATTCTTAGTTATAAAATATTTGCCAGTATTGAATGGGGTTGGCAAAAACCCAACCCACCTGGGTTTTATCAGACTTTTTCATCTTTTCAATTTGGCGAAAATAGTATAAAAATTGAGCTAAATAACTGAGAGCTTATTACAAAAATTTAACTATTTACCACAAGTTGTATTTTCATTGGGCAGTTAGGTCTATAGCTGTATGTTTTGCTTGAAAATAAAATGCTCAAATAAGTAATGTTTGTAATATCTCAGTCAGATTGTGTGAATATGGAATCTTTTTATTGATCCATATTTCAAGAATTAATCCATTACATTATTTTATTAGTGACTCATTGATTTATTTTGAAAAAAACTGAAAAAACCCAGTTCCGTTTTTTTTTTTTTTTTTTTTTTTTTAAGGTGTTTTTTCTGAAAAAATCCACCAGGGACAACTCGGTTAGGTCCACTCAGGCCAACCCTGGTATTCAATAAAATTGTATAATGTTAAGGTCAGTACATTACATTTACATGAAGTACCCAGGGCTATGAAGGTAGAATTTTGAATTAGAGATTGGTACTGAAGGTATGGAGATAGGATTAGGAAAATTCCCTTTGGCATCCCTTTCTAATGCCCCCGTCCTTATCTCAAAACCCACTCTATATATATATATATATATATATATATATACACACCTTACCTTACCTTACCTTATGAACCTTATGTTGTTTCGTGTGTTGGTCTTTCTTCACACGGAGGTCAAGCTGGTGGTCCCGCCTCTAGGTCTGGCCTGGTGGAGGAGCGAGTTACTTTCTTGCGCTCTCCACCGTACATAGCCAGGCACACCCGGCTCATCTGGTACTGTCCTGAGCCAGGCATCCAGTCTTTTCTTGAAGACTTCAACTTTGACCCCCGTTACATTTCTGAGGTCCTTAGGAAGCTGGTTGAAAAGTCTTGGCCCCCTGACAACCAAGCTATTTTCCTTCAGGGTTGAGGAGGTCCCTTGTCGTGCTTTTAATTTGGGAACACTACACATTCTGCCTTTCCTATTTTCCAGTGTTGTTTGAATGGTAATTGGGTTTAGTTTTAGGTTTGGTACCAGTTTTTCGATCATTTTCTATATGTAGATTATGATGTACCTCTCTCTTCTTCTTTCCAGTGAGTACAGATTTAGTTTACGTAGTCTTTCCCAGTAGTTGAGTTCTTTGCAGCCATCAATCTTGGCTGTGAAATGCCTTTGCGTTTCTTCTAATTTATTAGTTTCTTCCTTTTTATATGGGGACATCAAAACTGAGCAGTATTCAAGTTTTGGTATAATCAGTGTTTTTAGCAGGGGAATCATTACTGTCCTGTCCCTTCTCTTGAACATTCTTAGAACCTGTCTGGCGACTCTTTTTGCTTTATTTATCGCTATCTGATTTTGTTTCGAATTTCGCATCATCTGTCATTATTATCCCGAGATCAATCGCTTTCATGCTTCTCTGAATTTCCTGTCTATCTGGAGCATAATATGCAGTCTGTTTAAGTTCTTCTTTTCTACCATATCTCAAGAGTTGAAATTTCTCGGTGTTGAATGACATGTTGTCTTCTGACCATTTGTATATTTTGTTCGTGTCCCTCTGCAAGGCCTCCACGTCATGTACATCGCTGATTTTTCTGCTGATCTTTGTATCGTCTGCAAAGGATGTTACTATACTATTGCTGTTTACTCTGCTGTCTATGTCTGTTAGCATGATAATGAACAGGAGTGGGGCCAGTACTGTCCTTTGTGGTACTGAGCTGCGTACTTCCGATTCTGATGATGATATACTTTGAATTTTGACGACCTGCAGACGATCACTAAGGAAGTTGTAGATCCATTTTCCCACTTTGCCTGTTATTCCCATGTCTTTAATTTTATGTCCTATTATACTATGGTCACATTTATCGAAAGCTTATATATATATGTGTGTGTGTGTGTGTGTATATATAGGGTGGACCAGAAGTTGCTTTACCAAAAAATAAACTTGTTTACTTTGGTAAAGTGACTCATGACCCACCCTGTATATATGTGATGTTTTTAAACATCTAACACTATAAAAGGTTTATATTTTTTTATTAACTGAAATAAAAGCATGAAATTTTTACTGTACCTTCTCTTATACATAGGGGAATTAGTCACCAAGTACAAAATATGCTATATATAATGTCCTCTCAGCTCATTAACTCTTTGTACATGAACAAAAAAATTTTGCAGTGCTTTGAACAGAATATCTGTTGAAATCTGAGAAATTTCTTGTTCAGTTGATGCTTTCAATTCTTCTATTGTGTGTGGATTCTGTTTAAACACTTTTAAATAACCTCTCAGATAAAAGTCACAGGAGTTTAGATCTGGTGGTGATGGTGGTCATATTCTTTTATGATAAACCACAGGAAATCTGTTAGACAGGATTTTTCCATTGAAATTATTGTGTAAGTATTGTAAGCTGAGAGGACATCACACAGAGAATGTTTTCCCCATGTGTGAAGAAGGTATGTACAGTAAAATTTCATAATATATACAGTATACCATATATAGATATATATTTTTATACAGGAAGGAGGGGCCAAGAGCAAATGCCCACAAAAATGCTCCTTCCATAGAAGAAGAAAAGAGCCAAAATCAAGGGCCAAGGTTTTTGAGATGCCTGGACACTGTGTTTGGAAAGATGGATTGAGGAAGGTTGTTCTACCATTGACTGGTTGAGTAGATGAAATATTGAAAATACAAATTAACCCTTGCATTAGACAGTTGGGCAGAAAAGAGATGAGAATGTTTCAAAAGTAGAGTACTGCGTGCTTTCTTTAACCCTTCAAATATGGGAAGCGTACATTAACGCACATTTAACCCTTTCCCTGTAGCGGAAGGGTTAAAGGAGGAGGCACGTGGTTAGAGAGTTCGGAAGAGCGGTGTCCATTATAATAGTGATAATAAAGAGGGTGTGTGGTGAAAAGAGAGAGATTGAAGACAGTTAGTAAGAGGCAGGGAGTTGATGAGATGAAAAGCTTTTGATTCCACCCAGTCAGGTAGAGCTGTGTGGGTTGAGCCACCCCACACACGAGAAGTGTACTCCATACAAGGGTGGACAAGACCTCCGTATAGAGACAACAACTGAGTGGGAGTGAAGAAACTGTGGAGCTGGTACAGCACACCTAATCTCTCAGAAGCTGGTTTAGAAAGAGAGTATATGTAATCTTTCCAGGAAAGATCGCGAGAAAAGGAAATACCAAGAATATTAAGAGAACAGGAAGGATTGACTGTGGACTGTTGAAGGTAAGGGGATAGTCATGGTGCGATGAACAGACAGATTGTGATGAGTAGACGGATGAAGGAACAGAGACCTTGAAAGCAAGAAGATTTTCTCTGCCTCAGTAAGAGATAGTAGAAAAATCAGAGGTCAGGTGTACCATAGCCATTCTACATGAAGGATTGAGTGTCTGTTGAGAGGGATGCTTCATGAAGTGGGTGGAGAAGTGAAGAGTGGAGTCATTAATATAGGAGTGGATAGGACATGAATTTGACTTAACAGATCATTGATAAATAAAACAAAAAGATTGGGTGATAGGACAGAGCCCTGAGGAACGTCACTATTAATAGCTTTAGGAGAAGAACAGTGGCCATCTACAACTGGAACTATAGATTATCCAGAAAGGAAATCAGAGATGAAAGCACAGATAGAAGGATAGAAACTGGAGGAGGACAGTTTGGAAATTAAGGATTTGTCCAGACTCTATCAAAAGCTTTTGATATGTCTAGCACAATAGCGAAGGTTTCACCAAAATTCCAAAAGGAGGGTGACCAAGAGTCAGATAGATATGTAAGAAGATTGCCAGTAGAACATCCCTTGTGGAACCCATACTGATGATCTGAAATAAGATTGTGAGAAAATTGGTGTTTAAGAATCTTCCTATTAAGGATAGATTCAAAAACTTTAGAAAGGCAAGAAGTCAAAGTAATGAGATGATAGCTGGAGGGTTGAGAGTGGTCACCCTTATTTTAAATATGGAATGTGAACTTTGAACAGGAAGGAAAAGTACCAGATGAAAGACAAAGACCAAAGAATTTGCCTTTTGTCAGCACAGAACCACAGTTCTTGAGAACAACAGGAGTATGAAAAAACTATATAGGGCTATGGGTTGATTGCCTGATACCCTCATCCATTTAGAAATTTCCAGCAGATTTCATTGGAGAGTTAATGACAGAAGCCCTACATTTTTTCATTAGATAGTTATGTATGTGTAGATCTTCAAAGGACCTCTTTATGTATTGTTTTTAGTGGTTAATGTTAAATTTATATGCCTTCAGTATTTTAGCACTGCCTATATGATAAAGAAAAATTGCCTTGCCTTTTTATTTTGTTGAGCTTTGCTTCTGTTTGTAGGATGCACCGATGTTTTTCGATGTAGGGCCGTGGTATGATGGAGTTACACAATGAGTTGATTTGATGTAATTAATATAGGCAGTCACTATATTTAAATTCCTAAAGGTATAGGCCCATCCTTTTGCGTTATTAGGTTTATGTCACATGTTATTCACTCAGAACTTATAGGAAGATAAAGTACATCTTCCTTGCTTAAAAGCAGGGCTTAACATAAGCAAGTCCAAGCGAGCTGCTAATATAATCGTTAGGAATCCACTGATTCTTCAAAGTTCATTGACTCTTCCCTTGATGTAATTTTCACAAGTTGATGGAAAATGTTGAATACAAAATAATAAACTTGGTTTTTCTGTTGTGCAGGCCCAATGCCTACATATGGGGTTCTATGTATGGTATATAATTAATTTCATTCCCAATAGGCTATGTTGCCAATCCTGAGGCAATTTTGTAGATATTTAATTCAATTAATTAATAATTTATATTTAATTAAGAAGTAAAGGTACCACATACAATACCATGTTGTAAGCATGTATAGTTTTTCCATAAGGATGGACACCATCAGAACTATACATCTTCCTAGAGTTGAGCCCAGATAGGGCAGAAAAACAATTTTTGAAGGAGATTCTAATTTTGGACATGGTTAAGTCAGAGGAAGGAGGAGATGGAGGAACAGCACTGGAATCATCCAGGGTTGAGTTGAAAGAAAAAGTTTGAGTAGAGAGTTCAGCTTTATCAGGAGAAGAGATAGCCATTGAACCATTGGAATGGAAAAGAGGAAGGAAAGTAGTAGTACAGTTATTGGAGAGGTTCTTGCCTAGGTGCCAGAAAAAGCAAGAATAATTTGAATTAGATAGGTTTCACATTTTTTCTGATGAAGGAATTTTTGGTGAGTCAAAGAACATATTTTGTACAGTTCCAGGCAGAAATATAAGCTAAGTGAGAGTTGGCAGTTGGATCATGACAGTAGCTTCTGAAAGCCTCCTGTCTGGTGTGGATGGCATTAGAGCAAGTAAAGTTAAACCAAGCATTTTTTGCATTAGTTATAGGGATAGAATATAGAATGTATGCCTCCATGCCTGGGAGACTCTTGTCCATTATGCACTCAGCACATGCAGAGGGGCCCTAGGCACATAAGCATTAATCATTCCATGTGGAATCAGAGAAGTACTGCCTAAGGACCTCCTAGTCAGTGGTGCCAAAGTGCCAAAGACATCTCTTGGGAGGATCCAAATGCCAAATTGGAGCAATAGGACAGGAAATGGATACAAGATTGTGGTTAGTGATCCAAACAGAAAAAAAAGTTGGACAGTGTAAGAAGGATGAGTGGTGAGAAATAAACCCAGAATGTTGGATCTTTTTCCAAGGCAATTGAGAATATGAGTAAGGTGCTGTACAATTTGTTTTAGGTCATTTAGGAGAGAAGTTGTAAGCTAGTTCACCAGGGATGTCAGTGAAATGGGAGGAAAGCCAAAGGTGGTGGTGAACATTGAAATCACTTAAAATGGAGTTTTCAGCAGAAGAGTGGGATAGAATATTCCACTGTGGAATTGAGGTAGTCAGAGAGTTTTGGATAGTCAGTAGAATTAGGAGAAAGGTAGACAGCATAAATGTATTTTGAGATTGTCATGTTAGGTGTAGAATTCATGCATGCACGATTATTTAAAAAGCTTTCTTTTGTTTCTAAAAAATCCTGATAGTTTGAATTTTTGCTTTGTGTTCATGCATAAAGCAATATAAAAATAGTTCATTTCTGAAAGTTTCTCTAAATAAAAATAAATTGGTCATGTGAGTTAAGTCAAAGCAGATAATTTAATTTGGTCTGTAAAGTGGTTTATACTGAATCATTGAACTTTGGCAGTTGTTGGCTCTCTTGATTGCTCACATTTTGAGACATAAGTATAGACTAGACACAAAGGGCGGGTGAAGGTGCCGTTTGTAGTTATTAATATAGTTAAGAAATTTTATTTGCAGTTTTTTTTGTAATTTTTTAAACATTATTTTAGATGAAGTTCATCCATAGCATTTAAAATTAAATTTACAAAATACAGAAATGGTATCTCATAAAGCAATAAAATATGCCAAGAAAGCAAAATACTAAAAAAAAGAGACCAGCATTCTCCAAAACAAAAGATGAAGAGGAGGAGGAAGAAAAAAGTAATGTCTTTCTTGTACCTGATAATAATTTAGAATCATCAGTGGAGAAACAGAATGAATTAATATTGCAGTGCAGTTCCGGAGAAGATGCATCAATTGAAATTGAGGAAAGTAAAGAAATTACAAAATTGGCTGATACACCGCAAGAAAATAGTGTAGATGGTGAAGTTTCAAATGAAGCTGAAAAAACTTCACGATATGAATCATTTTATTGCTCAAGAAAGGAATCAGAGGATGGGGAATCGTGTGATTCTGTTAAATTTATTAACCATAAAAGCCTAGGTCATTGTTCTATGGAAGTTGTACAAAGTGATCCAGAGACTGACTCAGAATATGCTTATGTTGAAAAGGATTCACTTGCTCAATCAGAAAATAAACCTATTGATTCAGAAAGTATATTACTAGACAAAGGTTTTTCTAATTTAGAAACTCAGTCTCCTTTTTCAGCAGTGAAAGAGCTTATAAATTTGGAAAATACTTCGCAAGAAATAGATAATGCAACAGATTCAGAAGTAAAATGTCCAAAGGAAAACAACAACTCAATGGAGTATTTGCTCTTACAAAATGAACCAGGCAGTTATTTTACAGAGACTGAAAATGGATTGGGTCTCCAAATTTTACATAGTTTCAGGCAAGATACTGAAGATAATTATGAAAGCAAGCCTTATGATTTGTCAGTTAGGCCTAAAGCAGAAAATAAAAATGGATTAGATCTAACAGTAGGTGAAAAACATAACCAGATGGATCTCTCAAGAGATGAACATACAGTATGTTCTGATAATGATGAATTGGGTGAATGTGAAGTGCAAAAAGAGGGAAATGAAGAGAAACCTGACTGCCAAACTGAAGCGAGTGATTTCACATCACAACAACAATTGTTACTCGCTCATTTATCTAAAATTCAACAGAACTTTGTTTCAAATCTAATTCAGTACCAAGCTAGGTTTCTTGCACACTATCAACAGGTAAGATTATAATTTACTTTGTATAAATTATATTTTTAATTAAATGCAAAAAACTTCACTTTTTTCTACGTGAAGGTCAAAATATGATGATAAAAACCCACTCTAATAGACAGAGTTTATTTCCACAACAGTTTCGATGCTCACTGGCATCCTCTTTGGGTGGATACAGAAAAACGAATGAGCCAAAAACAAGAGGGAAAACAGTCCAGGGACCATTAGAAATTCGCACCTACGTTAGATCCTGTTCTCCCGACACTGGAAGGGCATTTTTATTAAAGGGACCCGCTTATAAGTACATTCGCACAAATTTAAAACTATCTTCTATACATACAGATTCTGTTATTTTTTTACATAATTATTACATTTATTATTAAATTTATTACATTTAATATTGCATTATTATTTATTACAGAAATTATAAATTTATTATAACATTGATTATTACAGTGTTGTTTATTATACAGAAATTATAAACTGAAAAATGAACGAAAAAGGTGAGAAGGAAACAATCCAGAGACCATTAAGAAATTTGCACCTAGGTTAGATCCCGTTCCCCTGACACCAGAAGGGCATTTTATTAAAGGATCCCGCTTATAAGTACATTTGCACAAATTAACTTTCTTCTTGTTCTATACATACAGATTCTATTTTGACATAATTACTGCATTTATTATTGCATTTACGTTTTTTAAGTTATTATTATTACCTTTACACTTATTATTACATTTATTTTATTACCTTTATTATTACATTTATTTTATTACCTTTATTATTACATTTATTTTATTACCTTTATTATTACATTTATTTTATTACCTTTATTATTACATTTATTTTATTACCTTTATTATTACATTTATTTTATTACCTTTATTATTACATTTATTTTATTACCTTTATTATTACATTTATTTTATTACCTTTATTATTACATTTATTTTATTACCTTTATTATTACATTTATTTTATTACCTTTATTATTACATTTATTTTATTACCTTTATTTTATTACCTTTATTATTACATTTATTTTATTACATTTATTTTATTACATTTATTTTATTACCTTTATTTTATTACATTTATTTTATTACATTTATTTTATTACCTTTATTTTATTACATTTATTTTATTACCTTTATTTTATTACATTTATTTTATTACCTTTATTTTATTACCTTTATTTTATTACCTTTATTTTATTACCTTTATTTTATTACCTTTATTTTATTACCTTTATTTTATTACCTTTATTTTATTACCTTTATTTTATTACCTTTATTTTATTACCTTTATTTTACCTTTATTTTATTACCTTTATTTTATTACCTTTATTTTATTACCTTTATTTTATTACCTTTATTTTATTACCTTTATTTTATTACCTTTATTTTATTACCTTTATTTTATTACATTTATTTTATTACCGAAAAATGAGTAAGGAAACAATCCAGAAACCTTTAAGAAATTCACACTTAGGTTAGAACCTGTTCACCCAACGCCATAAGGGATTTTTTGACCAAGAATCTCATTAGAGGGTCCAGCTTATAAGTACCTTCACACAAATTAAAATTATCCACTTGTTCTATCCATACAGATTCTATTATTTTTTGTTTGACATAATTATTGCATTTATAAAGTAACTTACTTGATTCCCAATCTATAGCATGATCATTTTGGCTGGCATGATAAAAAATTGCATTATTAGTATTACAACTTCTGAAGGCATATTTTTCTTTAATACAGGTTTCAATATTTCTTCCAGTTTCTCCTATGTATACTAAATCACAACTTTTACAGGGAATGCTGTAGACCAGAGCTTTCCAAACTGTGTGTCGTGACACATTAGTGGTGTGTTGCCAATACCTCCCAGGTGTGTCACCAAATTTAGTTAATTATTTTCAATATTTTTGTATTTTGAAAATTTTGATTTTTGTATCAACAAAATTGGCTACAAGATAAACCACCTACTGAAAAATTATCTGATATTTGATGACAAAAATTAATTAGTGTCACCAACGTGAAAAGTTTGGAAAGCTCTGCTGTAGACACAGGCTTGTTCCTGTTTTGCAACATTATTCCTAACCAATTTACTTTTTACGGTAGACGAATATTTGAATGCCAAAGCAAACTTAAAATCTTTCGTCAATGGTTTTACTCTTTCTAAGCTGGCAATGTAAGGTAAACTCGCATATTGTTTTTGGTTAACTGAAGGTTCCTGAGGGGCATAAAAAGATTTTTTGGCTTTAAAATACGCCTTTCTGATAAACCACTCAGGATATTTTAAATCCTTAAAAATGTTCCAAATCTTTGAATTTTCCGGGTCCAGCAAGTGTGGGCTACAAATCCTGAGTGCTCTTAGAAACATGGAAGAAATAATTGAGCTTTTAACCCCTTCATCATGATATGAAAAATAATGAATGTACGAATTACAATGAGTAGGTTTTCTATAGACTGTGAAATTGGGCTTTCCACTTTATTAATGACTAAAACATCTAGAAAAAGTAATTGTTTGTTGTTCTCCCATTCATACTTAAATTTAATAGAGGGAACAAGATTATTTAATGACTGAAAGAAAGTGTCAGTTGTTCCAGTGGTCAGGCCAAAATGAGAAAATATCATCTACATAACGAAACCAAATTAGATTCCTGGGACATATTGTTTGCAACAATTCTGACTCATAATATTCCACGTATAATGTACTCAGTATTGGGGATAAAGGGGACCCCATTCCCATACCAAAATGTTGCAAATAAAATTCTTCACCGAAGGAGAAGGCATTATTGGTGACACAGAGTTTTATCAGTTCTAAAAATATAGATGTGGGCATGCCTAGTTCTACGTTACATTGGCAATTTTCTATCTAAAAAACTAAGTATATCATCAGTGGAAACTTTCGTAAACAAGGACTCAACGTCAAAACTGATCATTCTTCCCCACTTTAAATCTAAGGACATAACTTTGTTAATAAAGTCACAGGAATTAGTGATGTGCGAGCCTGAAAATTTACCAACTAATGGGGACAATTTATCTGCAAGAAATTTAGATAACATGTAACTAAAGGAACCCCTGTGTGAAATAATGGGACAGAGTGGTATATTAATCTTATGGGTATTGGGTAAGCCATAAATGTGTGAATGTACTTATAAGCGGGTCCCTTTAATAAAAATGCCCTTCCGATGTTGGGAGAATGGGATCTAACCTAGGTGCAAATTTCTTAATGGTCCCTGGACTGTTTTCCCTCTTGTTTTTGGATCATTTTTTTTCTGTATCCACCTGAAGAGGATGTCAGTGGGCATCGAAACTGTTGTGGAAATAAACTCTGTCTATTAGAGTGGGTTTTTAGTATCATATAAAAAACCAAATTTTGAAAACATCACTATAAAAATGTACTAATCCAGAGGAGTGTGAGAAAGATGACTTGATATAAGTTAGCTGGTTGTTCAAGAGACACACTAGTGGGCATGTTGCTGCCAACTCCAAATACTAAAGTATTGTATGTATTGTACTGCATACACAAAAAATTAAGTCATTTTTATACAGTATTTACCACAATTTTAAAAAAATAATGCTGATCTATGTTTGAATCTTAGCTCATGCAGATCAAAAAAAGGTCATGAAATGTCTTCATCCTATCTCAGAATTTGTGCAGGTCAGGGGATCACTGTATTCCACATTATGAAATGTTTCCCAAGTTTTGAAGTTGAAGTGTCTGTTATTAACAGAATACGCTGTATGGTACTTTTTATTATGATGAATCATAAAAGATTTCATCATTACAAACCCAATGTTTCTGCTACTTATATCCTTAAAAGATTTTGTATATTACTCTCTATATAAGTAGTTCACAACTGGTGATTCGCATGCCAGATCCAGCCCACTGATGACTGTTGTATGACATTCTGTCTTGACTTATCAATGCTCATAAAAACATTCAAAAAAGTGACTTTTCTAGATTAAAAAATTTTCAATGTTTTTAAGCTATAATTTTATTAAATTTATAGAAAATCCTTATGCAGTTGGATAGTATGTTGCCTATGTTTTAGGATAATAAAAAAAGTTAATATTTCAGAAGAGTGCTTGAATCTTTGTCTCTCATTCCAAGTTGTCTTAAACACGTCTTAAACACCCAAACAATATACAGGGTGTCCCGTAAGTCTGGACCCATAGGGATTTATAATATATTTTTTTATTATGTTATTATTATTATTTTATTATTATTATTTTTTTATTATTTTTTTATTATTTTTTATTATGATTTTTATTTGTGGGGCCACTTGAAAGCCAAAGTGTACGAGGTCAAACTTCAGAACATTTTCCACCTTAAAGCACGCATTGTGGAGGCGTGTCAAGAAATTTCTGCGACTGTGATTCAGAAAGTGCTGTCGCAGTGGAGATTGCGTCTTCAACTATGTGTGCGACACAACGGCGGACACTTTGAACAGATTATGTAATAAATTTTTGGACTATTTTGTAATTTTATTATTTTTCCCTATGGGTCCAGACTTACGGGACACCCTGTATATCTAAGCTACATATTTTATTAAATAAATTACATACCCCTTAATAAATTACGCAAGTATCATAACGCTCAGTTAGGAAAGTGGCCAGTTTGTATTCCTTCCATCACTATATAAAATTCATCATAGGATATATTAAGTAAAACTGTAAATGCTTGAAGACATAGATAAATTTATGATTAAATAAATGAAAGTATGAAACTGTTTAAATGATGAATATGAATTTGTTAGAATATAAAAATGTAGTCTAAAGACCCAAATTTCCGAGATGATTATGGAGATTACACTTCTGCAGTGTAGTATTAGTGTAATTAATTAGTAGTTTAGTTTGCTTTACCAGATTCATTTCTAATGTGAAGAAACTGAAGGAAGTTAGACAGCAGTTTAAAAAAAGTTTAGGATTCTACAAAAGCCATTTGAATAACTGCTGTTATGCATTTTATTTCTGATGCTAAATTATAGTGACGAATTTTGACTAGACCCATGTCAGTATACCTTAATATAAATTGCCATTTGTGAGAACATAAAGAGGGTTGACAAAAGTAAGTAGACACTATGATAATTGTCCTCAAGAACAAATGACAAGGCTCATAAATGAAATGCCAGAATGCGTGTCAGTTATACATAATGTAAAGGGGGAAAGCAACATGATTTTAAATATATTGATTCAATAAATTTATTATTATTCATTGATTTATTATCAACTAAAAAACTATGGGGGAAAACAAAACAAAAAGGTGTGTACTTTTGTCAACCCTTTGTAGTGCATTGATGATGATACTTGTACCATAAATCTGCTGGTTCACTGTATTTGTTCCATAATGAAAATTTATGCATGGTATTGTCAGGCTGTTTCCTGGAGAACAGTAAGGCAAATTAAGCTTTAATTTAGAGAGAGAGAAAATTTACTATTGGTAACTGGTGTAGAGGAAATCTCTTCCTCAACCAGTAAAATATCTAAGGTGTTACGCAACAGAGAAAATTTAATTAAGACATTGGTCATTTTCTGAACTAGGACCCAGAAGTATTTATTTGACATCATGAGCACATCAAGATATTGATCAAGAATATGATAAAAATTAGATCAAAGAATAGGCCTACACGGGAGAGGGGGTGTTGAGAGTTGGATTATGTTGCCAATCAAGTAAATTGGAAGGATGATATATTGGATTGCACTTGTCTATCCACCATACTTTTGTGTTTGGGATATAACTTTTGAACTACTGATCATTACATAAATTGATGAAACTTTGCACATACATGGATGATCATAAGTCAATGCGTTTCAAGCAAAACTTGTCCCTGCATCAAGAATCAAGTCACAAATAGAAGGCAAGGGTCAAATGAAGATCCATGCCATAACTATTGAATTGCTCTAGGTAATTTGAAACTTCACGCATACATGAACAATTACATGGTCACAAATATAGGAGGGGGGACATCATTGTCATTCTAACACAGTTCTTGTTTGATTTAAGTTTAATTTAGATGGGTGGCTGACTGCATTGAATTGTTTTAATGATATCTAAAAAGATTGTCATGAGTGAGAGAATTATTTTGTTTGCAAAGTTAGACTTTAAAAGATAGTTTGAATGAAGCAAAACAGACTAAAAAGTTGCAGACTATGGTGTTGTTTTAATGGGGTTCAGCATTGGACACTGTTTTCACTTAAGGAAATTAGTTCTCTTAGAATGTAAGCATTGCTAAACATCAAGCAAAGTTTTAACCATAAGTAACCAGATCATGCAGTGCTTGTAAACCTAAAAAAATATGAAAGCATCCTTAATTTTGAATGTCATTTAGGTCACTTTTGTCACCTATGTCACTTCAGTTTGTTTTTATGCTATTTGCCTTCTGATTTGTTTTTACTTGGGTTCTATTTCACTTAGCTATTTGAAAGGGGCAATGAATGGAATTTTACTCTTATTCAATGCCTGATGTCACTATGCACTACCTGTTGCAATCTTTTATTCTTTTCAAGACTGATAATACATTATTTTTGAGAGTGGAATGGTGTTTTAATGCTGGTGATGATTTTTAATTGCGTAAGGAGTTGTAATTCAATTGAATTTGGAGTTTAAGGTTTGTGTATAGCTCAAGGTTCAGGTATTGATTTAATTAATTGCTAGGCTCGTTTCACTCTTGTTTTATAGTATCCAGTATGCTGAGATCTCAAATAATTTGCCAGAAATTCCACTGAGATCTCACGGATAAATTGAAAGTTGAATACTTTTTGCATTAAATATAATTGGAATAGGTGAATTTAGTAGCACAAAAAGCTTGAAGCAAATCTGATGACTTGCTGTTACAAAGACCAAAACAAATGCAGTCAGTCTTTGTATAACAATCAATTTCTTTTATGTACTGTGTGTGTGTGTGTGTGTGTGTGTGTGTGCATACAGAATTAGAACCCGGAAGGATAAAGTTTAGAGGGCAAAGTAATTCAGTACAGTATGTGATTGTAGTATCATGAACCATTTTTACTTGAAAATAAAAAATAAAGAATTTGTGTGGGTATTTCTTTTTGTGCTAATTAAGGAATAGCATGAATATGGGTCCAAATTCTCACTTAATCTGTAATTTGTGCAGTCTAGTAACAACGGAAAACTTGGCAATTGGATGTGATTTCTGCCAATGACTAAACAACTTTATCTGCATGAATTCAAATGATGGGGAAATAACTTGTCTCAAACATGAAACACATCATGGGGATCAAATTTCTATGTGGCGCATGTACACAGATCATAAATTCTTTCGCGGTCTTTAAAGAAATGGAGATAGCAGACTTGAAAGTTACAAAAAAGACAGAAGGGTCCAGAATGGTCCCAATGAAAAACTGGGTGGATATGAGAAAAGACGAAATAACTAATAATAGCATAATAACAAACAATAATTTAATTACAAATAACGATATAAACAATATAATACGGAAGGAAGACATAGATGAAAGAAAAGAAATAAGTAAAAGTTGCAAAGTAGTCAAACGGTCCAATGAGTGAAATGATAAAAAGATAACTAAAAATGTAGAAAATAAACAGCTAAAGAAAAATAATGATAATGCCAAAATTAAGAACTTTGAAAATAATAAGAAAAGAAGCAGAAGCGTAGAAAATATCGTATGTAAATACTATGCGAAAGGAAACTGCATATATCGGGATGGGCAATGCATATATGCACATCCCACATTATGCAAAACGCATTACACAAGTGGATACTGCAAATTTGATAAGAAATGTATGTTCCACCATCTTACGGTCTGCAACACTTATGCAAGATATGGGTGAACAGAAAAAAACGAACATCAAAGAAGAGTACCAATTTTTTAGATGCAGCCAACACATTTCAGCTGCTAAATACTATCCAACAATTACAAAACCAGCTGATAAATATAAATATAGGAATCTGAGATCTGGACAGAAGGTACGAACAAAGGCACTTCATGTGTTATCGGGACAACAGGTAATGACAAAGATAAAAAGAAGTAAATTTTCGGAGGACCACAAGGCAACGAAACTGGCACTCCCATTGGAAAACAAATCAGAACCACTGTATGCGAAAAAGAAAGAGAAAAAATAGAAATAATCCTAGCCAACATACAGGGCCTTAAATCAAACCATTCCACGAAGAAAGTTGTATACCTGAAAGGACTCCTGCAAGAAGCTGGAGCAGACTTTGCATGCCTCATGGAAACTCATCTAAAGGACTGCCAGGCGAACTGTGAAAATTGTGAGTCCTGTATTGACAAAAAAATATGCAAATTGACAACTATAACATCCTCCGAGCCGACAGAGCAGTGAGACGTAAAGGAAGATGTGCTATTTACACAGGCGAAAGGCACATAGCAGAAATGGCTATAAGTACCTCAAACAACCACGTAGAATGTGTAGCAGCAAAAATTGAAAAATTAAATATGGTACTAATTGTAATGTACAGACCCCCAAACATGCCAACCTCAAATTTTTCAGATTCCATTATAGAGGTAAGAAACTTGGTAAAAGATCTACACTCCACCCAAAAATATTTTTCTCTGTGGTGATTTTAATTTCCCATTCATGAAATATAAAAGGATAGGAAAAAATATATGTATACACCAGGACAAGGGGGGCACATGAGAAGACCAGGAGCAGGTAAAAATGCTACTAGCTCTAGCTGATGAATTTATGTTAGTGCAAGAAATAACAGAAAACAAGAAAAATGACTGCCTAGATTTGGTATTCACAAACAACAGTAATCTAATTGTTAATGTAGAAATATCCCCAATTATGATATCGGACCACAACATTATTGAAATAACAACTAATATAAAGGCAACAGGAAAGGAAAGAATACGCACAACAGAAAGAAGCAAATTCAAAATTTTAAATTTTCACTCCAAAGCTATAAACTGGGAAGATGTGACATCCAGCATGGAAGTAATAGATTGGAAAACCATTTTCGAGGCCAAAACAATGGAGGAGATGCTAATGACATTAGAGAAGATGTTAGAAATTGTGGAAAAACATGTCCCAAAGATACAACAAAGAGGAAAGAGAAGCAGGTTTGAAAGACAAAAGAGGACATTGTTTTGAAAGAGAAAAAGAGACTGCAAAATTAAGTAATTGTAAGATAACATCAGAAAAATATTAAATGATAAACTGCAAAGTATTGATGTCATCATACAGGAACTAATCGAGAAGCATACAGAAAAAGATGATGATGATGCTATAGAAGCGATAAAGGCTAACTCAAAGTACTTCTATAACTTAGCAAAAAGAAAGTCGAAAAACCATGCGACTATCAGACCTTTAAAAAATGAGAACAGTGCTTTATTTGATGATCTAACAGAAGTATCTCAAATATTAAGAGCTCAGTATGAATCATCTTTCAGTATCCCCAAAACTGACTAATTGATATGTGATAGAAACACATTCTCCTTCAAAGAATCACAAGGGAAAGTATAACGGATTTTGACTTTACGACGGATGATATTACACAAGCCATAGGAAAACTAAAAACACACTCAGCGGCAGGACTGGATAAATGGAATGCCACACTGATCAAAAACTGCAAGAATGCAATTGCTGAGCCCCTATACTGGTTATGGAGACGATCACTAGACACGGGAGAAATACCAGGCATCCTGAAGAGCGTGAACACAGTCCCAATATATAAAGGAGATTGATTGATCCGAGGCCAAAAACTATAGGCCAGTATCACTTACATCCCATCTCACTAAAATATTTGAAAGAATAGTTAGACAGAAAATCTATGACTTTTTGGAAACTCAGAAAAAATTAAATGATAACCAACTTAGGCATGATCTGCCTGACCAAAACCCATCACAACTAATGGAACACTACAACAACATTATTGATTCACTTGAAAGTAATGAAAACTATGATGCACTATACACAGACTTTGCTAAAGCGTTCAACAAGTGTGACCACGGAATCATAATACATGAAATGAAGTATATGGGAATAACAGGAAAAGTAGGGAAATGGATATATAATTTCCTTAGTGAGTGGTGGCAAGTCATTACAGTAAAAGGAGTATCTTCATCAGAATCAGAGGTCCTCAGCTCAGTACCACAAGGAACAGTATTAGCTCCACTAGCTACTCTTCATAATCATGCTAACTGACATAGATGAGGATGTTACCAGAGACAGCACAGTAACATCCTTTGCGGATGACACAAAGATCAGTAGAAAAATAAGAAACCCAGAAGACATAGGATCTCTACAAACTGACATAAACAGAATCTACAAGTGGATTGAAGACAACAATATGAAGTTTAACACCGAGAAATTTCAGCTATTATGGTACGGAAAAAGAGAGTACCTAAAATCCATGGAATATTATACCCCAAATGGACAGGAAATTCAGAGAAATTCCAGAGCAAAAGATTTAGGGGTTGTAATGACATGATGCGAAATTTGAAACACAAAATAAGATAGCAGTAAACAGAGCAAAGATATTGAGAATCTTTAAATGAAGGGATAGGAATGTAATGATTCCTCTACTGAAAACCCTGATAATACCCAAATTGGAATATTGCTTGGTCCTAATATCCCCATATAAAAAAGAAGACATTAGACAGCTGGAAGGGATCCAGAGAAGCTTCACAGCCAAGATCAATGGGTGCAAAGAACTAAATTACTGGGAAAGGTTGCGTGAACTACACCTATATTCACTGGAAAGGAGAAGAGAGAGAGAGAGCATTATTTACACTTGGAAAATAATGGAGAAACTAGTCCCTAATCTTACTCTGAATCCCATAACTCTCCAAACAATGGTGGAAAGTAGAAGCAGTAGACTGTGTCGTATTCCCAAATTGAAGGCGAGACAGGGAACATCCTTAACCCTGAAAGAAAATAGTTTTGTAGTGAGAGGACCAAAACTGTTTAATCAGTTGCCCAAAGACTTAAGAAACACGAAGGGAGTTGCAGTGGAAATCTTCAAAAGAAGACTAGATGCCTGGCTTGGAACAATCCCCGATGAGCCGGGCGTACCTGGCTATGTGAGGTGGAGAGCGCAAGAATCCAACTCACTACTTCACCAGGCCAGCTCGAGAGGAGGGGTGACGAGCTTGACCTTCGCGAAATGAGAATTCATCACGCGAAACCTTTGTAAGGTTGATTATTGATTTATTTATTGTACATGTGCACACAATAAATTATTGATTTATTTATTGTACACGTGCATACAATAAATTGATTTATTTATTTGTGTGTACACATGTATACACTGTTGTTTAGAGCATCATTTTTCACCCATTTTTAGTTATTTAAATTTATAATTATGAAAGCCTTAACAGGAGTCATAAGCAAAGCTTGTGATAGGCATTTTTATGCAACCATTTCCTTCAGACCTTTTGTATCTTTAAAATTTTATGCAACTTTGCAGTTCCACCAGCAAATGATGTCAGAAGCCAATTCCAGCAGTGATGACAACTCGTGTACTCAGGATGAAAAGAATGAAGATGAAGTACAGGAGAATTGCTCAGATTCTGAAGATAATAAATCATCCCCTTTAATTCCTCCTCCACTGATTCCTGCTGCCCATTTACTCGGTAACTTAGTTCCTTATGCCCTTTATCGCTCTCTGCTTCCAAATGTATCTGGATCTCCTTTGAGTTCCTTTGCCAACCCTCTAGTAAGCTCCATGGCTAGTCTTTCATCCCAGCAAGCTGTGGAAAATGAGAATGAAGATAGGAGTGATGGTGATGAATCAAGTCCTCCTCCCTCAGAAGCTTCTTCATCTCTCTTCCAACATCTTGTGAGGAAGTCAAATGAAATGGCTCAAAGTAACTCCAGTCCCTCTTCTTCCATTCGAAAATACTCGATTTTAAATACATTAATTGGGTCTTCCAAGCGAACAAGTACCTCCGCTGTAACAAAAAATGCTGAAAATTCAGATGAGAATGGTAAGTAATTGTACTGTAAATTTATGTAGCTACTCGTAATGGTAGTTTGAAAGCCCTTCTTAATAAGTATTATTTTTCTTATGTACTGGTATGTAATAAGGATGCTCCATAACTTCACTCGGTAGGTCTTCCATGGCACATCATCAATCAGTCTAATTGGTTGCAAAATGGCCATGTGTCAGTAGCCCTTAAATTCTATTATAGATAATCAGCTAATTTTGGTCTTTTTAAATTTTTTAATAGTATTTCATTCCATTTTTTAAAAAATAAAAACCCATTTGAAGGTGGGAGGATTGTGCCAGCCACTGAATAGCACCACCACTGATTTGAAACTAATGAGAAAAAATCTTAAACTGTTAACCATGCTTTTAATTATTGTCAAGAAAGGAGATACCATTAAAGAACTTAAAATTTGAGATTTGAAGATTGTTAATAACCTTTAGTTGATTCACTAGTTTCTTGACTGATCACTATTATCAATATAAGTCCTCAGAGAAATTACTTTCTCCATTTTTTTTTTTTTTTAGCATATATAATAACTCATACATTCTTTAAAACATTCTTTCTTTCCCACCCCCTTCTCTAACTCTTCAAAAATAGAATGATGTCACTTTTTTTTTTTTTTAAGATGTTGGAAACTCAAGCTTCCAATTTAAAAGGAAGAGAATAGCATTCTCAGCTAAACAATATGAATTACTTCAGGTAAGCCCATTGATTATTGGGACTAATTATTTCCCTGACCAAATAAATTTGGAGGGGCCAACTGGATTGCATTTGTCCATCTGTTCAGGCTATAATTTTTGAGCTGCTCAACATAAATTTATAAAATTTCATACACATATGGATGTGCGAAGTGTCATGAGCAAGAATCAGGTTTCTACATAAGAAGTCAAGGTCATGAATAGAAGTCAAATGAAGGTCTATGCCATAACCAGTGTTGTAAATTAAAGGGCCAAATTAAGTAAAATAAATAGTCCAGCTTCACAATTATTTATGTCATTGTAAATTGTAAAACCAATGTATTATTTTATTATTAATAAAGGTTATTTAATTTAATTCAATTCATCTAGGGCACATTTTTGCATTTTGAATGAAAATCTTTTGTCAAGAACACATAAGATGGGTCACACTGGGTGCATTGAAATTTGCCAAATGACATAATAGGAGATCAGCAAGGCCTTTACAGATATTTTTTTGTACCAGTTTGTTTTAAAGACATCTCTTGTTAAAAAATCAATATTTATTATGATGAATCTAGCCAGGAGAGTACGCAGTGACAATAGAAATCTACTTTACAACCAGGCCACCAGTTGCCCTATAAATTTAGTCAGGAGAGAGACTTTTTAAAGGAATGGGTTTGAAGACCCCAAAATGCAAAACCCTAGATGCAAGACTGTATAACTCTTGAACCATTCATCATAAATTGTTGAACCATCATATGCATATGCATCATCCCAAGGTGATGTTTCACAAGCAAGAATAAGATTCTTTTGCCAAAGGTAAAAGTTACAAATATAGGTGGGAACAAAGATGATGATCTGAATTTTATTCCAATCCATATTTCAGCTATATTGATCCTGAGCCACAGAAGTGTGTGTGTGTGTGTGTGTGCTGTGAAACACAACACACTACTGCATAGTTAGTTTGGTTTGGTATGTAACTGTCAATTCAGTTCAAGGTCATGCATGTGCACCCTTGAAATTCAAACATCCATAACTTTTAAGAATTGGACCCATGTTCATATAAAGTTTGACTGGGAATGACCTCAGCTATGACATTTCATCATGACTCACCCTATATATATATATATATATATATATATATATATATATATATATATATATACACACACATAGTCGACCCTCGACTTACGTAATTAATCCGTTCCGAGATGAGTTACTTAACTCGAAAATGACGTAAGTTGAACCCTGAAATACATGTAAATCGGGTAATCCATTCCAGGACCCCAAAAAAGTATTGAAAATAATAAAATAATTAAATTTTTTGATAAAAACAGTGTATATAAAGTATAAACAGAATTATAATGGTAATTAATAATTATTATTAAGAAACCATTTGTAAAAGAAAATACATATTAAAAATTAATAATAAAAAATTAATTTAGACTTACAATGGAGAGAGAGAGAGAGAGTTGAATAATGTACAGTAAAAATAATAATGAAATAACATGAAATACCCGGCCTCCTGCCAGTGAGTGGTTATGCACTGCGTTTGCGATTACGCAGCTATTACGCAACACAAAATAATTATGTAAGATGAATCAATTACAGTCAATGGGGGGCTTCTCGTAACTCAAAATTACGTAAGACCGTGACGACGTGAGTCGAGGGTCGACTATATATATATAGGGTGAGTCATGATGAAATATCATAACTTCTGGAGCTTATAGCTGAGGTCATTCCCAGTCAAAAACTTCATATGAACATCAGTCCAATTCTTAAAAGTTATGGATGTTTGAATTTCAAACAATCACATGTGTGACCTTGAACTGAATTGACAGTTACTGAACCAAACTAACTATGCAGTAGTGTGTTGTGTTTCACAGTGTGCAGTTGATGTTTTTTGCATTCAGAATGCCTTTAACGTTTTCAAATGCCAAATATGCCGATATGGTGTATGTTTATGGATTTTGTGATGGAAATACTACTGCTGCTGTTGCTGAATACCAGTGACGTTTTCCAAATCAAAGAATTCTGGACTGACAAGTGTTTAGCAACGTTTTCCAGAGATTGCGGGAGAGCAGTTCATTTCCTGGCATTACTGTTTTATCTGAGAGAGTGGTACAACAAGATGTGGCTGAACAAGAAAACATTATGCAGATGGTACAGCAGAGTCCTCATGTTAGTACATGAAGGATTTCCACACATCTTAGAGTTCCTCAAATGAGAGTATGTAGAATGTTACATGAAGAAGGAATGTATCTACAGCACATTCAGCACCTCCAACCTGGGGATTGTGCCCAATAGCTGGAATTTTGTAATTGGCTCAATGCTCATTGACAATTGCATCGATACATCTTGTTCTGTAATGAGGCTCAGTTTACCTGTGATGGTGTCAACAACACACACAATTCACATGTGTGGTCAGAAATTAATCCTCATGCCATTGTGGAAAGTAATTTTCAACATTGGTTCATTGTCAATATATGGTGTGGTATTCTCTACAGTCAGCTGATTGGTCCATTTATCCTTGAAGGTGATCTTACAGGTGACATTTATCTAGAATTTCTGCAAGATGAACTGCCACCACTGTTAGAAGATGTACCTTTGGCAACATGATTGCATATGTACTTCCAACAAGAGGAAGCTCCTCCCCATTTTAGCTGTGTAGTGGGAATGAATGTTGATGATTACTTCCCTGGTTGATGGATTGGTTGTGGTGGTGCACAAAGTTGTTTCACCCAGGTCTCTGAACCTAACCCCTCTAGATTTTTATCTGTTGGGGCACATGAAAGAGCTGGTGTACCAGAGAAAAGTGGAAACATGAGATGCATTGCCTCATTGCATTTCTGATGCTGCAGCCCTCATAAAGGACAATCTTAATAAACTAATGCGAGCTACATGCATGATTCACAGATGAGTTGCAATGTGTATTGAGGCTGAGGGTAGTCATTTTGAACAGTTATTGGAAATTCATGAATCAAAACTAGCAGCTATAACCTTTATTATTATTACCTTTATTAATAATAAAATAAATACATTTGTTTTACAATGACATGAATAATTGTCAAGCTGGACTATTTATTTAATTTAATTTGGCCCTTAAGCTTTAGGCTTTACTGGGCTCTTATTAAAAATAAACAGCTAGTTGTTATTTACTTATTTATTATTAACTAATAAGTATTATTAATAGTTAAAACATGTATTAATCTTAAATTATCACTACTGACATGACAAATGCAAGGTCACCATTGAAGCCACTATACCAGTACCATACAAAGAAACCAATATTATACATGAGAGATAAGAACTGAACAATCCGAAGAAATATGTTTTTAATATTAGATTACACACGAGAAATTAATAATTAATAAACAATAGTAATGGACTTTAATCCTAGATTTTTGTTAGTATGCCATTATTAATCAGGATTTCAACTTGGTTTTAAACAAATTTACATTCACAATATTTTTTATATCAGCATTTAAGTCATTCCATAGTTTCAGTCCAATGAAAATGGGTAGTTTTTGAGATGAAGATAATCTAAATTGAGGTATAACAAGCTTTGATCTATTTCTGGTCTGATACGAGTGGATTTCTTGATGAGTTACAAAATATCTATTTATCCTTGTAAATTAATGATTTTGTTCTTACACTCGTAAATAAAACTAAAATGTGCCAGTTTGGTTATATCATTGAGCTTTAGCAGGTTTAGCTCTTTAAATAATGCACTAGTGATCATGGAAATCAGCATCAGATAATAACCTTATTGCTCATTTTTGGATGGCAAAGATACCATTTAATGCGTTGGTAGCAGAGTTTCCCCAAACAAGGGTGCAGTACATTATATAAAGAAGAACAAGAGTATGATAGAGTTAATAAAACTTGTTAAGGTACTACATTTCTTAAGTTTAAATATTATAGCAATGCTCCTTGAAATCTTTTCCGCAATATAATTTACATGATCACTCTACTGCAAATTATCTCGCATTACACCAAGAAATTTTGTTACAGTACACTCCTTTATAGCGATTTCATCAACATTAAGTTCATCAAGATATACATTTCTTTTAATGGTAAAAATCATGAAATTTGTTTTACTTGTATTTAGGAAGAGTTTATTGGTGATCAACCATTTCATTACACTGATGAATTCTGAATTAATTCTTAGCTGAATTAACATCTTTGCAAGAAAAAGACACAGTTGTATCATCTGCAAACATTATGAGGTTCAGTATTTCAGATGAATGTGGAAGGTCATTTATATATAATAAAAATAACAGTGGACCCAGAGCTGAGCCCTGTGCCACACCATGTTTGACAAGCGCTTTAGTTAAGCAAACGTTATTTACTGATACAAAATGATATTTATTGGACAAATAACTTTTAAACCAATCACTGATTGTTCCTCTAAAGCCGTAACAATATAATTTATTAAGTACTAGGGGCACTCAATATATGTTGTCCCACCCTTTTTTCTTAGCTAAATAATAGGCCATGGGGCTAAAATGTCTTTTGGGCCGAACTTTCTGCGATTCACATAACTGGATTTTTCCAGGTTGAACCTCCCCTTCTTGTATAAAACTGCCTTTAAACGCCCTTGTATAAAACCGATGGTTAATGCAGTTTTGAAAATGGCATTTGACAGTGATGTGCATTGTAAACAAAGAGATGTTATTGAGTTCTTAACCACAGAGAAGGAAACAGTTGGAAATATGCACAAATGTCTACAAAATGTTTATGGAGATGATGCTGTTGACTGAAGCACAGTTGGACACTAGTCTAAATGTGTGAGATCATCGGGGAGAAGGAGAGCCAGCCTTGATGATGATCCACACAGTGGTCACTTGGCAATGGCTGTGACATCTCACACTGTGCAATGTGCTAACAGCATCATTTGATCAAATTGGCACATCACATACAAGGAGCTATCACTGGAGCTAGGAATTAGTGAAGGAAGTGTGAATATGATAATTCAGCAACTGGGATACTGGAAAGTGTGTTCATAGTTTGTTCCTTGTGAACTGACAGAAGATCACAAAGCCCAAAGAAAAGAAATTGCTTCTGAGTCATTGGTTCGATACAAGATAGAAGGGGATGACTTCCTTTCACGAATTGTGACTGGGGATGAGACTTGGGTACACCACTTTGAACCTGAAACAAAAAGCCAATCCATGGAGTGGCATCACACAGACTCCCCACGCAAGAAAAAGTTCAAAATGGCCCCCTCTGCAGGGAAGGTTATGGCCACCATCTTCTGGGACATGAAAAGTTTGACCAGAGAGAAAACTGGAAGACATCCTTCTTTTGCACAATAACGCAAGACCACACAACATTTTGCAAACAAGAGAGGTCATCACAAAAATGTGCTTGACTGTGTTACCTCACCCTCCATACAGCCTGGATCTGGCACCTTCAAACTTTCATTTGTTTGGGCCAATGAAGGATGCTATTCGTGGGAGAAAGTTTGAGAGTGATGATGAGGTTGTTGAGGAGGTTAAGAGGTGGCTCCAGTGGAACCCAGAGTACTTTTACCAGCAAGGAATAAAGGCTCTTGTTTCGAGGTGGAGGAAAGCCGTAGAAAAGGATGGAGACTGTGTGGAAAAATAAAAACTAGTAAAAAAGGTATGGAACTACTTGTGTACAAAATTTCTGGAACTTATTAAAGGAAACTTGGAAAGAAAAAAAAAGGTGGGTCAAAGTATAACCATTAACCATGTAATATAATGTTCATATGAAATTTTTGACTGGGAATGACCTTGGCTATAAGCTTCCGAAGTTATGACATTTCGTTGTGACTCATCCTGTGTATATATATATATATATATATATATATATATATATATATATATACTGTATATATATACACTGTATATATAAAAATATGCACCTCAGTGGTGTAGTGATTAGCATCATTGACTGCAAATGCACTAGCCCTGGGTTAGATTCTTGGTGATAGCATGTGGCATTCAGCTCTCACCCACTTATCTTTCCATACAAAAAAAAAACTGGTTGGTAGATAAAGAGGGACCCTAGGTACCCTAGTGGTTAAGACACTGGGCTGCTGATTGGGAGGTTGTGAGATTGAGTCTGGGTGAGGACTTTGTAATTTCTAACCACCTATGGTAGGTTGTGAGATCGAGTCTGGGTGAGGACCTTGTAATTTCTGACCACCTGTGGTAGGTTGTGGTTCTGACTCCATATTAAGCTGTAGCTCTAAGGCAGTGGTACTCATTGCACAGCTCATGATGGCCTAAGTGGCAGTTCTCAATGCATGGAATATGAGAGAGAGAAATTTGGATATACTGTATTCAATTTACCATATTTTCCGGCATATAACATGCACTTTTTCCGCCCCAAAATACTCCAAAAATCACCCTGCATTAAAATTAACTCGTTAAAATTGTACATGTGAAGTGAGGTAGGAGGTATATTTTTCCTAAATTTTCTCTTCAAAATTAAATTAGGGTGTGTTATATGCTGGGAAATATGGTATATAGGATCGCCATCACAAAAGAACAGCTGATGATATATATATATATATATATATATATATATATATATATATATATATATATATACACACACACAGATCTACAGAAGCTAAGGCTAACAAAGACCCTAAGACCCTAAGTTCCACTCTAAGGTTAGCCCGAGAGAAAGGAAAGAGTAGGGGGTTAAGAGAAGAGAATAAGGGGTTAAGTAAGTAGCAGCACCTATCACTCGTGGGTTAACATTCATTCAGAAAAAGAGAAAAAAAGACACTATCATCATCCACCGGACACTAGCCGACAAGTCAGAAAAATAATCAAAGAGAATAGGAGAGGGGTGAAAGATGAAAAGAAGTAAAATAAGAATGCTTACAAACCATGCAAACACAGTCTTAACTCACTGACATACCATGCAAACTACAGACATGCAAGTAAGGAGAGGATAAAAAGAAAAAAAAAAGTTAAACAAAAAGTGGGTTAGTTTATGCTACGAGCTACATCTATGTTCATGTTAGTCTAATTTTTTTTTGTTTTTTTGCTGGCATATCACATGCTGGCATATCACAAGCTGGCATTAATCATCAACAGACATCCTCGACCACCACCCCCAGAGCTCCTGTTACTAATTGTTTTTTATTTTAAACAATGTTAATATTTTTAAAATGCCTATCTAAATGGTTCTTAAACATATTAACACTGGTAGAGTTAAAGACTGACGCTGGAAGATTATTCCATTTATCAATTACTCTAAATGTAAAGAAGTTTTTAGCGATATTAGTAATGAAACGTCTGCCATGCAACTTAAATCTGTTATTACGAGTATTGCTATTAGCGAAAGTGAACAGTTTGTCAAAATTTACGTTATCAATGTTGTTTGCGATTTTGGAAACTTCAATAAGCTCCCCCCTTAATCTCCTAGTTTTGAGTGAATGCAAGTCTAACTCTTTAATCCTATATTCATAAGGCTTGTTGCGCAATGATGGAATTAGTTTTGTGGCACCATGCTGAACCCTTTTTAACCTATCAATATCCTCGCGCAAATACGGGCACCAAAACTGAATGGTATATTCTAAATGAGGCCTGACTAGGGACTTGTAAAGGGGCAATATAATATCCTTCGATTTAAATTTGAAATTACGTGCTATGAAGCTTAACATCCTATTAGCTTTTGCGCAAGACTCCAGGCACTAGTTCCTAACTTTTAAATCCTTAGATACGCGTATGCCTAAATCTTCTTCCTCGTCAATGCTTGCTAACTCTATCATCCATCGTATACGTGTAATTATTGTTACGAGAACCTATATGCAAAACTTTCCATTTGTCAATGTTAAATTGCATCTGCCACTTATCCGACTTATCCATCCACTCCATAATCCTATTTACATCATCTTTGAGCCTATTTCTATCATCCTCGTTAACAACCTTACCGCCTATTTTAGTATCATCCGCAAATTTTGACATGGTACTAGTGAATCCTAAGTCTGTCGCTAATGTAAATTACGAATAGCAATGGGCCTAACACTGAACCCTGAGGGACACCGCTACCTACATCCAACCACCCTGATTCACTACCATTAACAACGACTGTCTCCTAGCATGAAGCCATTCCTCTAACCAGTTAGCTACCTGACTGTGTATACCATGTGCTTTAACCTTCACAATTAATCTTCTATGTGGAACTGTATCAAATGCTTTTTTAAAATATAAATAAATAACATCAGCCGCTCTATGCCTATCGTATTCACGCACTATTTCGTTATGAAATTCTAACAAATTAGTTAAACAAGATCTATGGCATCGAAACCCATGCTGACTACTTACTATTAATCAAATCTCTACTTTCTAAGTGATCGATGATACAATCCCTAACTATGGATTCCAAAAGTTTACAGACAATTGACATTAAGCTAATGGGCCTATAATTGCTAGCTACTGTGCAGTCGGCTTTTTTAAAAATAAGCGTAACGTTGGCTAATTTGAAGTCTTCAGGAATAATCCCCATTTCGAGTGACTGATTAAAAATCTTGGTTAAGGGGCCTACGATAATGTCTTTCAAATCTTTCAAATGTCTGGGATAAAAAGCCTCAGGGCCTGGAGCCTTGCGAACTTTTAGCCTATCGATATAATGCGCAATCTCAGCCTCATAAACAGTTATTTCATCCAGTCTCGCTACTAAATGGAGCGATATCATCCACATCGGGGACATTATTTACGTCTTCTACGGTAAAAACTGTCACAAAAAAGTTATTGAAAATACCCGCCATCGCCTGAGCGTCAGAAGACAAAGCGCTGTTAACATCCACTAGAGGGCCAATGTTATCTTTTATCGGCTTATGATTATTGATGTATTCAAAAAACTTTTTTGGATTATGTTTACTATCTGCAGCTATAAGTACAGTATCTCTAAATTACTCTTAGCATTCCGAACTGATCTTTTAACCTGACGTCTAAGCTCGATATATCTCTTAAAGTTAGCTGCTGTGCCATTGCACTTATTAAGTCTATACGCTCTATTACGCTCATTTAGGAACTCTCCTATTTCCCTAGTCCACCACTTGGGCCTACCATGATTTCTAGCTTGCTTGGGCCTATGAGGAATAAACTCCCTTTCAATATTCATAAAACTTTCTTTAAACACCTCCCAATGCAAATTTGTGTCATTACCCATAAAGAAGTTATTCCAGTCCACTACTCTCATCCTATCTGCAAAATAGTAACTTCTATTACGTTACTATCCTTAGTGTTTTCTATCAATAACTTAAACCTAAGAATTTGATGATCACTACATCCTAAACTCTCGCCTACTTCTAAACTATCGACTATATTTTTGCCATTCGTCATCACCAAATCTAAAATATTGTCACTGCATGTTGGTTCGGTAATTATGTCATAAAAATTATCCTCCATGAACTCAATCAATCTCAAACCCTCCTCATTACCAGTAAAAGCTTCGTAATTAACATTAGGGCAGTTAAAGTCTCCGACAATTATACTATTCCAATTGTCAATAAAGTTATGAAGAAGTGAGTAAAATCTAGTATCAGTATTGAGGGGTTGAACGGGAGGTCTATAAACAACAAAAAAATTAAAATTAATACTACGCGCCCTAACTTCAATGCATATCACATTAATTGCTGCCAGAAAATCTATCTTAACCTTGATAGCCCTAAGGGAATTACGAATGTACAGCAAAATGGCAGCACCAATCCTATGTAACCTATCATTAGTAGAGAGTTTAAAACCTGATACATCAAGTTCCCCCAACAAGTCCCGAGTCACGGTATTTAACCATGTTTCAGTGATAGCAACTATATTGTAGTTGCTGGAAAAATTATCGCCTTAAATTTGTTTAATTTATTTCTAATACTACACACATTACAATAAAAGACGTTTAAGTTATTTTTTACCACGGGTTGGCATTTTAAACTTTTTTACATAGGGCCTGCATTCCATGGACCCACAACGTTTAAAGAAGGCTTCAACCAATACAGCTTTTGTATGTTTTCATCAATTAACCTACCTAGCCTAGCATTACCTATTTCATTAAAATGCACCCCCATCTTTTATAAAAAGGCTAGGATCACTGAATTCGGACCACAGCTTTACAAAGGGTACATTTTCCTCAGCACAAATCTCTCCTAATTTATTATTAAAAAATAGTTTTTGACGTAATACTAAGACCCAAACCGTGCCTAGGGGTAATACCTAGAACTAAAGACCTATCTGACCTCGCCTTCAGGGACCTAATTAACCCCCTATATATCTCCAAAAGGTCAGGCACTCTCGTATTGGGCCTATATGAGTCATTGCCTCTTACCATTGTCACCAACATCGAGTGATGGGAGGCAATGTCAATCATATCCACTTTGTCTCTAACTCTGTCAACCCTGGCTCCTGGGAGACAGACCCTCCTCCTCTTGGTTGGATGCTGTTTAATGAACTCTGTATCCATATGGCGCACTAAAGAGTCCCCAATTAAAATAGTTTCCCCCTCATTCACGTCCCTTTCTAAATGGGCAAATGGGTTCAAAACCTCGATAGGGGGAGTATTCCTATCACCTAACGTACATGGCCTAGCTCCACCCTTAACTCTCTAAATCCCTCCCCATCTACTAATCTCAGACAACCTTAACCTCTTCCTCAACTCTATCCAACCTTCCTGATAAGCTACCTAAACTAGAAACTAGGTTACACACCTCACCCTTCAAATTACTAATGTCTTCAACGTTAGTATTGGTTCGGCTTTCATCAACTGTAGCCCTACCCCTGCCCTCATCAAGCGTTGCAAGTCTTTCCATTACCTCACGTACACTACGTTTTATGTCAACTATTTCCTCCCTTAACTCGCAAAAGAAACAAACTGATCTCTCAGTAATCACCATAGGACCGCTGTTATAATCTTTAAAATCTGAATACCACCGGTTTACCCCACACCTAACACACGACGCTTTCTGCGATGGCATCATGCAGTTAAAATTAGTTTATAACCATCACAAGTATAAGTTAAATTAAGCCAGCACGCTATGAAAACTTCTAAATCGCTAAAAACCACTAATATTCAATTACTTAACTATAACAATGTGAATATAAATGCAAGTATATAAAATTCAAAACTTTCCAAAAGTAAAGTTATTAGCAATATGTAAAAGCAATATCAGAGAGCTCAAGAAATGCGTCCACTCAGTACAGAGTCTGGCTGACATATATATATGTGTGTGTGTGAGGTGGAGAGCACAAGAATCCAACTCACTACTTCACCAGGCCAACTCGAGAGGAAGGGTGACAACCTTGACCTTTATGAAATGAGAAATCATTGCGCAAAACCTTTGTAAGGTGCGCGCGCGCACACACACACACACACACACACACACACACACACACACACACACACACACACACACACTCACTACCAGTCAAATTTCAAATTTTGTTTTAAAGTTTTTTATTTATTAACTAAGTTATCATGACACAAATTCATAAGTACAAACATGGGAACTTAAATAACAACAAATGAGGACAATTTACCAAAAGCAGTCTAAATATTAGATTCATCAAAATAGCCTCCTCTAGCAGCAATTACAGCAGAACAAATTTGAGGCATGCACTCAACAAGAGAAACAAGATAATCTGGTGAAAGCTGCTGCCAGCACTCTTGTAAGAGTTCCCAGAGCTTCTGAGCACTGGATGGCTGCTTGGCTTTGTCTCGTCGATCCAGTTCATCCCACTCTAGCTCGATGGGGGTTCAGATCCAGGGACTATGCTGGCCATTCCATAACTGTGAGCTGACATTGCCATTCTTTCTGCTTCAGGTAATTTTGACACAGCTTGGAACTGTGTTTAGGATTGTTGTCTTGCTGCATTATGAACTGTTGGCCAACTAGTCGCAGTCCAGATGGGATAGCATGGTGCTGTAGAATACTGTGATAGCCATGTTGGTTCAGTATTCCAGTGATTTTATGGAGATCTCCAACTTGCTCCCCTGCAAAACATCTCCAGACCATCACACTTTCTCCACCGTGCTTTACCATTGGCACAACACACTGCTGTGTCATTCTTTCACCCACTCTGCGCTGCACAAATACTCTGCATTTGGATCCAAAAACTTCTAACTTTGATTCGTCAGTCCAAAGGACAAATTTCCATTGCTCAACAGTCCATTTTTGGTGTTTTTTAGCCCAGGCTAGCCTTTTCTTTTTGTTCTGGAGTCTCAGCATTGGTTTCTTTGCTGCAGTTTGTCCTTTTAATCCTGCCCCTCTCAGTCTTCTCTGAACAGTTGATGTTGAAAATGTTGTACTTCTGGAGTTGTTCAGCTGGGCTTTGATTTCAGGTGCTGTGAGGCATCTGTTGCGCAGACTGGTGACTCAGTTATACTTGTCCTCTGAGTCTGTTGTGGTTTTTGGTCACCTTGACCTTTTTCTGTCCTTATTTTGACCAGTTTCTTACTACCATTCAATGGCACAAGCAACTGCATTCACAGAAACTTAATTTTTTTGCAGTTTGCCTCAGTAATTGGCCCTCATTTCTCAAAAGTTACAATCCACTGTCTTTTTTCTGTTGTTAACTGAGCTTTGGCACCCATTTTTGCTTTTTGAAACACTGAAATGTACCTTAAACTACACAGTTAGCTTCTCTGCAAGAATTTTATATGTAAAGACCTGCAGCGCATGTTAATAACTGAACATGTATATTAACATACTCCTGAAGAAACACACTACCCCGGTAAAGACTTTTAAACTGTTTTTGGACCTTTGTGCAGAACTACTGGCATTAATTTTAGGTTGCATGCTAGACATAAACTAACACATTTTAAGGCTATTTTGAAGCTTTTGTGTTACAACACACTGCATAGTGCAGGTACACTGAAGCATACAATATGAAAGCCAGGTAAGCAAATTCATCTCTAGTACCTGTTAAGTTTACATTTGAAATTTGTCATGAACTAAGCAGCAAAACATTGGAAATTAGTAGGTGTACTTAAACTTTTGACTGGTAGTGTATATATGTGTGGCTCTCTCAGTGTGTGTTCTGAAGAAGTGGCTCCCTTAAAAAACTTAGTGAAAAACACTGCTCTAAGGTAAGGGCAACAAGCTTGAACTTTGTCAGAATTAACAATTCAGGCAGAAGCAAAACCAATGTTACCAAGGTGTGTGTGTGGTGTGTGTGTGTGTGTGTGTGTACTTATTTAATAGTTTAGTTAAATTATAATTTTCAGTATTGTACAGACTGTACACATTACTGAAGCTAAAATATAATATGATATTCAAAATATTTGTCTGTTAAAGCAAACAATTTTCCTTTCCTCATATACTAATTTGTTGATATGACTCCCAAGGTGGTGTTATAACATTTTGTATCAATTTATTTTATTGCCTACATATTAAAGATTTTGAATTGTATCAAAATAGTGTTTTTAAGCTATTCTGAAAGTTTAACTTATGAGCTGAGCTGGTCTAAATATGGTGCCATATTTTGAAGGTTTTGGCTCTTACCAATGAAAGTGAGGGTGGAAAAAGTGGCATTTACCAAACGAATGCATGTACGCAAAGAAAAGGAAGATGACAGCATTTATATTAGGGTGATTAACTGTAATTTATTGATTGTTGATTTAGTGGTGATTGTGGTGTTTGGCAATCATGGTTGATTTCAATTATCCAACCCCAAGGGAAAAGTTTTCTAATTTTATTTCAATCCCTCTTTAGGGGGAAACCAGAAAGGGTAAGGTGAAGGAATAAAGAGACGTCTTTTCTTGTATTTTCCTGTCATCTACTCTTGATATATATTGAAATTGTTCAAATATTTTAGATAAATCTTTGAGGAATGAATGTAAACTTCATTACTGTCATTTATTAAAATCTTTTATTTTGTCCAACCATTTGAATGATTCCAAGTGCCTGAAAGTAGTATTTGATCTATTGCCTCTCCATTTACATTTTGTTTTGTTTAATTCTCATCATTTCTAAATGTGTAGTGTGTCCAAAATGAACTAGATTCCACTTTTCACAAAACAATGAATTCACTCCACACGCAAGATTGTTAGATCTGTTTTTTATTAAAGTACCTTTAAAGTTATCATCAAATTAAAAGATCCAAATAACTAAGTTACCAAGTACTTAAAGTAAATGCTTTAAGTTTTTATGATTTTACCAAATATTTTCCATTTACCACATTAATTTTGAAAAGGGACTTTTTTAACCTTTCACCGTTATTTTAGACAACATTTGAACACAACAACTTCCCTGAACCCGGAGATCAGCAGTGCATCGCCCGCCAGTTGAAAGCCCCTTACAGAAGTATAAAAATGTGGTTTCAGAATAAGAGGGCAAATGCCAGGAAAAAACTGTTTCCGGGAGAAAAAGGTAAAAATACTTTTCTATCTTCTTAATGATTGCCACACCATAAGCAGAATATATTATCTAACCTTCCTGTCTATATGTATGAGCCATTTTCTGAAGCACAATATTTTAAGTAATTTTCATTATAATAATGCACTCTCTTGTTACATCGATAAAAGTGTTCAAGTGGGAACTTGAGCTATGTCTCAAAATTGTTAAAATGCTCTCGGATAGCATAACAGGATATTTTTAGTTTTATGGAAAGAACTTGAACTTTTAGATGTACTCCCATGGAATGCCCAAATACAGTTAAGTGTTTCGTTGCAAAGGAACCATTTGTACATTGAGCAGAGCTTGTCATTGGCTTTGGTTTATCAGAGAATTCAGCAGTAAGAAAGTTTGAGTTAAAATGTACTAATTGAGTCTCATTTTAGCTATTTATTCCTTAATTAATAAATACTGGTACCATTCACAGGTTCTGGTAGAACAGCTACTGGAGAAAAAATTCCTGGGGATACTGACACAAGATTTTACTGTGATAAATGTCCTTCAGCATTTATTTGCCAAAAATACTTAAGCAATCATTTAGATGCACACAGACTGTACACAAAAAATTGCCCAAAGTGTCATGTAGTATTCACCCATGAATGCCTCCTAAATACACACACAATTTCCAAATGTGGGAACAAAGAAGACAAATCTGCGAAGAAAGAATGTGGAAAGAATGAGGAAATGTCCATTTTGAAAGATGGACATACTGATGAGAAGAAGAGAGAGAAGGGGTTTAACGAGGAAGAAGTCTGTGGTAGAGAGATCAAATCATCTAAAATGAATGGTTACCATGGCGATTTGGATTCCTTGTCAAATAGTCAAGAAAATGGGTCTGGGATCCCTTCATCTATTTTGGCTCAACTTAATTCTTCTCTTCCTTTGCTGACGCTTTTGCAGATACAGAAAACCCAAGAAGAACAAAAGAATAACGATCAAACTAGTGACGAACAATTTGAACAAATGAACAACAGAAGCGGCGAACAAAATAACACTGAACCCAAAGAGAATAATAGTAGTGACTCATCGAGTAATGAATGTAATGATGATAGTAACGATAATGGACATTTCATTAAAAAAGAGAGCGTTGTTCCAAAGAAAAAAATACCCCCTCTTATCCCCTCAGAATTGGTTAAACCTTTAGTTAACAATGCCGCGAGGTTCGCCATTTTACGTCAGCTGTTAACCAATTACCAACAAAAGTCGTCAGATTCAACAACCAACTATGAAAATGATTCTAGTAACTATAAATCAGACACCGACCAGCTTTCCAATTACAACTTGGCAAATAACGTGAAAATAGAAGATACCAGTGATACAGAAACCGAATTCCAACCAAAAAATATTCCAGAACATTTGTACAAAGTCCTTGACAGCAAGAATGGTGTTCATCGTCATAGCAACCATGATGGTGTTCCGTTTAACTCTGAAAATCCTTCTGGCAACGAAGAAACCACCAACGAAACTGAAGCAGTAGATACTCACATCATTGCAATGTTGAAGAATCAACAAGAAGCGGAAGGCACCGACGAAAAACGAAAACTAGATGCATTATTCAATAAAAAAGATGGTAAAGTATATATATTATAATGATTGGGTTGTTTAACCTCCTTCGCGACATCTAAGGTTATATGACGGAAGGGACCTACAAGTTTACGTGGGATCCGAACCACGGGTCGCTACATCCATATGGTTTCCCATCCAACTACTACCTAGACCCAGTGTTGCTTAAATTCGCGACGTAGCATATATATATATATAATATATATATATAATATATATAATATATATATATATATATATAAGCACACCAGACAAAAAATTAGTCACCCCTCTCAGAATGTACCTAATAACGTGTGACGGCGCCTCTGGCCTTGATAACCGCACGAATCCGGCGAGGCAGAGACTGTACGAGGTTGTGCATGTACTGAACATCGATTTGCTGCCACTCGTTCATCAGCCGGTCCCGAAGTTCCGCCAGAGTCCATGGGTGTCTATTCCTGCGCTTCACTTTCTGTTTCCAGCCTGAACAACACCTTCGACGCATTCAGGATTAAAGGCTTCATTGGACCTGCGATGTACTCGTCGCCTCCCATCATTGGAGAACAAACAAAAACGGGACTCATCGGACCAAATTACACGTTTCCAATCTGCCGCAGTCCAGTTTTTGTGCCTCTGAGCCCATTTATAACGTGCCAATTTGTGACTTGCTGTTAACAGCGGCCTCTTCCGTGGTACCCTGCTCCAGATGTCCATCGCATGCAGTTCTCGTCGCAATGTCCGTTCGGAAATTGGTCGCTGGAGAACCTCATTGGTTTCTTGGAGCAATTGTTCTCTGGTTTGAAAACGATTTGCAGTTATTAGACGAGAAACATGGCGGCGGTCACTATTGTCGAGAATTGTTTTCCGGCCACAGTTACGCCGTCGATTTTCAGTTGATTGCGAACTACACCACTCTTTGTAAACTCGCTGGACAGTACGCGTTGACACACCAACAAATTGGGCTACTTCAGACATTTTGTGTCCGTGGGCTCTGCCAAACACGATGGCTCCTTTTTGCCACTGAGTAACGTCTGCCTCACGACCCATTTTGCAGACTATATCCAACACACACACTGTTCTTCACCACCTCACGAAACAGATCTGATCCTGTGTGCTACGTCACCGCTACTTGTCACTTACCAATGCTACATCAGCGCCCTCTGTGTGACCTTGAACTTCCTACTATCGGTGCTATTAGGGGTGACATTTTTTGTCCGGTGTGCTTATATATATATATACACACACACGTATATATGTGTGTGTTTGTATGTGTATGTATATATATGGGAAGAAAGGGGGGGGGAGACTCGGGTTCGACTCCCACCTTGGGCGTGGTTGGAGTTGGACCTGCCATCAATTCTATGATTACTCCGGCTCGGGTCATTCTCGGAGTTCACGACCATTACCCTCCTTCTGGGGAAATAGAGGTTCCCGATGTTAACCCGTTATCTTTATATAGCTTTTGGTCACCGACTGAAGGTCGAAGTGAACAGCTGTCAAAGTATTTTCGTCGTCGTTGACGTAAACTTTAAATAAATGTAAAAGTATCGTCCTAATTATTGCATTTTTGAAAGTTTTCCTACTTGTCAGTTTTCAAATTTTTTTTCTTTGCAGTTTAAGAGGATTTCTTGAATATATTGGAATTAAAATTTTGTTTTGCCATATACTCGTGTGTGTGTATATATATATATATATATATATATATGTATATATATGTATCTTAAACTCGCAAAGATCTTATCTTGGATTGAAATTTTTTTTTATTTGCATTCTTGAGTACAAGTTTAGGGATCAGGTTGTTTACTACATATTTTGAAAGCTTTATTACATTACTGTGATTCTAATCTTCCGTCGGTAATCCCATTTTGACGGGATTCTAGTAGTCTGTTTTGTACAGGTATTTTACTTAAAATTAATGCTGAGCATTTGTGACCAATTGAATTGGGTCCTAGAATAGCGAAACTGGACAAGAACTGGTGTTGTATCCGTTATTAGGCTTGGTGGGGTTGTGTATTAATTATAATAGTAATAGTATTATGAATAATAATGACTGAACATTTCAGTTAAACTCGAGGGTAGACTAAGCCATGGTCCTAAACCAAAGCGGTTGAGGCGACGCACGACTGTCTTCACCGAAAACCAACACCGGATCTTGTACCTCCACTTCACTCACTGCAACTTCCCTGACCCTTCCATGTTCAGGATCCTGAGCAAACTTACTGGCCTCACGCCCCACGTAATCAAGATCTGGTTCCAGAATGAACGTTCTAGACAACGAAGACAAGTTTTGAACTCGGAAGGAGAAGGTATGGCAAAGCAATGGTTTAGTGGTTTGGAGTACGGATGTTACGTTAGATCAAAGTTAATGGTAATGTCAGAGTTAGTGTCACTAATGATGGAGATATAATACTAAAGCTAAATGTTCTGAGTTGCCTTACTTTTACGCTTAAGTATCATAAAAGAATCGGTAATTTCAGTCTTTCATTGTTGTCGTCATCGTTGCTGCTGTTAGTTTTCGTTCGCTGACCTCGCCGAAAGTGAATTGTCACGACTCTGTAGTAGGGGTTAACATCATATTTAATTGGCCTATTAGCGTTTCGGCATTTTATACTGATTTGGGTAGTGGCCATTTACTAATATTTTCATTCATTAAATTCTTTTCAGTCATTTTGGAATATTTTGTTTGAATTGGGCTTAAATAGGGGTGCACCATATTTTCCCTAAAACAAAGCAGTCGTTAATAAAACCAAGGCTAGAAAGATTATTAATACGACAAAAGACCCCTTGAAAGGGTTAGCGGACCCAGTTAGTAGGCTTCCGTTGGGCTGACGCTGGTATTTGGTATATTCCCCAAACAGAAGTTGGACATGCCTAGACGTTTCAGTTGTAAGTCGACGAGCCATGCTCATTTCTTCACAACTTTCAAAATACCTAGTTTTTGTTTCCCTTATTTGCATTTGATGACGAATAATCATTTTCCTCCCAAACGCTCTTTCCTGAAAAATTCACTTATCTGGCGATTGATTTCGTTCATTTATTCTTAAGTGGTGTTTGCAGAATTGCTTTCCAATTTTTTTTTATATTTTGGCAGGTGGCTTACGTCGTTATTATTGTCGTCGTCGTCGTCCTTGTTAAATGAATTTCTTGTCTTTTAATTTACAGTTTCTCATCACTCGTGTTTAATAATTTACTTAATTTGTTTCAGTTGCGAGAGAAAAGAAGCCGTACAAATGTCGAGACTGCGGAGTCGAGTTTGCAATGCCTGCATTTTTAGTCAAACATTGCATGCGACACATCCCGACAGACAACGTGACGAGCCAAGCGAGGAAGTGCCCAATTTGCATGGTAGAATTCGAGACTCAAAAGTTGCATTCGCATTTCATGGCGTCTCACAATCTCTCCATCAGTATGGAAGAAGAAGGGACGAATGAGGAGAACATTTGCCATCTTTGCAAAGAGCATTTCTCCGACCTCAATTCGCTCTCCGTTCATAAAAACGAGCATTTGAAAGATATCAAATATGGAGATCCTCCGCAGTGCGTTGATTGTAAGACTACGTTCGTGAATGTTCTTTGTTTAGAAGCTCACATGGCCACGCATTACAAGTTCAAATGGGATCATTCGTGTTTCAAATGCAAGATGAAATTTTATGATAAAATTCTCCTTGAATCTCATTTAATGAGCCATTCTATGAAGAATAGCAATAACGGTGATTCCAAACACCCTGTCTTAGCAGCTGACGATGCCCAACCCAACAATTACCAGTCTCAGTACTTGATTTCACTGATTCAGCAAATTTCCGATTCAAAACACAAACCAATCCGACCCAAACAAGATGGTTTAGAGGGTTCAGTTACGATAAACCAAGAATGTATCGTGGAGAACGTAAAAAGTGAAGTTACTCAAATTACATCCGTTTCGGATGCTGAAGTTTGTAACTTAACTCAAGGGAAATCCATGACCAATCTAAGTTTTAAATTTATACCAGTTAAATTTATTCCCATGAGTTCCAGTCAACCTCAAACCACGAACCTGAAAGATACAAAACCCGTTGTGACAGTTATTTCACCCAGCTTTGTGACCTCTAAAGACACCCAAAGCGTATCCAGTAATTTAAACATACCCGATTTATCTCTCACAATAAAAGAAGGCCCCAGATCAGTTAATAATGACAGGCTCATTGATATTGTCATAGACAGCGTCGCTGCAGAAAATATCAGCGACAGTTATATCCAAAGTAAAATGAAAAAAGTACCGAATTTAATTCCCATTTCTGAGTCTGGAATTCCTCTGAAATTGAATGAAAATGAAACTTCTAATTTAGCTTTTCCCATTGCCATAGAAACTGCTTCAGATAATAACACGCAGAAGGGCAGCTCGAGTGAAAGTGGTGAGAATTTGTTTTAAATACCAAGAATCACGTGAAATGAAATTTGAATTCAAAAGTTAGATTTATGTCAGGAAAATTTTGATTGAACTATAGAAACTATATAGGGAAAATTAGAGGATTGAGTTTGTTTTGGATCCGAATCCAGTTCAATTAAATATGACATTATTATTAGGCTTATTAATACTTTCAGATTTGAAGGAATATGATGAATCATCTAGTCTGATCCTTCAGCCTGTGGAAAACTCCGATTCTCAGGTCCTCGTCTATACGCCTTATGCATCAGAATATAGAAGTAAGTGAAGCCAAATCTCTCGTTGGGGTTAATTTTAAGAGTCCCCATATTGTCTCCATTAAATTTTACAACTAGCGACTAACCTCTTTATCAGTTTTAACTTAGCTGTTCTTGCGGGCATACTGGTATTAAATGCTTTAAACTAGTAATCTGGTATGTCAGTATTTGGCGTACTGGTCTTGCTGCCATTATTTTTGAGGACAGATCAATCTTTATCGTTAATTCTGTGAAGTAAAGTTAAGTGGACAATTTAATCCCTGGTGTTGATTCAACCACTTCTCTTCATTCGCACAAAGTTCTCCGAGTCCCTCCTCATTGTCTATCCCTTGAAGAATGGGAAATGGCTCTTTGGTGTCGATTAGAGTAAAATTTAGACTGCATCAAAATTTCTGCAGAATCTAAACATGTCGTTTATATGAATCTGAATCTTGTAAATTATATGAATGAAATATTTTAATTATATGAATCTATTTATACCCTAAACTGGCGCAGAAAGACGACGTACACCAACGCATTTCAACAGCGGCCAGAGGGACATTTTAGAAGCCTATTACAAGTACGACAATTTTCCCGACCCAAACGAGCAGCTTCACTTGTCGGAGTACCTTAGGGTTCCTTACTCGGTTATCAAGACGTGGTTCCAAAACACCAGGAAAAATCACAGGAAACACCTTAAAGAGTCGCGTGAGTTTACCCGAGTTTATAGGTCAGTTTTGTATAACTACTCTTTACCCCCGACCCTTTCTTTCAGTATTGGCCTGAGAGGACGAGGATAAAAGTTATTTAATTTATTCCGTGGAGCTTTGTATTTCATTATCTCGTCTCCTTTTACCTTTTAATCCTCTTAAACATTTCTCAACTTCGTTTGGACTGACTGGTTTTCTTTATTTTCTAAATGTAAATTTTACTAGAATTGCGTTTTAACTATGTTAATTTTTTTTCCCTCGGAGTGAGGAGATTAGAGGAATCTACAGGGTTCGCATTTCTTCCAGTTTTGCTGGAATTTGTAAATTGACTTTTTTTGAATTGAAGTTTAGGAATTGGGTGAGGAAAATCATTTTCTAAATCTCTTATATAAACCTCTTGAAATATCAGACTACTGTCAGTATCTCGACGCGACTTTCAGTCGACAAGTTTGTTTCGGGATTACGACTTTTGATCAACTTTATATTCTATTGACAAATATATTGTGGGTCAGATTGTTAGGTTAGTGTCAGTAGGATTTTTCGTCCCGAAAGTCCCGCAACATGGAAATTATCTCATATTATTCAGAGTAGGTGTTCAAACTGCATTTCCTGCACATTATTGCAAATTGATATACTACAATATGCGTGGACCAAGTGACGTTTCGAAGAATTTTCGTATCGATGCGTGAACATTCATTACGGGTGTTGACTCTGAGGTCTTTAAATGTTAGGGGGTGATTTTTAAGTGGCCTCGGAGAAGGAAATCCAAACGCGTGAAGTCGAGAGATCTCGTACAATTCGAATCCTCCTATCAATCTAACGATTGTCGAAAAGGAAAATGTGTTTCTTCAGTGAACAAGACCTGTTACTACTTTCCGTACAAGACGTACGCATACTTACCAACATTTTGAAAAGCAAAACTGGTAGGATTTGTAATCACTCGCAGGGGATCCGGGAGCGTGCCCTCCACCCCGGAAAATTTTTGAAAATCTAGCCTTAAATGATGTATTCTGAGCATAAAAGGTTTAATATTATTTGTATGTTGCAAATTTGCATAGCCTTCAAATAGGTAGGGTTGGCAAATATGCGCGCGCGCGCGCACATGGTTGATAGATAAATGGGTACCCTCGGTAGCCTAGTGGTTAAGACGCTGGGCTGCTTGTGGGGCGTGGTTCGGATCCCACGTTGAACTGTAGGTCTACGGTGGAGTGACAAGCTTGACTTTCGTCAAAATGAACAAATCGGGCGGAAGCAAAACCAAGGTTAACCAGCCAAGCTTATATATATATATATTTTAAGTTCGGGAAGAACCGATTCGCCTCTATTTAAAAGGGCATATCTCGGCGGAAAAAGTGAGAGGAAAAAGAAAGGGTGGAGGGGACAGTCGAAGTGGAAAAAGACCAAGGACTGCAAGGTCGAGCCCCATCATCCTTGGGTGCTAGGGCCGGGAGGACGCACGTGAAACCTCCTGGAACAAGCACGTAGTACAAATGAGCACAAAGAGCACTCAAGCGCACGAGCTTAGAACCCCCCTTGCAGTCCTTGGTCTTTTTCCACTTCGACTGTCCCCTCCACCCTTTCTTTTTCCTCTCTTTATATATATATAATATATATATATGATGAATAAAACCACGAAGGAAAGGAAACGCAAAACGGTGCTCAAGCGCTTTCGTCTAATGAGGATGTCATTAGACGAAAGCGCTTGAGCACCGTTTTGTGTTTCCTTTCCTTCGTGGTTTTATTCATCATAAATATTTTTCACGTGTTACTTTCGTGAAATAATTTTCATATATATATATATATATATATATATATATATATATATAACAAAAGTGCCAATTAACCCTACCCTTGCATTAGAGAGTTGGACAGAAAAGGAATGAGAATGTGTCGAATGTCTGGTACTACGTGCTCTCCTTAAAGGAGGAGACACGCAGATAGAGAGTCAGAGGAGCAATGTCCGTTATGATAGCGATAGCAAAGAGAGAGAGAAGAGAGAGAGAGAGAGAGGCAACATTGCGGCAAAAAGAGAGAGAGAGGCAACATTGCGGCAAAAAGAGAAGGATTGAATACAGTCAGTAAGAGGCGAGGAATTGATGAGACGAAAAGCCTTTGATTCCATCTGGTCAGGTACAGCTGTGTGAGTTGAGCCACCCCCCACATGAGAAGCGTACTCCGTACAGGGGAGGACAAGACTCCTGTACAGAGAAAGCAACCGAGTAGGGGTAAAGAAACTGCGGAGATGGCACAACACTCCTAACCTTTTAGAAGCTGTTTTGGAAAGAGAGTATATGTGATCTTTCCAGGAAAAGTCACGAGAAAAGGAAACACCAAAAATGCTAAAGAAGACGAAGAATTTAGTTGTGATAAGGGGATGGTCGTGTGGGAGATTGTGGGAGATTGTGGCAGATAGACAGACAGATGGAGGAACTGAGTTTTTGAGGCATTGAAACCCACGAGGTTTTCTCTGCCCCAATAAGAGATTGTAGAAAGAAAAGAGGTCAGGTGCACCATAGACTTCCTACGCAAACCATGGAGTGACTGTTGAGAGGGACGGTTTGTGAAGGCTAGACTCCTCGGCATGGGAGTGGATAGGACAGGAAGTGCGACTTAATAAATCATTGATAAATAAAATGAAAAGAGTGGGTGATAGGACAGAGCACTGAGGAACACCACTATTCATAGCTTTAGGAGAAGAGCAGTGGTCGTCTACAACCGCAGCAATAGATCGGCCAGAAAGGAAATCAGAGATTAAGGTACAGATTAAAAGGATAGAAACTAAAGGGGAGGAGTTTGGAAATTAAGGATTTGTGCCAGACTTTATCAAAAGGTTTTGATATATTTTGCGCAATAGCGAAGGTTTCACCAAAATCCCGAAAGGAAGATGACCAAGAGTCAGAGATATATGCAAGAAGATCGCCAGTAGAGCGTCCCTTGTGGAACCCATACTGACGATCTGAAATAAGATTACGAGAAGATTGGTGTTTAAGAATCTTTCTATTAAGGATAGATTCAAAAACTTCGGAAAGGCAGGAAATCAAAGCAATTGGATGATAGTTGGAGGGTTGAAAGTGGTCACCTTTCTTTGAGACATACTGAATGAAAGCGAACTTCCAGCAGGAAGGAAAAGTACCAGATGAAAGACAAAGACAAAAGAATTTGCCTGCGTAGGGTGTCAGCACAGAAGCACAGTTCTTAAGAACAGGAGGGCCACCGTCAGAGCTGTACGCCTTCCTGGAGTTGAGTCCAAGTAGGGCAGAATAAACATCTTTGGAAGAGATTCTAATTTCTGACATAACCGAATCGTCCAGGGTTGAGGTGGAGGCGAAACTCTGAGCGAAGAGGTCAGTTTTATGAAGAGAAGAGACGGCAACTGAGCCGTCGGAATGGAAAAGAGGAGGGAAAGAATATGTAAAGTTGTTGAGGTTCTTGGCTAGGTACCAGAAAGAGCGAGATGATGATTCGCATCCGGAGGGGCCCGGGCACGGAAGCGGTAATCATTCCATGGGAAATTAGAGAAGTACTGCGTAAGGGCCTAACAATCAGCAGTGCTAAAGTGACAAAGGCGTCTTCTCTTGGGAGGATCCAAAGGCCGAACTGGGGCGATTGGACACGAAACAGGTGTAAGATTGTAGTCGGAGGAGCTCAACAGAGAAAAAGGTTTGACAGTAAGAAGGATGATTGGTGAGAAATGAATCCAGAGTGTTGGGCCTACCTCTAAGTCTAAGGCGATCGGGGATACGAGTAGGGTGATGTACAATCTGCTTTAGGTCATTCAAGATAGAGAAGCTAGTTCACCAGGGATGTCATTGAAATGGAAGGAAAGCCAAAGGTGGTGGTGAACATTGATATTTCTTAAAATGGAGACTTCAGCGAAAGGAGAGTGGGATAGAATGTATTCCATTTTGGAAGTAAAATAGTCAGAGTTTAGAATAGTCGGTAGACTTAGGAGAAAGTTGGACAGCGCAGATTGAACCAGTTTAAGATTGGCATGTAAGCCGTTGCCAGAGGGTGTAGATTTCGGAGGATTAAAATTTAGGAAAACTAGAGCAAGTTAAATCGTAGTGTGCATATACTCAACATTCACCTTCGGAAAGAAATTTAGTACAGGGAAAGTAGAAGGGTACAGAAAGGGGGTTACCGAGACACTTGAGTTTCAATGAAGAAGAGAAGGCGAGGTTCAGAGGAGGAGAGGTGGTGGTCATCAGATTGGAAATTTGAGGAAGGGCCATAAATGTTGCGGAAGTTTATGAAAAGTAAATCGGGCAAAGGCCCAGAACATCTCGGATGGGCAGTAGCGGAACCAGCCCCGCTGCACGGGCCTGCGTTCCCGATATCGGTAGTGAGGGAGACACGAGTGAGGACATTTATGGTCCCCTCCCCAGGGGACTCCCAGGTTCTTGAGGTCGATGCCTTTTATTTTTTTAATTTTGAAAATATTATGTAATTAGGAATAGGAAAAGAAATATGTGTTTGAGAGCCTGCTGGACTGCTCACACAGAGTAGATGTATGTATGTAACACTCGTCATCTTCATGGTGAAGGTATTAGATAAATTTAAAAATTTGCACAAGTTGAAAAGCATTTTGAAAACTAGATTAGTTATTGAAATAGTGATAAAACACGCTGTTTTGAACATTTTTAACCAGCTTTTCAGCAAAATGTAATTACGAAGCCTTAGAATTTAAATATAAATTTGGGTATTTTAAGAGTGGTGCATATTTTTTATAGATATAAGAATACAGAACTGTCCTAATTTCCAACATCTTCAAGTAAAGCATCTCCATGCATTCTATTTATTTAAAAAAGTCGTGCAAGGATATGCATTTCAACTTTACGAAATGTAAGTTCACAATTTTAACCATTCCCCCATCCATTTTATTAAGTTTCTTACGTGGAAGTTTTTAAAGTTTTAATTAACCATGTTTCTTGAATTCGTGGTAGTTATACGTATGAAGAGGAACGAGTAATATTAGCTCCTCTATATGTAATAAAATTAACAAAAAGACGCGTGGCCACTGTGTGACGGTTTCGGTGGACTGGTGAACTGGCCGACTGGTCAAAATTTTTGACACAACAACCTAACCTGACTTGACTTAACCTAGCATAACCTAGTCAGGAAGAGGCCGATAATTGTGACCTGTCCATGATTTTGTGCCATTCTCACAGTTTCTTGGTGTTCAGTAAAATTAACACTCGAAATATTTAACTGTTTCAGTAAACTTTGAAGTTGGTGGTCCTTTTGAATGCTTGGACTGTCGAGTTTGTTTCGTATCGAAGATCTACCTTGAAAGCCACATTCGACAGCATTTTGAAAAACAACCGTTCCATTGCCAGCTTTGTCTTCGACAGTTTCCCCACCAGGCAGTTTACGATATTCACAAGAAAATGGGATGTTGTAAGGAATTAACTTTTTTTTTTGTGTTATATACGTACGAAGGAGCATCAGAAATTTCTAGGACTGATCCTCTATGAGCAAAATATACTCGGAATTTAGTTTTTGTGATGATGATTTTCAAAAGTCTCACTGACTTTTGACATTCTTCCTCCAACAAAATTTAGTTAATTTCAATAATAATAATAATAATACTCCTAATTTGCTGTGTGCGCGAAACTGGCCTTTCAGAAGCCACTTTGACTTCGGAAAACATGAGACTCACTCAGGATATCAGATTGGCAGACTATGTTTAACGCCTACAGTGCTTCTGTAGCAAATTTGCCATTTTTTGTTGCTTAACGCTTGACCGCCCGTTGACATAATCAGTCGGTTTATCTGCGACCAAAGCGATGAAGGAGGATGTCAAGAATAGCTTACGTCCAGTGCTCTAAACTTCTTACAAACGTTGGAAGAACCCTATGGAAAGTCAGTAGGACACTAGTATTTCAACGAAAACCATCTTTTGCTCAAAAAGGGAGTCCTAGAACTTAGTGATGGGTCCACTCTTTGCTTTATAGGAACATAAAGGAATGAGTTGTAAGGCAAAACTTTACTATCCAAAGTATTCAGAGACAGAGTCCATAACAGCTTGATAATATGTTAAATTACGTTAGGTTAGATTAAGCTAGGTTAAGTTGATTAGAGTTGGCTAGGCTAGGTTCGAGTTAGTAATTAGGGTCTATGGGCTCTATTTCCGAGTTTTGTCGATACTAAAATTTTAAGAGTTGTAATGATAAAATTTGTGGACATACTCCACGATTGCATTTTTACTTCGTGAGATGCGTTCCCCACACAAGCATTACGAGGGAAAAAATGTAACATTTTGTGCGCGCGCGCTACAAACTATATGATTGTACAGCACCAAGTAATACATGGGACTTCCGTTATCTCGTATAACTGACTTCACAACGAAGCGTGTTCTCCACCAGGTTTCTGCAAATACGTAGTTGTAATCCTTGCCCACTCCTTTATAGCATTAGCCAATTGATGTTACAATTTGTAAATCAGGTCATTACTCGCACACTACATTGGAAGAATGCGTCTGTCTGGTGACCGAAAAACTTATTTAGGGCCCGGACGCAATTCAGAACATTATCAAGATGCCATAATTCATTGGACTGTTTTACGTACGGGCTCAACACCGGTTGCATTGAATAATCCTCAGACCATGACTTCAGCAACACAAACCTTTCACAGTGAACGCAAGATATTGGGCCGTATTTATAATTTGCTGCCTCGACATTTAGAAATGGATATCAGCATCAGTACGCTGTTATGGCCCACCCAAAACCCGGGTTCTACGTATTACTAAATCTTGTACAGTCGCTTAGCTTGTTGCGGATGCCCGCTCGGATACTTTAAGAAAGTTTAAGAAATAAAATAATCGGTACGAAAGGGAACCGTATTATTAAAAATCAGTTATGTAGTACTCGAGACAGTTTTTCTGGTCTCGGTTAAAAATATTCAGAAATTTCGATAAACTCTCATCATCATCATTACGAAAGTTGTTACGCTTCATATTATAGAATCAACTAATTCATAATAAATGGAAACTTATATAAATTAGTTAGTACGTTGCGCGCCCAAATTATGATATACCTAATGTAAGGGAATGAAACCTAAAACCACAATGATCAATGAATTTTTTAGAAGCACGAGCTTTAGGTCTGTATCAATAAGGTATTCATCAGGTGTGCCTCACCTCGAGTTACGAGGTCTCACACCTGATGAACACTTAGTACTCGAGTTACGAGGTCTCACACCTGATGAACACTTAGTATGGACTGAAACTTGTCCATCTAAGTAAACCAATTTAATATTGTCTTTATTCCCTTAATTGAACTTCTCGTAAGTGAGAATATTAACCTAATACCTAACAAGTACATAGTTCCGCACAATAAGCATAAATTACGTATGGAATGTAAAGTATTAAACATGAATTTGAAATAGGACTGAACATACATAGGATGCGCACCACTTTGGTCCAACTATATTGGCTAAAAAAATATGAAGCTTAGTCGTACAGGCCAAAAAGAGAACTTTTATTGGCAGAAAATCACTTCCTCATTGCAAAGAAGATGAAAAATATATTATTTATTTTAAATAGCATTTGAGATGTGAAAACGTCTTAATAACTACTTCGGTTGCGCCCTAAAGAATTTGTTGTACAATATAGTTTCAACACTTAACTTATATTCAAAGTTTTTTAGCTTAGGCATGCTTAGTAAAATTAAATCCTTATCAAGCTAGACTATTACAGTTTGTCAAATGTTTAGACTGATAAGGCTTAACATTCATTACTCATAATCTAGACGCGGGACGAGCTTGTGTTAGGCTTAACTCGCATCAGCTTATCGTACTTTTTACTAACTTCATGTTGCGTCCAAGGTGATCCTGGTAAATGAAGTGTAGGAATTTAATTTTCTTTTTTTTGATAACCCGAGCAATTCGCTTTTGAAGTCTTTATTATAGTTACTAAAGAGAATATACTCAGAATGCACAGCACACCCGTAAAAAGACTTTCGATACTCACTTTTTTCTTTTTCATTTTAAATCCCAAATCCTCTAATTTTACTGTTCTCTTCTTATTTTGGAAACAAACTATTCGATGCATCTTCAAGATTTCTGGTGTAATTGTCGCGGGTTCCAACGGCACAAACTGGCATTTTCGGTAACTTTAATTTTGAATGCATTGAAAAAAAAAAAACCTTTACTTATCAACACTTGTGGCGGCGTCATATAGTATGTAATGTTTGAATTAGGTTCAGTCGTACTAGAGTCGGTGTGAGTCAGTGTCGGCTTCGCCTCTAGACGGGATTTTAGCCCTTAAATAGTAAAACATAGCGATCATGTTACGGAAGACAACTTTTTTAAAACTTTGCCGTCGGGTTCGTTAACATGCCTTAGTCCGATTGCTTCGTTTTCTGCGCTCGTCAGTTCATACATGGAGTTCACGGAGGGGAGGGGGAATTGCGCCTATTACATATGTTTGTATATAATATACGATTGTGAAAAGTTGGAGAGTGGGTAAAATAACTGCGTCGCTTTTATTATAATTTTGCGTTGGATATGGCTTTTTAGCTACGTGGAATGTAATCAAGCACTAGACGAATACTCACTCGTCTTAAAATTGTGTACCTTAGACGTATTTTAATTCGTTTGTGTATAGTTTTAAGTAATTTATTTCGAGTTGGTTGGTTGATTCTGTAATTTTAAGTGTACCTTCCTTATTTGGTAATGAAGATCCACTCGCGGCGAAAGATTAGAACCTATCGAAATCTCTCAATATTTGAATAATAGTAATTCCTTTAGTGCCGGTTATTATATTTCTTTTATATTAGAATTAAAACGAATCACGTTTTGACTGATACAATATAGACCGCATCAAATTCTAAAATTAGGTCGACCGACGTTCATCGATAAATGTGCAAGTGTTGAAGTGTAAGTGAAATGAAAATAGTTGCTTACATTATGTTAGTTATTTCACACAGGTGTACATTTATCGTTGAATGGGGAGATCGACCTAACTAGCATCTGGGAAGGGCTACAAGGTAACAGTTGCAGTTGAAACTTTTGTAACTTTTTTCAGTTTGTTCATTTAACCGAGTACAGTTATTGTGTGTGTATATATATATATATATATATATATATATATATATATATATATATATATATATATATATATATATGGGATGAATTTCACAATTAAACACGTGAAATGAATGGATGATGTAAACCCACAAGGAAAAAGAAAAATGGTTCAAAGGCCTTCCGTGTATTCAGAAGTACATCTCGTCAGGGAATGAAGGGAGCAGGCGAAATGCCCCAAATATATACACTATTATTATACAGCTGGTCGGAAACAAAAAAAATTTAGCACATAATTAACAAGACTTAATAAGAGGCAGAAGGGGTTTTTAAACAGGATATTGTCGATTTTATACATTTCCGCACTGTTATTGAAATTATTTTTAAAATGGATAAACGCACATTCTAGAATATTTCTTTCACTTTTATCTCTGTTTATAAAGAGCGCTTTAGAGCTATCCCACTTGATGCTATGATTACATCTATACATATGGTTAAACAATGCATTAGAATTATTTGCTGTTTTACCAGTTTGGCCTCTATATACTGAGTTACATTCTGTACATCCGATCGAATACACACAACCAACCACATTATCCGGGCTATTCTTTATTAGGCGTGATTTAACAGTATTATTATACTTAAAGACTACATTGATGCCAATTGCTTTAAGTAAAGTCGGAAGATATTGAAAATTAACGTGGTAAGGTAGGCTAAGGATATTTTTACTTTCAAATTCCTTTACAGTTACATTATTATAATACCTATTCTTGGCTTTCCTAAGGCAGTTATCTAAAAATGAAATAGGATAACATAATTTAGTACCAATATTCATGATATTGCATAACTCGGAATCTAAAAATTCAGGACAAACAACTCTCAATGCTCTGAGAAACATAACAGAGAAAATTGAAGATTTAATTGAGGGATGATGGTCGGAATAAAAATGCACATAAGAGTTATTTTAATAGACTTGCGATAAACTTTAAATTTGAACTGATTAGAGCATCTCTGAATTTTTAGATCCAGAAAAGATAAGCTTCCATCATTTTCTTTTTCAACTGTGAACTTAATAGATGGGACTAAATTGTTGAGTCTACCAAGAAATAAGTCAACATCCAAATTATTAGGCCAAAGGCATAAAATATTATCTATATACCTGTACCAAACAAGGTTAAAATTAACAATCGTAGGCAAAATTCTGCTTTCAAAAAATTCCATATGTAAGTTAGCCATTACGGGTGAGTGGGGATTTCCCATCGCCAATCGAAACGACATATAGCATAAAACTTATTTTCAAACTGAAATTTACAATCTTTGACGCAAAGCTGAATTAACTCAATAAGAGTGTTGTGTTGAACAGGGAAAGAATATTCAGAGATATTATCTTTTCTAATATCAAGTAGGTCATCAACAGGGACTTTTGTGAATAACGAGCATACATCAAAACTTACCAGTTTGAAATTAGGGTCATTAGGAAACTTCAGTTCGTCAATAAGATCCATGCTATTTACAATATGTGACTTGGAAATAGAGCCAACTAACGGCATTAATAAGCTAACTAACCATTTAGATAGCTTATAGGTTATGGATCCTACTGAGCTAACAATAGGCCTCATGGGATTATTAACTTTGTGTTTTAAGAACTGCTGCGAAAGCCCATTATAGTTATTTTTTAATATTTCTCTTAATTTTCTGTTAAACATTTTATTAACATCCTCCAGTGGATCTCTCTTTAGAGGTTTGTACGTGTCACGGTGACTCAATAAAGTATTCATCTTTAAAATGTAACTGTTTTTGTCCATGATGACGATCGAATTAGATTTGTCCGCTTTAGTAATATGTAATGAATCGTTATTTTTAAGTGTGTTTAGGGCTTTTTCAAACCTCAAAGGATAATTCGATTCATACTTCGTATTAAAAGCACTATACACACAACCTTTGGTTAAAGTCGCCTCACTTTTGGATATATTACTATGTTTTCAAAATTGATAAAAGACTTAGCAATCAGTAAACTGCTGGGCTTTTTTGGGACAGAGAATCCTAACCCAAAACCTAACGCACATTTCGTGTTGAAGTCTAGCTCATGGGACAAGTTAACAAAATTACTAAAATCACTTTTTTTGGTTCAGTAACTATCGCGAATTAAATCTCCAGTCTACTGTTTAATTTTCTGTTCTGAGTTCTGCATCTTCTACGCAAGTTGTTGTAAATATCGTCCAAAAGTGCACTTCTCCAAACAAGAGGAACGGTGGAAAAAAAAATATCTTTTCTTACTTCAGATTCACTGAAGGCGTTCTTCACTTCGATGCGTGCTATATTAACGTTTTTTTAAAATAATTCTTTCGGTGTCACCGAACGGTGTATCGTCCAACATACGGTATCGTTTTCCATGCAGGGATTTTGGATGACTTTTTCACTATAACACTTCCTAAGGAAATTGAATTGGTTCTTAATAGAATGTGCATGAGCAGTAGCAGAACGGTAACTTCTAAAAATCGATCGGAGAGAAGTAAAGGTGGTTGTAAAAAGCAACAGTGAAGAGGACACGCGTGGACTCCATTAGATGGGATGAATTTCACAATTAAACACGCGAAATGAATGAATGATGTAAACCCACAAAGAAAAAAAAGATTCCAAGGCCTTTTTTGTATTCAGAAGTACATCTCGTCAGGGAATGAAGGGAGCAGGCGAAATTAAATATATACAGCGGGTCGGAAACAAGAAGATTAGCAAACAATTAACAAGACTTAATGAGAAGCAGAAGGAATTTAAATAGGATATTGTCGATTTTATACATTCCCGCACTGTTATTGAAATTATTTTTAAAATGGATAAATGCTCATTCTAGAATATTTCTTTCAATTATATATCTTTTTTAACGAGCGCTTTAGAGCTATCCCACTTGATGCTATGATTACATCTATAAGTGGGATAGCTCTAAAGCGCTCGTTAAAAACAGATATATAATTGAAAGAAAATTCTAGCATGAGCATTTATCCATTTTAAAAATAATTTCACTAACAGTGCGGGAATGTATAAAATCGACAATATCTTGTTTAAATTCCTTTTGCCTTTCAATTAAGTCTTGATAATTGTGTGCTAATCTTTTTGTTTCTGAACCGCTGTATATATTTAGGGCATTTCGCCTGCTCCCTTCTCATTCCCTGACGAGGTGTACTTCTGAATACACGAAAGGCTTTGGAATCATTTTTCTTTTCCCTTGTGGGTTTACATTATATATATAATATATATATATATACATAAAACTTGCGAATCGTCACACATCCCCTTGTTCGCATTAACCCCCTATATTATAACATCTGAATCATCGTACATCATCGCATCATTGTACTCGCATTTTCTTGCCTTTTTGAGATTTTGGATGCTCATCGCACGTCTGGAGTACGATAACGACTTGGCGTCCCGTGCGATGCTTGATTCGCCATCTTCCGCCTTTCTCATGGTCCAACATGGTCGAGAATGAAGATCATGAAACAAAGCCTTCTACTGAAACTGTGCAAACGTTGCACAAGCTTCACGCAAAATACTCCAGGGCTTACTACCAAAGATCATCGATTTCTTCAAGGAGGAGTAGTAAGCTTCGGCATCACGTGCCTTTGTACAGTTTCAGTAGGTTTAGTTTAGTCTTAAAGTTTGCAAGAAATTAAATCCATTTAATGTTACTTTTTAGTGCTAAATTTAGATGTTATTAAGCATTTGGTCATGATCTCCGTTCTCGGTCATGGCATTTAGTGATTAAATCCAGCCCAAAGACATCGTGTTTAGAGTAACGTAACTCTATAAGGCAATATCCTTTCAGTCGTAAAGATGAGCCAAACCATGTTTTACTAAACTTGCATTATGTACAATCTCGTGCACAATTATGTACACCTTAATTAATGTACATGTCGAGTCTTAAAGTAATTACTCTGTACACTATCTTATATTATAATGGACCTTCGCATCATCGCACTTTTCGCTTCGTCGAACACCTCGACCGCCCCATTAATGCGACGATTCGCGAGTTGTGGATATCAGGCATGGGGCAATTACAGCACTTGGTCAATATAATTAATTACAATTACTTGACATATTCTCGATTATAATTACTGTAGATGGCGAAATGCTTAATTACAATTACATTTACAAAGAATTGCATTTTTTTTCATAAATACACACTATTTGAGTTATGTCATGCTTTTCTACCTACGTATTTCGATTCCATTTTCAGTTTTGGCCATCATCTTCAATAAAAACTAGATATTTGGTCAATAAGTTGTACTTTTTTTTTTAACATTGCATGGAACGGTTTTTCATCAAGCAGTTCTTGCTGTGATCAGTTGGACATTGGACATACATGTATGTATGCGATATGGTCTAATGAAGTCAAAGATAAGGCATTAAAAAAAAAAAAAAACTAATATAAGACAAAAGAACTGGCATTTGTTTTATCAAAATAATAGAGGCAAAAAAAATAGCTCTTTAGTTAGGAGCATTTGAAATAAATGAAACATTTTATTTCAAATAAAAAGAATAAAGCTCCCGAGACATGAGCAATTAGGTTAAACTATAAGTATGACCCATTAGCTTTAATATTCATGTAATTGTATCAGTTACCCTGATTTCCTAGTGTAATTAATTACATGAAAAAATGTAATTAGTCAATTACAATTACCCGATGCCTGGTGGATATTATTATTAATTATTATTTAAAAACACACGACTATTTTCCACTAGTAAATTAAATACGAGTATAAGAACAGAGTATATTCTGCAAATTTAAAGGTAGTATTTTGTGTGGTAGATAAGTGGGTCGTCTTAGTGGCGAGTACAGGGTGGTTCAGAAAGCGTATATAACTTTAACAGCTTATAACGTTTTACTATTTAAGTTGTCTTAGTGAAACAACTTTTAACAAGGAAAAAAAAACTCGGTTTTAGTACCTACTCATTTTTGTCAAAATCTGCTCAAAGTGTAGTTCATGCCGATTCAAGCTATATTGCAATCTTCTGGAAAAGTTTGCAGTCACATCTTGGTGTCACTGGTATAGAGCAAATTACTACTACAATTCTTCTTTAGTTTTGGTACGTTTTGTGGCTCCTTTGAAAGACTTTTGCCTTCAAATAACCCCATAAATAAAAATCTTAAAAGTAAAAAATCCAGGGACCTAGGTGGCCAGTTGATGTCTCCACCTCTGCTGATGAGTCTTTCGGGAAATTGCTGCTGGAGATAACTCGTGTATAGTTCAGTTGTGTGAGTTGTCGCTCCGTCTTGTTGAAACCAAATTTGATTCCTGATATAACGTATAAGATGTATATGAGGCATAAGAAACCGCAAACATTGTCTTGTAACGTTCAGAGGTTACTGTTTTCAGCCTCACCGTTATCATCATCAAAGAAATATGGTCCAATAAGTTGATTCCCAGTTAGTCAGAACCATACATTAACCTTGGGAGCGCGCCAAGGCTTTTCTTCAAAGACATTCGTTTTCTACAAACTCCAGTATCTGTAATTCTATCTGCTGACGAAGCCATTCATATAAATGTTGCATTCATCACTGAAAATAATAATGTTCGAATCTAAATCCTTCCTGTTCACCATCTCGCTCGTAGTTGTACAGAAGTCAGTGCGTGCTTGCTTGCTGGTAATTTTCTGTTAGCGTTTGTGAACACTGAACGTTATAGGGAAACGCGTGTAGGTCTTCCCATAAAATATGGTGAACAGTCGATCGTGAAATTAAGTTTTGCGCAGTTTCCTTTCTGATCTCTTGGAGTAGGGGTGGAAGGCTTTGTGTTACTGCTTGGTGTGTCGAGGGTCTCGCCGCCTCTGTAGACGCAGTTACTCGACGACCATTGTGTGTACAAATTTGGTTATGAACTGTTCCATTATCATCGAACTACTACACAATTAAATTTATCGTTCGCCTTGGAGGGCTTCTGTCTGGGAACCGTCTCCGAAACTCGAACCATTCGTGTTGGGAGATTTTGTTTTAAAATAGCGAGTTACAATGAAAGTACTTTGTTCATTGGTTAACTGGTACATTTTCACCCACCCGTAACAGTTAATTAAAAGTTGTTTCATTAAGATAACTTAAGTAGTAAAAAAGTTATAAGGTGTTAAAGTTTTACACATTTTTTTGAACACCTTGTATAACTTTTTCCCTACATTGAAGACTTTTGAGGAATTCTCACTAAAAACTTCGTAACTGCTCACTGATGAACCAAGGAAGTGAGAGAGAAGTAGAGAAAACAGTTTTTGTCACGTTTTCGAAGAAGTATTTGGTTTTAATTTCTAACTTGTTGCCCGAATAACGTGGTAGTTTTGCATCCTTTGAGCCGTCAATGTATTAAAAGTGTCGAGATTTAAAATCTTGCCTCCATGGTTATTTAACCTTTTCGGTGTTTCGTACGTACTTGTACGCGGCGGCTATGGTTAGGTTACCTTGCCTTACGTTACGTTATCTTTGGTGCAAAATGAACACTGAAGGGGTTATCCCCTTGCATCATGTTCAATATACCGAACATTTAAAATGACCTTAATATTCTTTCAAATATAGTGTTTTTTTCGAAGAAATTTTTATTTTAATTTAAAGAAAATAAACGGAAGTTTGTTTGAAACTTCAGTAGATGACTGTACTGTCAAATATAACGGTTTGACGTTTCAAAATAGGTAGTGCTGGGAATGGAAGGCAGGACCTATTTTTCTTTAATTTATCAGTTACAATGTATACTTAAACGTACTTTCATGTATGAATCGTGCATATTATATTAAATCGTATAACGAGGCATGTTGGATGTATTATCGATCATATTATGTTTAGGTTGTGTTTAACGAGGGTCATATTTTGCTCAGTTTACTGAAAAAAATGTTGAAGACCTTTACAAATGAGTAGGAAACTTTAGAAAAAAAATTTATTTCCTGCTAGTTTTTATTCAAGTAAACAGTTTGGTGTGTGTGTGTGTGTATATATATTAATATATATATATATATATATATATATACACACACACACACACACACACACAGACCGTGCATGGAACAAGGAACTCTTGTAGGAAAATTAAATCCACTATAGCCCGAATAAGTAATGGTAAATGACAAACGCTATAGTTTTTCTTTTTCATGATGTTAGCCCGACGTGGGCAACGGGTCACTCGCAAAAAGGTCCCAAAACTATAGCTTCCCTCACCAGCTATCTGCAAAGCAGATAGGATCCAGCTTTGGGACAGGATCTAGGGTTTAAAGCAGCCTAGCCCCACTACATTTATAACCTCAATATAAGCAAAAGACTCGCTGCCTTCACGTCGGATTGAATACATCAAAGAAAAAGGGGTAACTATTATATTTTTAACAAAAAACAAAACTTAAACAACTGGCAGAATTGAGCGTCCACTTTCAAGGCACATAACATGTCCGTTTCATGATGGGAATGAACTCAGAATGGTTCCCTGAGGTCCCATCATGAAACGGACATGTATGTCCCTTGAAAAGTGGACGCTCAATTCTGCCAGTTGAAGTTTTAAGTTTTGGTGTTTGGCTAAAAATATAATAGTTACCCCTTTTTCTATGATGTATTCAATCCGACGTGAAGGCAGCGAGTCTTTTGCTTATATTGAGGTTCTAAATGTAGCGGGGCTAGGCTGCTTTAAACCCTAGATCCTGCCCCAAAGCTGGATCCTATCTGCTTTGCAGATAGCTGGTGAGGGAAGTTATAGTTTTGGGACCTTTTTGCGAGTGACCCATTGCCCACGTCGGGCTAACATCATGAAAAAGAAAAACTATAGTGTTTGTCATTTACCATTATTTATTCGGGCTATAGTGGATTTAATTTTCCTACAAGAGTTCCTTGTTCCATGCACGGTCTGTGTGTATCATAAAAAACCTCAGGGAACCATTCTGAGTTCATTCACTATATATAATATATATATATATATATTATATATAATATATATATATATATATATATATATATATATATATATCTATATATATATATATATATATATATACAGGGTGGGCGGAAAGTAGCTCCCTATTTTGGATTGGTAAAAAAATACGTATATTATCCATTTATTTCAGAAGAAATAATATGAAAAGGTAGGCATACATGGTAGGTTTTCTCTAAAATTCAATGTGGCTCCAACTCTTTCCACCAGCTTCTGGAGCCGCCCAGGAATGGCGTCCACTGACTTTAGCAGGAACTCCGGCGGGATGGAGGACATGACTTCCCGAATTCGGTCCTCCAGTTCTTCCAATGTCCTCGGTTTGGTGCGGTAGACTTCTTCCTTTACCCACCCCCAAAGAACCCCCCCGAACTCCATGCGAATGTCGCAGTCCTCGTCCGAGAGAGATTGGCAGTAATGCGGCTTCCCGCACGCCAGTTCAGCTCCTTCTTCAGCACAGTTCGCACTGAGTAGCGGGAGAGTCCACTTTCCGAGCTGCCTGGCGAGTTGACTTTCGTGGACTCCGTGCGAACATTTCCTGAACTGCCTGCACCGTCTCCTGGGCCCTGGATGTCGAAGGGCGACCACATCTTCGAACATCTGCCACAGACCCCGTGTCATGAGCTTCGAGTGGCAGTTCTTGATTGTTTTCGGGTCCACTTGGGCACGTGGTCCGTGAATGGCCCGCCACCATCTTTGAACTCGAACGACAGATTGCCAAACTTCGTACCGTGCCGCCAACTGGGCACGCTCCTGCAGTGTTAAACGCTCAGCCATGTTACCCTTCAATCTGAAATGAAAAAAAAAAAATGAACGTTACAATTGTACCACTTTAGAAAACACAAAGAGAACAGTTTAGAGAAAAAAAGATTACCGTTACAATTGTACCACTTTAGAGAACACACCATAACAATATAACAATACAATCACAATTTATACATAATTTATATGTAATTTAAATTAGGGAGCTACTTTCCGCCCACCCTGTATATATATATATATATATATACTCAAGAAGTTTTATTTACAAGCTATTGAAGTTTTCAATATGAGCTCCTTTTGAGGTTAACATTCCTGAATGAGCAATTGCCTGATTCTTGGATCGGGCGTGGGGGGCCCATTCCTTGGCCAGCTCATTCGCCCGATCTAATAATCCCCTTTGACTTCTTCCTCTGGGGTTATGTCAAAAATGTGAAGTTTTTGTTCCGCGAATGGCAACAACTTTGGAACATTTGAAGGAAAGGATACGTGAGGCTGTGAGAAAAGTTCAGTATGATATGCTACAAAATGTATGAAGAGAAACAGAATACCGCTTTAATGTTTGCAGAGCCACAAAAGGAGCTTCATATTGAACTTCATTAGCTCGTAAATAAAACTTTTTGAGTTCTTCTTTATTTGTTTAACTTGCTTTTCGCTGTAGTTTTCTTAGTTTTCTCTTAATGTTTAAAATTGGGAAGGTAATTTGTGATCACCCTGTATATGTATATATAACTTTGGTTTTGCTTCCTCCCGAATTGTTCATTCTGACGAAGGTCAAGCTTGTCACTCTACCTTAGACTTACAGTTTAACGTGGGATCCGAACCACGCCCCACCAGCAGCCCGGCGTCTTAACCACTAGGCTACCCAGGATACCTATTTATCTACCAACCAATTTGTGTGTGTGGAAGGATGAACAGCTGGGTTTTGCTACGCGCCGCCTGCCGTCACAGGGCCACGATTATATATATTACTAATCTAACCTAACCTAGTTTAATTTAGCATACCACCGAGCTCCTTTAGACGCTCTGAAAACAGTCTGGATAGTAAAGTTTTATCGAAGAATGTGGCGCTGGGATACAATTTGGCCTACTGAGGGGACCTACATCATGCAGTTGTTCCTCAAAATTCTTCACTAAACTTTCATGATCTGGGGGAAACCCAAATGTGTGTGTATATATATTATATATATATATATATTATATATATATATACATATATACATACATACACCACACACACACACACACACACACACTTTGATTGCATTTACCGCAACAATATAAGATCACCTAAATCCGCAGGAAAAAAATTATAAAAGTGTTTAAAAAGGGTAATTAATTTCGGCCGGTCACAACTAAGCCCTTTTCAAAGCCATAAACTAGTTAAAATGTCTAAAAAAGTTATAAAACTTCCGTCCCGCGGAAGAGCTGAAGTTAAAATGACTATGCAAAGGCATTATCACTAGTGATGCACTGGAGGCAGATTTTGGCCGGAGGGCCGGAACCTCCGGCTTAGTGTTTTTTTCCTCCGGCCAATTGATTTATTTCAGTATTTATATAGTGTGTGTGTGTGGTCGTGTGGTCCATCGTCTCATCTATTTAGGGTTTATATATTATAGTCCTGCTATTTTAAATTATTAAGTCTTTAATAACTTAAGCTTTATAAAAGTCGACTTTCTATGCTTTTTGTGTGCTAATTTCTCTAAAAATTCCCATTGAACAGAATATCCTCAGGTTATAAAACTTATGATAGTCATAGTCTTGCTGAATGCTGAGTAAAATAGCCTATATCAAATCAATTATTAATACAATCACTGATCACTCATAAAATAAATTATTATTACAGTCATCTGAGAACTGAAATATTCGGATAGGTGCAGAAATGAGGTTTTATAGTTTTATAAAATTAAAACTAAAAGTTGTCAGAATTGAGTTTGCTGTACTCCGGCCGGAGCAGGAGGTTTTCTAAAATGGCCGGAGCTCCGGCGCATCACTAATTATCACGGACAGAGAGATGATGGCTGTCGTACATCTGGCAGTTGGCAAAGGCAAAAAATTGCCCAGATTTCAAACATTCAAGATGAGAAATCTAAGTAAAAATCAATCCTGTACATCTGGCAGCCGGTCACGACCCGAAATTGCCCTAAAATATTTTATAACGTTAAAAATAAAGCTATCCATACTGTAGGACATCTTAATATTTGAAATGGTGTTTTCTCCTAAAATATAAAATGCCTCGTATATTCGTCTCTGTTCCTGGTCCCTGACCTTCATGATAGGTTTAGAATCCTGGAAGTTAAAAATATGATTATGATGTTCCCTATGCTGAACCAAGCTACTATAAGTATTACTCGATCTTGGGTCACGTTTGTGGGAATTAATCCTTCTCTGAAAATCAATTGTCTCCCCGATGTAGTTTTGAGGGTACCCTCCACATGGGATTTCATAAACTACGCCAGAATTGTTGGAGGCTTTTATAATAGGATTACGGATGAACGAAGACAATTTATTTGATACAGCGGAGACCGACTTAATCTGCTGTGGCAAGAGTGAGGAAAGCCCTTTGTTAACCTCAAAGGGCACTTTAAGGAATGAAACGGCTTTAGCGTGGTTCCTAGTTTTGGGAGAAAAGAAAGCTCTCCTAGCGGCGAAATAAGCTTTATCAATGAACAATTTGGAATAACCCAAACCAATAAATATACTTTTAATATGTAAAACTTCATCGTCAAGATGAAGCACATCTTGAAAATTCTGCAGAGTTTGTTGACAAACTTCGAGGTACAGACTTATCAGGAAAAAAATTGGTGAGTTTTGACGTGGTATCTTTGTTTACCAGAGTCCCTTTGGATCCAACCTCGCATTTCCTAGAAGAGTAGTTTCATGATCATCCTGAGACCATTCCGTTTGATTATGGAATTATTTTGGAGCTTGTTAGACTGCTCGAAACAACTATTTTTCTTTCAACGGGTCATTTTTAGACAAAAGACAGGTTTATCGATGGGCTCTTCGCTCTCTCCAATTATGGCGTAGTTTATGAAATCCCATGTGGAGGGTGCCCTCAAAAATACATCGGAGACAATTGATTTTCAGAGGAGGATTAATTCCCACAAACATGACCCGAGATCGGATAATACTTATAGTAGCTTGGTTCAGCATAGGGAACATCATAATCATATTTTTAACTTCCAGGATTCTAAACCTATCATGAAGGTCAGGGACCAGGAACAGAGACGAATATACGAGGCATTTTATATTTTAGGAGAAAACACCATTTCAAATATTAAGATGTCCTACAGTATGGATAGCTTTATTTTTAACGTTATAAAAATATTTTAGGGCAATTTCGGGTCGTGACCGGCTGCCAGATGTACAGGATTGATTTTTACTTAGATTTCTCATCTTGAATGTTTGAAATCTGGGCAATATTTTGCCTTTGCTAACTGCCAGATGTACGACAGCCACCATCTCTCTGTCCGTGATTATGCCTTTACACAGTCATTTTAACTTCAGCTCTTCCACGAGACGGAAGTTTTATAACTTTTTTAGACATTTTAACTAGTTTATGGCTTTGAAAAGGGCTTAGTTGTGAGTGTGACCGGCCGAAATTAATTACCCTTTTTAAACAGTTTTATAATTTTTTTCCTACGGGTTTGGGAGATTATATATATATATATATATATAATATATATATATATATATATATATATATATATATATATATATATATACCTCGTTGATGTTCCGTGTGTTTGTTGGTCTCTTCACATGAAGGTCAAGCTGGTGGCCCCGCCTCTAGGCCTGGCTTGGTGGAGGAGCGAGTTGCTTTCTTGTGCTCCATCGCACATAGCCTGGTACACCCGGCTCATCTGGTACCGTCCTGAGCCAGACATCTAGTCTTCTCTTGAAGACTTCAACTTTGACCCGTGTAACGCTTAAGGTCCTTTGGAAGCTGGTTAAAAAGTCTTGGCCCCTGACAACCAAGCTATTTTCCTTTAGTGTTGAAGAGGTCCCTTACCGGGCCTTTAATTTGGGAACACTACACACAGTGATGGGCATCGATACATGAAAATCGCTAAAGCGATACCGATACATCGATACATGAAGAACGTCTTAGGCGATACCGATACGCCGATACTTTCTAGATGTCTTAAGCGATACCAATACCGATACATGCATCGCCGGTACATTTTTATAATTATTCATTTAATATGTAGGTATTAGATCTTATTGTTTATACTAGTAATTTGTACGCACTGTAAGTACAATCAACGACATTTTAATGGGTTTTATAGATGTAAATAAAAACAATGCTTTATTTAATGAAAGTATGTTTTAATTTTGTAGGATACATGAATGACTGAAATATTACACTAACAATTAAAAGTAATTACTATTACCCTTCAAAAATACCAGCTGGCTAAACATCTGGTCAGGCAGTCTATTCCTTTTTGGAGCGTGAATGTGACCAGCCAAACTAAACAACCGTTCTACAGGAGCAGAGGATGGTAGTGGTGTGTTATACTTCAGGAAGACCCGTAGAATTCCTGGGTACTGCCTCAGAGATTCGAGAGAATGACTTCCGTCACCCAGATACTGTAAAACTTCATCTCGGTGGAATCTTGGGTTGCAGAGACATTAGTGGAAGCAGACTCATAACAGAAGAAATCATCTGCACTTCCGTCAGATGCAGCATCACTTAGTTGTTGCTGGGGGGTCTGCTCGCTGTGGCTCTTAACAGCATTAACCAACATTTCTTGAACCCTCTTTTTGACAATGTTAGTATTAAATTTGCCTTTTATTGTCATCCACTTTAACTTGAACAGAGGATTTGAAGACGATGCCAGTATTGCTGCTTTACACTCATGCGACGCATCAAGGCACAGAAATTTTTCAAACCGCTTAGTGAACCCTACTGTGACTGCATTGAGAAGTGGCTGACAATGACGCAATGCCTCCGAATTCAAACGCTCTAGCTTCTTCTCTACAGCTACAATGTTTCTATATTATGGTTAATTAATCTCAATAACACAAGTACAAACGTGTTTAAACGTTGCGCCGTACTGTGTGACGTGACCAGTAGAGTAGTACTGTCATTAAATAAATATTTAATAATATTATTATTTATGTATATTCATAAATATAACTCAGTAGGGTCATATTATAACATCTATTTAAATATTTAAAAATTCTTATTAATGTATCGAAGTATCGATTTTTTTCGATACATTTAAGAAAATTGACCTTAGCGATACCGATAAATCGATACTTTTGTCAAGTAGCTAAAGCGATACCGATACAAAAGTATCGATCGATACGTATCGGCGATACATGTATCTAGATACTGCCCATCACTGACTACACATTCTGCCTTTCTTATTTTCCAGTGTTGTTTGAATGGTAATTAGGTTTAGTTTGAGGTTTGGTACCAGTTTTTCGATCATTTTCCATATGTAGATTATGGTGTACCCCTCTCTCCTTTCTAGGGAGTACAAATTTAGTTTACGTAGTCTTTCCCAGTAGTTGAGTTCTATGCAGCCATCAATCTTAGCTGTAAAATGTCTCTGAGTTTCTTCTAGTCTATTAGTGTCTTCCTTTTAATATGGGGACGTCAAAACTAAGCAGTATTCAAGTTTTGGTATAATCAGTGTTTTTAGCAGGTGAATCATTACTGTCCTGTCCCTTCTGAACGTTCTTAGTACCTGTCCCGCGACTTTTTTTTTTTTTTTTTTTTTTTTTTTTTTTTTTTATCGCTATCTGATTTTGTGTTTCAAATTTTGCATCATCAGTCATTATTCCCCCCAAATCGATCGCTTTCGTACTTCTCTGAATTTCCTGTCTATCTGGAGCATAATATGCAGTCTTTAAGGTCCTCATTTCTACCATATCTCAAGAGCTGAAATTTTTCGGTGTTAAATGTCATGTTGTCTTCTGATCATTTGTATATTTTGTTTGTGTCCCTCTACAAGGCTTCCACTTCATTTGCATCGCTGATTTTTCTGGTGATCTTTGCATCATCTGCAAAGGATGTTACTATACTGTTGCTTTTTACTCCACTGTCTATGTCTGTATCGAAGGAGTGACATAACAAAGGAGTGACATAAATACCGTAACGAAGGAGTGACATAACAAAGGAGTGACAAATCGGAGATAAAATTCAAAGGAGTATAATTATTAAAATTTTATTTAAAAAAACAAAATTTGTTAGAATTGTTAAAATTAAGATTTTATTTCAAAAACTAGAAACCTAACCTAACCTAACCTAACCTAACAGTTGCAAGCCTCTCTTCCCTCTGGATTTGTTCTTTCTTCTTCTTTGTTGGTATTTTCGTGTCACTCCTTTGAATTTTATCTCCGATTTTTCACTCCTTTGTTATGTCACTCCTTTGAATTTTATCTCCGATTTGTCACTCCTTCGTTATGTCACTCCTTTGAATAGGACCGAATGACACTGGTCTATAGTTCTTTGCTTGAGATCTATCCTTTCCTTTACACAAAGGGACAATGTTTGCTCTTTTCAAGATGCTCGGTATTTCCCCAGTGTCTAGGGATCTTCTCCATATCTAGTATAAGGGTGTAGCATTTCATTTTTACAGTTTTTAATCAATAATGCGTTCCAGTTGTCCGGACCTGCAGCTGAATGTGGTTTCACTTGTCATATAGCTCTCGCTCCATCTTCTGTATCTTCTGGGGTAAAATCAAAGTCTGTTATACACTCTCCTTGCAATTTCTCTTCAAATAATGCATCTATTCGGGCATCGTTTTGTCACTTTTTGGGGGTACTGAAGGCTGATTCATACTGGGCTCTCAATGTTTCAGATATTTCTTTTAGATCGTCGGTTAGTTCATTATTTCTTTTCCTTAAGGGCCCGATAGCGGCATGCGTTTTTGTTTTCCATTTCGCATAGCTATAGAAGTATTTTGGATTTTCTTTTATTGCTTCGACCGCCTTTTCCTTTTCCCTCTTTGTATGGTCCTTAATTAGGTTTGTATTTCCCGATCGATACCCTCCAGTTTTTCTTTTATTACTTTCCTGGTATTGTTATCTCTGCAGTTGGGTAACTTCGCCTCCACTCTCTTTCTTTTGCGGAATATTCTTCTCTTTTGCCTCTCTAGCCAGCTCCTCTTTCCTTTTGGCTGTGCTTTCGGAGCATATTTTTCTAAAATTCTCAGCGTCTTTTCTTCCAAAGCTGTTAGCATTTCTTCAGTTGTTTTATTCTCTAAAACTGTTCTCCACTCTATTTGGGCCATGTGTGATCTAATTGCTTCCCAATTTATAGTCTTGGAGTTAAAGTTAAAGGCCCCAAATTTGCTTCTTTCTTCAATTGTGTATTGTCTTTTGATGTTGCCATATTTGTTAATATCTAGATTAAGTTGTGGTCTGAGATAATAGTTGGGTTATTTTTATATCAGCAATCAAGTTCGTGTTATTTGTGAATACCAGATCTAGGCAGTTATTTTTTTCTGGTATCTCCTGTGTCAGCATAAACTCGTTTGTGAGAGCCATCAACATTTTTGCTTGCTCCTTGGTCTTCTCTTGTGCCCCCCTTGTTCTGGTGTATATATATATATTGCTATCCACCTTTTTTGTATTTTATAAATGGAGAGTTAAAGTCTCCGCAAAGCATTATATTGGGGGATGGAGGGTTTATGGCCTTCATTAGCTTTCTGATGTCATCAATGGCCTCCGAGAATTTTTCGGTTGGGGTATTTGGAGGTCTATAGATGACTATTAGTATCACGTTTAGTTTTTCTATTTTCACTGCTAGGAGTTGCACAAAACTATTTGATTTACTTATCGTCTCTTGTCATATGACCTTCATGTATACATCATATATAGCACAGCCACCTTTACGTCTCGTTGTTCCATCCGCTCTTAGTAAGTTGAATCCCTCTATATTTATCTTTTTCTTATCAATACAATGTTCGCAGTTTTCACAATTTCCTTGGCAGTCCTTAATATGAATTTCTGTGAGGCATGCGATGTCCGCCCTTGTTTCGTCCATAAGTCCTTTCAGGTACGAAACTTTGTTGAGTGATTGGTTTGGTCTTATTCCTTCATTATTAGCCAGGACAATATTTATGTTGTTTGTTTTTCGTTGCCCCTTGTGTATTTCAAGTTCGTTTTCCTTCGGTATTGCTTGTTTCGTTGCCCTATGGTCCTCTGAGAGAGATCCATTTCCGCCTACCTGTTCTGGTAGCTTCTTGCCCGGAAACGGTTTGGCTCGGGGGTTTCCAGCTGTGTCAAGTGCATGCGTTGAATGACATTTAGCAGCCGTATCGTGTCTGCGATGTTGAACAATTTTTTTTTCGCTTTTTGTGTTCCTATTGTTAGTCCTATCGTCCTTTAAACTTTGTCCTTTGGGTTCTTCGGGAGATGTTGATAGTAGCATTTTTTCTCGTATTTGCAGGTTCAATATTTTGTGTAAGTCCTGCAGGTGTCCGGATGGTAGAACCTGCATCTCTCTCCGAATTTACAATGACCGTTATTATAGAAGAAATTGCATATTGGGGGATGTTCCTAATTATACACAGTGCCCTTTTTTTATATCTGCAGTTATCTTTTATATAATTGCATATAATTCTTTCCCCATATTTACTCTGGGCCTTTGTTTTTTGCTCCTTATTGGGGGACAGTTTTACTCCGTTTTCTTGATTGCATGCTTGTCTTTTCCTATTTGTGTTAATGTCCTTCGTTGCCTTATATATATATATATATATATATATATATATATATATATATTATATATATATATATATATATATATATACACACGAGGGTGGGCTGAAGAATAATGCCTCCACTCAAATAAATTTTAAACGGGTTGAAGGGTTTTATCGAAATAAAAGCAGATATGTACTTTAGAGTTTATTCTTCAAAACGATACATTTACTTTTCTATAAAATCACCCTCTACCTCGATACATTTACGCCAACGATAAATGAGTTTTTGAAATCCATTCCGGTAAAACTCGAAGCTTTGACCACGAAACCAAAATTTCACAGCGGTCTTAACTTCTTCGTTAGACTCGTAGCGATTTCCACGGAAATGTTCTTTAAATTAAGGAAAGAGGTGAAAATCGCACGGTGCTAAATCGGGGCTGTATGGTGGATGCGGCAAGACGGTGAATTGCAGATCCTCAATTGCTTCTCGCGTTTGAACACTGGCGTGAGGCCGTGCGTTGTCATGGTGAACACTGACTGCGTTTTTGTGGGTGCGAATCCTCCTGATCCGTTTTTTTAACTTCTTTAGCGTTTCAATATAACGTACGGAGTTGATTGCTGTCCCTCTTTCCGTAAAGTCTTCGAGAACAACACCATTGATATCTCAAAAAACAGTCATTATCACTTCTGCAGCCAATTTTTGAACTTTGAATTTTTGTGCCGATATTCCATGGATCGCCGTTTGTTTTCAGGGTCATAATGGTGGACTTATGTTTCGTCTCCTGTCACAATGCTGTGCAGAAATTCTTCATTTTTGAAGCGCTGCAGATTTTCTTGGCAAATGCATAGTCTCTCAGTTTTCATCCCGGCAGTAAGCATGCTAGCACCTATCTGGCGCAGATCTTTGGGTAACCAAGAATACTGATGGGTAATGTACCCCACTCGCTCTTTGGAGATATCGAGCATTGCAGCAATTTCATTTTGTTTAATGCGACAATTTCCATGAATCAGTTCAACGTAGTTCTGATGAGACTTGTCGGTTGCCGTTACAGGCCTTCCACTTCGCGGTTTGTCTCACAAATCTTCTTGGCCTGCTTCTCCTTTACACTGTCTCGCCCAACGTCGAACGGTACTCAACACTGTTTGCCGTACACAGCTTGCATTCGCGATGAATGTCTATGGGAGCAACACTTTCCGCGGTAAAAAATTCAATTACGGCACGTTGTTTGAAGCGAACGTCTTTACTTTCCATTGTAATCGATAATGAACCAACGTGTGGAATGAATGTAGGCTATAACACGAAACCGGTTTTATCTGGTTACCGCTACACAATCTAGAATGGGGTGGGGATATCAAGTTACAACAAAACCGGTTTTATCTGGCTGTCTCTACACAATCCAGAATTATTCAAGTGGAGGCATTACTTTTCAGCCCACCCTCGTGTGTGTATATATATATATATATATATATATATATATATATATTATACAGGGGTGTAGCCAGAATTTCTTTTTGGGGGGGCTAATATATATATATATATATATATATATACACACACACAGGGTGTCCGAGAATTATCTGTACAATTTTTGGCTGTTATTAAAAGTCAACCATGAAGTGTAGAAATTCCAGTGTTGTCCCATTTTACAGAGAATCTCATTAAGTTTTTTCTGATACCAAGTTTTGACAAGTTTTTTAGAAATTCCAGTGTGTCCGAACATTATCTGTACAATTTCATCTTTTAATAAAATCTTGATAACACGTAAAATTCTTAAACAAGATTATTTAGAATCTGTATTTTCAAAAGTTTATTTTATTAAAGTAACGTTGTTACAAACATTCGATATGTGCACCATTAGTGATTCGCAAAACATCCAATTGATACTCCAAATGTTGCCATGTACGCTGCAGCATATCCACATCAATTCGCTCAATAGCAGCTGTGATTCTTGCTTTTAAATCATCAATGTCTGTCACCCGCGTACATTTCTAAAAAACTTGTCAAAACGTGGTATCAGAAAAAACTGAATGAGATTCTCTGTAAAATGGGACAACACTGGAATTTCTACACTTCATGGTTGACGTTTAATAACAGCCAAAAATTGTACAGATAATTCTCGGACACCCGGTGTATATATATATATAATATAAAATATAAAATCTTTTTTATTATAGCAAAGAAATGTAAAAAGAAACACGAACACATAAGGCAATTTTCGTCTCTGACAAGAACGTTCAAACTTTCTGAGAAAGAGGAATGTGAAATTGAAGGCAAAGAAGTATTCTCCGAGGATGAAAAACCTCCACAACTTTCAGACGTGAATTGTAAGAAGAGAAAATTAAGTAAAACTTGTCAAGATTCAAATGTAAAACATTTTAAATTTGAGTTTAGAGAAGACTATAAGGGCGAAAGTGTTAGTGCTTTTAAACAAATAGTGACTCCTTCGAACTCTATGATGGAAGAAACTTCGCGCAACGGGATTGATATGGAAGTGGACAGTGATGACATCCACAGTGGGTGTATTAACAAAAGCAATAATGATTCACAGTGTAGTAATTGCGGTGCGCAGTTCGATTCCTTTCAACTTCCGAATGACCACCATTGCTCGAGTTTCATCCCGCAGTTGTTGGGATACAAATGTCCCCAATGCGATGAAACGTTCCAATCTTTTTTGTCAATCGCGGAGCACAAGGAAAAGTCTAGCTGCCAAAGACTGCTCCCCATTTTACCCGCTCCTCCATCCAAATTCGACATCGGGGATGTGTCGAACCCCGTACCATCTCCGACCCTCGTTGTGAGTGAACTAATTAACCTTTACCCAACTTCCGACCAAAATATTAACAACCAAGCAAAACGGGAAAGGAAATTTAACGTCAACAAAAAAATTCGAGAAAAAATCGGCTTCACTCGATCCAGTATTTGTTTCCTGCAAGTGCATTACAAACACGACAATTACCCGTCTTCGAAGGAAATGGATTTGATGTCTAAACGGCTCGGGATTGAACGGGAGAAGGTGGAGCATTGGTTTCAGAAGCAGCGAAACAGGGAGAGGAGAGGACATTGTGTGGGTTAGTTTCTGTTGTTATTATTATTATTATTAAAGCCTAATGTAGTCTTTCTCTGAATGTTAGTTAATTCAATTTAGCCAAGTTTTACCTTCATAAAACATTGAAGTTGTTTATTTCAGCCAGATCCCCATTTATCTATATGCAGCGCAGTCAATAAATGCCCAGAATTGCTTCATTAAAAACATTCGATAAAATCTGTATATTCTGAAGATTTGCTTATTTTTTGCTCGGACCTACGTAGGTTTTAAACTGCCTCATCACTGTAAAGAGTGTTCGTCAGTATTCGTACACGTAGACGCCTTGAGAGAGCACGAGAAAAGCGTACACAATCCATCGGCGATCTCAATTGAGTTCATGTGCCCCCAAGATAACTGCGGAGCCAAATACCCGAATGCTACTCTACTTCAGACGCACCAGATGGAACACACTAACGAAAAGACTGTGGGTGATCTCTCTTTAATCCTATTTGAAAAATAGTGAATATTGATGGATGGAAAGAAATGCCATTTTGTTGGAATTGCAGTTACACATTTCTCTTTATTTGTGAATCTTTTTCAGAGTAATGAATCAAGGGAAAGTGAGGTGAGGATGCATACCAAATTTTTGGAGGTCCATTACAGGGAGAACAATTTCCCTTCTCCGTTGGAGATAGGATTCATCGCCAGGAGATTAAAAGTGGACCCCATTGGCATACATTGGTGGTTTAAGGTAACCATTAAGACTGTGTGTGTGTGTGTGATATATTAGGTTCATCCTATTATTATTGTTTTTAAATTAGTAGGAATTATAATTGTATGCAGATCTCATAATTTTTATTATTCTTTAAAGCAACGAAGAGAGAGACACGTATCTGATCTCGAAAGCGATTTAAACCAACCGAAAACAAACCGTTGCCGAGCACCTGTAGTTGACGTTGACCAAACGACAACCAAGGGAAGGACCAAAGACTGCCAGATCTGCTCTGCTGCATTTTTCGACAATGAAATGTTGAGTCATCATCAGAAGATACATTCCACAAATTTTTCATTGGTAGGTGAGGTTAGACTGAATAGAATCGTCTGGCATCAACCAAAATGAAGTTAATGAAGTGACCAGTATTCACTGAAACAGTTCTCAATGTTCCTAATATCTGATAGTAATCTATTACTAGATATTATCGTGTTTAGTACTGCGTCCATTAATGGAATTAGAATTAGAAGCCATTTTAATAGCAGTTATAGTCATGTTAAACAATAACGGTAGGATTTGACTCGAAACATGAAGGTACCAGGTTTGACTCCCACGCCTACCCGAGGTCAAGATACTCTAGTTCACGACCCCACTGCCTTTCGTGTGAAGAAATAGGGGCTTATAAGTACATCATGTTAATATTTTTTTTCCCACATGAAGGTTTTACGATTAATAACTGAAGTGGGGGTCCTCCCCCCCTCACTTAATGAATTTCTCTCTTCTTTCGCTTAAAATCTTTCTCTTCTTTTAGTTCTCTAAATTTAAACAATTCTCCTAGGTATGTTGGGAGTGTGGGGCAGACTTTACGAGCCCTTTGGTGTTGGAGACGCACATGCTGCAGCATGGTTACTTGGTTCCCGATGACGTCATGACTGCCTCCAAAGTACTGGTAGTAAATTCCTCTTTGGAGATTAAATACTCCTTCGTTCAGCTCCAGGTGAGAACATTTATGCAGTCGTAGATGCTTTACATAGTAGGTTACCGGTTAATGGGCTACTGATCACCGGATGGATTGCTCGTTATTGGTTACCCCTTTATCGACCTGTTACGGTAGATCTATTGATTAAGTTAGAGACAGACACAGTTCTTTGTTATTATTCAACGTCTCGAACTCTTGGCGTATCGAAGTCCTACGGTTTCTGGTCGTAGACTCTATCTTTGATTATTATACCCCACATTGAATAATCACATCATATTGATTATTCAATGTAGGGTATAATCAAAGCTAGAGTCTACGGCCAGAAACCTCGGAACTTCGATCACGTGAAGACTGATACGCCGAGTTCGAGACGTTGAATAATAACAAAGAACTGTGTCGTGCTATTTGTTGTTCAGTGATTCAAAGATGTAACGTGTGTATTGAACATGATGGAGGACACTGAACAATTTCTGTAATAAATAATAAATATTATTCTTCGCAAGGTGATTCCATTATTCTCGGTAAAGCGACTTATGCCGCACCCTATATATATATAATAAATTTTAGGTCGGGTCGAAATCTAGTCAAAATGATTTTTTTTAGATGGGCACTATGTGGGGTTTATGAAATGATATCCTGACCAACATACTCCAAAAGAAAGTTTATGCTCCCCTCCGTACCACTAGCATACTCCCTCTTATTTTTGGCTCCGCCTCCAAATTAAAAATAGTATTATAAATCAAAATGGAGATCATTTAGAGCATTCTTTTATAGAGATGACCCCCCTTAAAATTGCATAATATACCTCATGTGCAATTTTCAGGCAATTATCCAAGAAATTTCAAATCCTTGAAAAATTGCCGCATCCCCAAAAAGTGTTATCAGTATATAGAAAAGGGTGGCATAAACCTTGGTTTGGAGTACTGATTGCCTAGGAGACCAATTCATAAACCTCATATAGGCCTAGTATATTTGTCTGAAAAGAAGACAATTAGTCTATTGTACCATTTATTACACAAAACAGCTTTGAAGTAAAAACAAAATTTAATTTAAAAATTACCTTCACAATTCACTAATTACTTGTGGATGTGCCTTGGCCCCATTGGCTTTTCCATTCAAACTGTGGCAGTCTTTTTCTTGGTTCCAGTTGATTGAGGATAAATTTGTGCCGATTGCCGTAGCCAATCCTTTGTTCTGATGCTTTTGTCACTAAGTTCACTGCACTTTCCACGCTTTGATTGTGGCATGAAAAGGCAGCAATTTTCAAGGGTTCTGTTCTTGTATGCAGTAGCTCTTCATTGCTGAAATTCCTTATCAAAGATAGAGGATTGATAGCTTCCTTTCTCCAGTCAATCATCTCATAGTAGTCTTTGGAATCGAAATTTAGAGATTTAGGAAGCTCAAAATTTCGTGTGCCACTGAAACGTGTCCGACTGAGAAGTATCTTCTGAAGAGCATCTTCTCTGACATGTTGTCTGCTATCAGTAAGCATTGACAGTAGGATAGCTTCGGGATTGGCAAAATAGGCATTAATACGGAACACCGGTTCCATAATAATGCGATGTTTTTCTTCCAATCCTCGCATCAAGACAGTCAAATGAAAAAAATTCCGTGCTCCGTCAGTAGCTTTAGGATGGGATTTGATATGAAACCATCCAGGAGCATATGATTTCATGACGATGGTTACCAGTTCTTTCAGATTTTGTTCGGGATGCAAAGTCGATACATATAAACGAAGAATCCGGTTTGCTCGGGTAATCCAGCGAGCATGATGAATGGCACCTGGAGACCTGCGGGCTAGACTTTCAGATACCCATCCAGATTGCACTGCTAGGCACATATCATAGAGATACTTTTGATCACTGCTCAACTCTTTCACGACATTCGGTGGTATATCTTGAACGTTGTCCTGAACTGGTGAAAATGCCACTAAGTCTAAAATGGTTAAATCACACTTCAATTTGGCTCCAATTGAACCTTTAAAGGTATTTGGCCCTGATGTTTTTCCGTCTATGGTTTCAAATATGTGTCTGAAGGGGAGTTCATTCATGTGTAAAAGACACACGAGCCATTTAACTGATCTATGCAAAAAAATTTCATTCAATTTTATGGTACCAGCAATTCTACCAGTATTGACAGCAGTCCGTCGCATAGCAGAGCATTGAGAGTGTCGATGCTCGGTGAATCAATTAAGAAGGTTATAATTTCATCAGCTATATACCGAGCATTTCCTGCGTCAGGGCAGAGATGGTCTACATAGATACCTCCAGGGTCTTTGATCAGCACATAATGTTCTTCTTTCTCTTTTCCATGCTTGGTTAACGTATCATCATTTCTTCCATCAAACCCTATACATTCAATATTCACATTTTCACATCTAAATCTAAATATTTTTCTTGCCTACACGAATTCTCTCTAGTTTCTTCCTATCAAGCATGTTAGATTGATCGATTATTCCCATATCTTTCAATGCAGCATTAACAATAGCTGCTGTAGCTCTCGAACTCACACGGTAACGGTCTGCCACCAATAGTAATTCATTGTATGAATACCTATTTTGATCATTTTCAATCAATTCCACATCGGGCACGAATTCTAGCTCATTGTCACTGTCTTCTATATCTTCGCTAAAGTCATCTACTGAAGAAGATGGTACAACTTCCATAGCCTCTGCCATTTCCACTTGTGACCTTTGTTGCCTCTCTTGTTCTTCTCTTGCTCTTGAAAGGGATCGTCTCTGGACAGCGGCATCTTCACGATCAAATGGCCCTAATTGATTTATTCTTTGCTTTTGGCCTACAAATGACTCCCACTCTACCATTGGGATTTTTACCTCGCATCGACAAAACGGCCTTTCTATTCCTTTATCATAACATTTGCAAGCACAAATGTCAAACATTTCATCATATGAAGCAAGTTTTTTAGCAAAATTTTCATTCCTTTGACGTAGAGGAACCTTGTTCAAGGAAAGAGCTGATCTGATTAATCTTTCCACTGCAGAAGAAATAGATCTTTCTTGAATGACAGGGAAAGAGAACATGACCCAAATATCTTGAAGAGCTTTGGTAACTATATTGTAGCAATCGTTCGCAGTTGCTGATCCCCTTGACTTGATTTTTTCTCTCTTTTGAATGAAGAAATAGTGTCTGACAACGTCTACCTTTGTAGGAATCATTGATCGGCGGAATTCAGTGGCAAAACCAAAAGCTGCATTCGAAATTTGTTTCTGGTTGACATTTTTTCAACCTTTTTAAAAAATTAAAAAATCCAGCTTTTATAGAATCATGCATGGATCATAAGTAAATCTAAAGAGCATAAATTCTTATAATTCCTGTAAAAATATATGATAATTAGAACATGAAATGTATTGGTATTGAATTTGAAATTCAACACACAACTCAGTAAATTGATTACACATAAACGATGTTTATGTGTAATCAATTTTCTGATATAGCAAATATTTTGAGAAAATACGCGTGGTGAAAATTTTGAGAAATCCAAATTTTTGAGGTAATTGCCTGAAAATTGTACACGAGATATATTATGCAATTTTAGGGGGGGTCATCTCTATGAGAAGATGCTCTAAAATCTAAATGGTCTCCATTTTCATTTATGAGACTATTTTCATTTTTGGGGCGGAGCCAAAAATAGGAGGGAGTATGCTAGTGGTACGGGGGGGAGCATAAACTTTCTTTTGGATATGTTGGTCAGGACCCCCATTTCATAAGCCTCCACATAGTGCCCGATCTGCCCCCAGAAATTCGACCCGGCCTATATATATATATATATATATATATATATATATATATTATATATATATATATATATATATGGGAATGAACTCAGAATGGTCCCCTGAGTTTTTTATGATACATATAGACCGTGCATGGAACAAGGAACTCTTCTGGGATAAATAAATCCACTATAGTCTGAATAAGTAATGGTAAATGACAAATACCATAGTTTTTCTTTTTCATCATGAAAAAGAAAAACTGTGGTATTTGTCATTTACCATTACTTATTCGGACTATAGTGGATTTAATTATCCCAGAAGAGTTCCTTGTTCCATGCACGGTCTGTGTGTATTTTATTTATATATATATATATATATATATATATATATATATATATATATATATATATATATATATATATATATATATATATATATGAGTGCGCCTCGGTGGTGGTGTGGCTAGCCTCGCTGACTACGAATCCATCGGCCGGGTTTGATTCCTGGTGACGGCAGGCGGCGCGCAGGCAACCTAGCTGTTCATAAAAAAAAATGGTTGCTAGATAAATGGGTACCCTGGGTAGCCTAGTGGTTAAGACGTTGGGCTGCTGATCGGGAGGTCGTGAGATCAAGTCCGGGCAAGGACTTTGTAATTTCTGACCGCCCGTGGTGGGTCGTGGTTAGGATTCTACGTTAACCCTTTAACGATGGATGGTACCTTAAGGTCCACCAGAAATAATAATATAAATTGTACTACGTACAATGCCTCGTTTCTATAAATGTTTCTACGTGTTTATATATAGATGTCATTTAGTTGTCGGGAAAGGAACCCAAAATGTGTATCATTTCAGTGACTAGTTACTAAAATATTTAGTTTTCAATAACAATAAAACCTATACGTTCTGGTAACAGTGACCGCATATGCTGCGGACTCGTCCGTAAAGGGTTAAGCTGTAGGTTTAAGGTGGAACAAAAAACTTGACCTTCGTCAGAATGAACAATTTGGGCTGAAGCAAAACTAAGGTTAACCAATATATATATATATATATATATATATATATATATATATATATATATATATATATATATATATATATATACACCTTTGGTTAGCTTCCGCCCGAATTGTTCATTCCGACGAAGGTCAAGCTTTTCACTCCACCTTAGACCTACAGTTTAGCGCGGAATCCGAACCACGCCCCACCAGCAGCCCAGCGTCTTAACCACTAGGCCACCTAGGGTACCCATTTATCTACCAACCACTTTCTTTACCGTGTGGAAGGATGAACAGCTGGGTTTTGCTGCGCACCGGCTGCCGTCACCGGATCTCGAACCCGGGGCCGATGGATTCGTAGTCAGCGACGCTAACCACTACACCACCGAGGCGAATATATATATATATATATTATATATATATATATATATATATATATATATACACAGGGTGTCCGAGAATTATCTGTACAATTTTTGGCTGTTATTAAAAGTCAACCATGAAGTGTAGAAATTCCAGTGTTGTCCCATTTTACAGAGAATCTCATTAAGTTTTTTCTGATACCAAGTTTTGACAAGTTTTTTAGAAATTCCAGTGTGTCCGAACATTATCTGTACAATTTCATCTTTTAATAAAATTCTTGATAACACGCGTAAAATTCTTAACAAGATTATTTAGAATCTGTATTTTCGAAAGTTTCTTTTATTAAAGTAACGTTGTTACAAACATTCGATATGTGCACCATTAGTGATTCGCAAAACACCCAATCGATACTCCAAATGTTGCCATGTACGCTGCAGCATATCCACATCAATTCGCTCAATAGCAGCTGTGATTCTTGCTTTTAAATCATCAATGTCTGTCACCCGCGTACATTTCTAAAAAACTTGTCAAAACGTGGTATCAGAAAAAACTTAATGAGATTCTCTGTAAAATGGGACAACACTGGAATTTCTACACTTCATGGTTGACTTTTAATAACAGCCAAAAATTGTACAGATAATTCTCGGACACCCTGTATATGTGTGTGTGTGTGTGATGAAAATAACCACGAAGGAAAAAGGAAACACAGAATGGTGCTCAAGCGCTTTCGTCTAATGACATCCTGGGGAACACTGAAATAAATAAATAAATTCGAGACTATATATATGTAGGTCACAAAAAAAAAATAGAAAAATAAAAATTGTAGGAGGAGCATACAAATTTATAAAGAAAAACTACCAGAGTTTTAGCACTTTGCTCCTCTTGTCTAAATCCGTTCTGAGCGAATTCAAAACAGCAGGATTAAGCGAAAAAAGGCCCAGGTTAATGTTAAAATTATTTGTAAATTGAATAATGGCAGACTCAAGAATATTTTATTAACCATGCTGCTTGAGTGAAACAAAATTGAACCATTATTCCAATCAATACAGTGGGATAACTCTGACAAATGGACGAAAAGGCACCGGACGACTGTCCCGTTCTAACGGAATATTGATGCTGTTTTACACGCGCGTGCAAATCCTTTCCCGTTTGTCCAATGTAAAAGGAATCACATTGTTTACAACCAATTTTATAGATAATGCCTGAATTATTGGGAGGGCTATTTTTTACTGATATTTTTCGCAATATTGTCATTGGAAAATACTACATTAATATTCAAAAGTGTAAGTACATTAGCAATGCCTCAAAAGCTTGGGAAAAATGGAAGTACTAAAATATTCTTCGACAAAGTGCAAGGGTTATTATTCACACGATAGAAAGTTCGTTTTGCCTTGTTAAGACAAGATTCTAAAACGCATGTGGGTAACACAAATCACTTCCAATACTGTTGATATTTTCTAATTCGGCATCCATGTATTCCGAACTGGCGATCCTAAGACCGCGGAGAAACTTTGAAGAAAATATGGCTTTCTTGATGGGGGTGTCATGTCCGGAGTAAAAGTGTACGTAGGACAAATTGTTTTTTTTTTTCCAGTAAATACTGAACTTAAAACCTGAGCTTTCCCTATGTACACGCACGTCCAAAAATGGGATTGAGTTGTTTTGTTCCGCGGTCTTAGGATGTCGAATTAGAAAAAAACAACAGTATTGGAAGTGATTTGTGTTAGCCACCTGCGTTTTTAGAATCGTCTTAACAAGGCAAAACGAACTTTCTATCGTGTCGTATTATTTGTAAGTTGAATAATGGCAGACTCAAGAATATTTTTATTAACAATGTTGCTTGAGTGAAACAAAATTGAACCATTATTCCAATCAATACAGTGGGATAACTCTGACAAATGGACGAAAAGGGCACCGGACGACTGTCCCGTTCTAACGGAACTTTGTTGAAGAATATTTTAGTACTTCCATTTTTCCCAGGCTTTTTAGGCATTGCTAATGTACTTAAACTTTTGAATATTAATGTAGTATTTTTATAGGACAATATTGTGAAAAATATCATAGTTAAAAATAGCCCTACCAATAATTCAGGTATTATATATAAAATTGGTTGTAAACAATGTGATTCCTTTTACATTGGACAGACGGGAAAGGATTTGCACGCGCGTGTAAAACAGCATCAATATTCCGTTAGAACGGGACAGTCGTCCAGTACCCTTTTCGTCCATTTGTCAGAGTTATCCCACTGTAGTGATTGGAATGATGATTCAATTTTGTTTCACTCAAGCAACATTGTTAATAAAAATATTCTTGAGTCTGCCATTATTCAACTTACAAATAATTTTAACATTAGCCAGGGCCTTTTTTCGCTTGATCCTGTCGTTTTGAATTCGCTCAGAACGGATTTAGACAAGAGGGGCAAAGTGCTAAAACTCTGGTAGTTTTTCTTTATAAATTTGTATGCTCCTCCTACAACTTTTTTTTTTTTTCACTCGAACTTGTTATTTATTTTAGTGTTCCTAAGGATGTCATAAGACGAAAGCGCTTGAACACTAACTATTCTGTGTTTACTTTTCCCTTCGTGGTTATTTTCATCATAAATATTATTCGTGTTACTTTCGTGAAATAATTTTCATATATATTCATCATATATATATATATATATATGTAATTTTTCTTTTTTCAAGGTGTTGTACAATCATTTCAAAGTGAATAACTATCCTAAGAAAGAGGAAGTGAAGTTGGTAAGTCGAAGGCTCAAAGTACCCATGAAACATGTTCAGACGTGGTTCAAAAACCAAAGAATTTCCGAGTTATCGCAATCTAAAACCAACACCGGGAAAAGTACTGGGAGTCGGACAACCGGTTATAAGAGACTTTGTGTCCCACAAACTGGTGTTGAAAATCAAACCGTGAAAGCAGCAACAGCAGCAACTGGGAGGAAGCAGGTGTTTGAAATTGGTTCGAATAAAACTAATGTTGAAACTGGTTCTTTACTATGTAGATTTTGTCCTTCAGAATTCGTGTCCAACCGGTTACTAGACCGGCACACGTCACTTCACAAAACCGGTTGCGATTTCCCTTGTGGAAATTGTTCCTCCACTTTCATCAATCAAATGGTGAGAGACACCCACTCTCTGAAGCACTATTTAAGTAGTCACTCGAGCAACGCAACCAGTACGAGCACCGGTACTGGTAATGCCTCCGAACTGGGATTGAAGGCGAGGTCGAAGGTTTTGGACAGAGAGACGAAGGCGAGGCTGAGAAGACTCATTGACGACTGCAAAGAAGCGAATCTCTTTCCCGTTAAGGATGGCATAAAAACCGTTATCGACAGTCGGTGTGAGGCGACGACGAACGACATCAATAGTATTCTTTCGGGTAACGATGATGAGTCACATCCGGTCGTCCACGTTGTCAGTGACGATAATGATAAGACGGTAAGGGAACGCAGTCGTCCGGACTGCGAGGAACTCGCAATAGAGGAACTTACTTATGAATCGGAGAACGAAGTCTCCAAATTGGATTGCGAAATGGACGATGAAGACGATGATATGAAATTGGTTATTGACGAATAAATGACACTATGTCCATACTTTTATTATAACTTTATCTATTTCTCTATCTATTATATAATATATATATATATATATATATATATATATATATATATATATTATATATATATATAATATACACAATACAATACAATAATATGTACAGTAATTATAATTTATACAAGGTTACACTATTAAACTATACGTAATTAATACATATAATTAAAAATTTATTTATATTATTATATAGATTATAGATAAGGATATATTGCCTATACTATTTTTCTGTACTACTAAAAAACAGGGTTTAAGAAATCTTCCAAAATTTCTCAACTAATAAGTGATGAAAAACATGTATACGCTCCTAGTCTATTTTTTATTATGTGACTGCTATTAAGAGGAAACGCATTTATTCGATAGAAGAAGAAGAAGAAGGCAAATTGAATAAATGTTTAAACGTTTTTCGTCCATTTGAGTAAATTTTAAAATTCCTCTCCCTAAAGATTACTCTTCCGAGATATTTGCCATTTTTTTCTATATTATTTATTTCAGTGGTTTTTTATTTATTTATATTTTAAATATGTCTCGGACCAAAACTTCATCAATCTTCAACAAAACGGGTGTACGAAATAGTGAATTTTGTGCATTTTTAAAACTTGATTTTTAGTTCTGCGAGTAACGAATTACTTCGGTTTTCAAGTATGTTACTTAAAGGAATTAGGTTACTGAGTATATCGTTTTAATTAAAGCGTGCCAAGGAGGCCCGAACTGTAGGATAGTTTTGGCGTTTCCTATCTTAACCATTACCTTCTCGTCCCAACCCCCTTAAATTTATTTTTCTCTTTAAATGTTATGTTGATTGCTACCCATTACGAATTTCTGTGTGTATTCCTACCAATTATAGAGCTTGTCAAACCTGGGCCTACGGTAGGTTAGATCCTATTGAAGGCCCTATTTAAGGGAAGGGACACTGTGTTCAAAGGAATCAAATCGGTTATCAAATATGCATAATCTAAGTGAACTTATCGTGCAAATGCGAAAAAGAGAGCTTAGTTACATATTTCTAATTCGGGAAATTTAGTAACCTCTTAGTGTTAAGTTTGACTCTAACCCTCCCTCGTTCACTGAGTGCTTTCGCTCGCTGGTCCCGTAGCGCGCTTGAGGCTTTGTCCCCGCTTGTCTTTTCTCACCTGCTGGTGCGACAGATTCGGGGCTGGTTCGTCCTTCTCTCCTCCCGCCGCACGTCGTCGGTCGCCTTACCTTCCCACGTCGGCGTCCCACGCAGCGAGCAGGCGGACGCTGCAGCGACGGGGGTGCTCCTTGCCTTCTGACCCCGACGCTACTCTTCCGGCATTGGACTTCACGCGAGTTCTTTGGGATGTTGTCTTCCGCAGTTCCAGTGGGAGGACGTGTCTGGGAATTTCCTGAGGGCCCTGAAGCCTTCAGTCCGCCCGTGGGTTTTCTGGCAGCGTGACCGACGTCCTTCGATTGATCTGGCGCGCCTGCGTATTGGCCACACTGGCATCACGCACGGCCATCTCATGACGGGATATTACCCTCTCGTGTCCTTGCGGCACTTCTCTCTCCGTCTCGCATCTTTTCTTGACTTCTCCCGCCTTCGAAGTTGCACGCTCCCGACTCCTTCCATTTTGTTGGGTGACTCCACGCTTGTACCGAAGAACTCTCTCCTCCTTCCTCCGTCAGACTGGTCTCCTGTCCTCCCACTTAGTAGGCTATCCAGGTTGGATCTCTCGCTCTTCTTCCCATTCCTGCCCTTTCTCCCTTCCTTCCTATCTTCTCTTTAAAGTGCTTCCTTCCTACCTCCTGCCGTCCTATTCTCTCTCTAACTTTGTCTCGGCGCGATATGATTCCGGCAGTCGAAGCGCCGGTGAATTACTGCTGTCTTTCTTCCTTCTTAATGTTAACTTTTCTTTGTCAAGCAAAATATCTTTAAGTATGAGGCCTAACGTATTTGTGAGAAATTGTTTGAAGAAGCCGTAAGTGCAGGTTTGACAAACTTTACAATCGTAAGGAATTCACGCTGAAAGTTGCAATGACTATCAATCAGCAGAAAATTTAATATGAAAAACACCTTTCAGGGACGAAGGAAAAAGGAATAGTTTAGCGTGGACAAGGCAAAAAGTACGAATTTTTAAAATTCCAAGATACCCTACAGTTCGGGCCTCTTTTGCGCATTAAACTTAATTATTAAAATGATATATTCAGTAACATAAGACCTTTATTTAACATACTTGAAAACCAAAGTAATTCGTTAACCTCCTTAACATCGGAGTTAGTGAAATTTTCTTGGCACGCGGCGTTTGAACGTTGCGAGGGGCACCGATCGTAAATATACGCCCGTGAATGTTACTGCAAATGTGTGTGTGTGTATATATATATATATATATATATATACACGTCTAGAGAAGCTAAAGGGTTAATTATGAAATTAAATGACAAACTTTAAAAATACACGCAATTCCCTATTTCGTACACCCGTTTTATTGATACGCGACTGAAGGTTGATGACATTTTGGTCCGAAGCCGTATGAACACTCATTCTGTTAAATTATTAGTTTATTAAGTGGTTATGCGAGTCATTTGTATCAGTACTTCTACAAAAGTTAAGACGCATTGACGTGCTTAAAAGATAGTAATGAGAGTACCTCAATTCTCGTTTTCTTCGATACAGGCAGACGAAATGTTTTTAACCCTAATCACACACCATGCTAGAAATTAACATTATATTTACCTTTAATAGGCTCTATTTGATGATTTAATAATATGATATGGGCTTCAACATTTCTTTACACTTACTGAAGTATGCAGTTATTTCACATTTTGATAGACGCTACAGGAAGTCGAGTGCAATATGGGTAGGTAGGGAAGTAACGTAATATACATATATACAGCGATTTTTTTTGTGCTGATTTTGTGTTTGAATTTAAAATACGAAGTATTTGTGTTTCAAAAATGTTCTTGATAAATTGGAAGATAATTAGCAAATGCGATTCAAATGTTAGAAGCGCATATGCGTGCCCAAGTTGGTTCACTGAAGTACGATCGTGCTTCGGTCATTGTGGTCAGTTGTGTGTTGTTCAAGGCAAAAATTGTGAAAAATTTAAATAAATTTAAGAGGTTATGGAAATTTTAAATTTAAACCATTCCTCAAGTGCCTTTTAGTGGAGCCAACACACACACACACACACACACACACACACACACACACACTATATATATTTTTATTGATTTTGTATCTTTCCTATATTTTGCCTCTATAAAGTCATGAAAGGTAGGCTGAAAAACGTTAATATAATGAACAATGCAGTAATCCTCTTAATAACAGAATATATATATATATATATATATATATATATATATATATATATATATATATATATATATATATATATATATATATATACAGTATATATATAAGGGGTCGCGCGTCTTAAGGTACCTAAGCGCCACCACAGGCGAAAACGTGTTTCTGATGGATATCACTATTTTCACCCTTCCTCTATCGCGTGGTTTGGGTTATAATGACCTTACGACACTAGAAGTATGGTTGAAAACCTTATGAAGCGAACTACTTTTTTCACCTCTATCGCCAGCCAAAAGTTCACCCAAAGTTCGGCATAATAAGAAAATTAAAAAATATATAAATATAAAATATGAAAATCTATTCCAAAAACTCATCATCATCTTCATTAGCATACTTAGAACTCTAATTTAGCCAAAAATGAACGTTCTAGCTCAATTAATAACAGAGATACTATTTGCCAGAATATTGATGAACTTTGGAGGCGATTTCTGACGAATTTTAATTTTGGCGCTTAGGTACCTTAAGACGCGGAACCCCTCTCATATATATATATATATATATATATTATATATATATATATATATATATATATATATATATAAAATCAGCTTTAAGAATGTTTTAATTTGTTTGCTTTTTATGTATATTTATATTTTTAGGTTAAGCGTGTAATATATATATATATATATTATATATATTGGTATTCATGTCTGGAAATTGATGGTGAAATGTACACGAGGTTCGCATTGGTTGGTGTTATATTTTTCTTGTTTTAAACGATTTATTACTTTAAAAATTGTAATATATGAAAAATGAAGTATGAAACATTGTACAATATCTACTGTGGAGTATATTAATCACCTTTGTAAATTTAAACGATTATTTCCCCGAAGAGGTCATGCCATATTTGTTCTAGTTTTTTGGTTAAGATTCGCTTCTTTGATTTTGTTTCGTGCGGGAAGAAAATTTACTGTCGCCTTTTAGTAAATTGGATCTTAGATAAAAGCGAGGCGTCCCCACCCCCCACTCCCGAGAAGGAATCGTCTCGTCTTTTCTCGCGCTCCCCGCGATTGGGACATTTGAACTAGCATTAACGAGAGTACTCATTATTAACTGTTAGGGTTTGAATGTGTTATATTGACAGCCGCAGTTTTTTAAGTGTTCAAAATAGGTTATATCCGAAATTAGTGCGTGATTTCATTTAAAACGAGTACTTATACAAATACAAAATGTAACAGGGTTTTGCCATAACCGGTAGTTAATAGATGTAAGCCCCCAACAACGCGTCGAAATACGCAGACGCGTAACGTACGTTCGCGTTTTTCACATTTTTATGTTTGTGTTCATCTTCGTAAGACCAATTGGATGAGTTATTCTATTCTCGAGATGAATCTAATCCGGTTCATCTTTTAGTGTATGTATGTATGTATGTAAAGCTTAAAGCAAACGGGGCTTCTAAAAAGTTTGATTTTTAGGCCAAAGTACAAAAATATTTTCTAGAGACAAATAAAGGAAGGAGCATTTTTTTTGTTGTTGTTGTTGTTGTTTCTGAGACCTACGAATTCGTTCTTGATGAACAAGTTCATATTTTCTAAGTTTTCTTTTATTTTTATTATTTTTATTATTATTATTATTATTATTATTATTATTATTATTATTGTAATTATTGACAGTAGACTTTGTAAATATAAACCTATGTATGTAGAGTTGCTCGTGCGACGCAAGTCTAACTTGGTGAAAGTGTTTGAACTTGAAAAGTTTGTCGAACGGCAACGTCGTTGAAATCAGTGGAGAATAGTCCTGAGCATTTTACCACAAACTTAAAAGTATCTCTCTCTCTCTCTCTCTCTCTCTGTGTAGGTGAAATAGTCTTTCAGCAGGTGAGATTCTTCGTAACCTAACCGCGGAATTTTATTTTTAATCCAATGCGAGTGTGTTCATTGGAAATCTGTCGC
>JAJOZX010000596.1:962500-1207500 GCA_023014485.1 Bathynomus jamesi
CAATTCAATTTTTACCCCTACTGTGTAACAAATGTGGCTCCATATAAAGTAACATTTAACTGGCATAATTACTGTAAATGTGCATTCTAATTTTCAAACTGTTACATATATTAGATAGTTTTTGTAGAAACAGTTTTGAGTGTCCTTTTAGTTCTTCAGTGGTTCATGGTCTGGTTATAAACTGATGATGCCAGAAGGTCCCGTGAAATACCAGTATCACAAAACCAACTCCCTTGTGATTTGTAGTTTCGCACCTCTAACTACTACGTTTAACTGAAACAAATAAGAGTGAAACATTCGGTAGAACCCATTTGAGTTTTAGTAAATAGTTTTGTATTTTATTTGTGCATTCGATTTGGAAAGAAGTACTATAGTTAGTTTCAGTTAGATCTAATGGCATTCTGGTAATGATGCTGGCTCTTTAATTTTTTGTTAGTAGGATAATTGTTGAAGTTTTTAGTATAATTTACTGTTTTTGGTATGCGCTATTTATGTAAAATTTCTGTGGAAGTATACTACTAGAAAAGTGTGTTGAGGATGTGCATATTCATTTAATAGGTGTATTTTCATGGATTCAGAAAGTATGGTACCATATTTTAATAAAATTTGCGTCAACAGTGATTGTGTAGGCATGTTAAAATATAGGACTGTATAATATGTACAGTATTAAGAACTGGTGAATGTGTCAAATACTTGGAAGTATGCAGATTTTCATTGAACTGTCAGCCATTGTATGAAATTATGAATGTGTATTTTAGGCATGTACATTATATTTGCAATGAAGTGGTAAAAATGTGAATTGCGTGTAATTTAATTTCTATATTCTACTGTACGCTTGATCTGTTGGAGTAAATCTTAATAATGTACATTTTACAGCAGTAGTGTAAATGATTATTCTGCTTTGAGCCTTTAAAATGTTGAGTGTGTAAGTCTGTGAGAGTGAGGGTACTTACTAGTGATGTAGGTCACATCCACATCCGCACATTTTCTCGCATCCGCACTTTGGACTGCGGATGTCGTGCGGATGTGGACCGTTGAGATAAAACGTCATTAATAAGCGGAAATTATCAAATTCTACTATATTAATAGAACTAGTTCATTGTGCGCAAAAGTGATGCAAGCGACAAGACGAGAGGCTGTTCTTGTATGAAGTTACTCTCTTGCAACCTACTTAGATCCACGTTACAAAGCTAAGTTATTTTCACCTAGTACATTAGAACGAGTTAAATCATCACTTGGCAAAGCAGTTGAAGAGCTTCAATCTCTTGAATCTGTCGCTTCGCCACCCACCAAAAGAATAAAAGTTTCAGTGACAGAACCAACACCTTCAACAAGCAAATCTATCACAGAATCTGTCTCTCAGTTTCTTGAGTCAAGCAGCAATGACGAGACCTACGCGATGTCAAAAGATGTAGTAAAAATGATCGAGAGCTATCACCAAGAAAAATGCCTGGCTGCATGTGACAATCCTATTAGTTGGTGGAAAAATACGCAGAATATCTATCCATACTTGAGTAAACTTGCAAGGAAACATTTAGCCTTCCTATAATTAAGTTTGAACATTAAACGATGAACATCTTAGTTTACCTTATTTTAATTACTCATTTATAAATATGCCTAATAAAACTTTAAAATTAATATAAATAGTTATCAAGCTAATTAAAGATCTCTTTCTATAAGGGTGGAGGTTGGGGAAAGAGGTCGGTGGGGTGCATTTGAGTTGGGTTCACGTCCCGCATCCTGGTAACACAATTATGGTTTCTAATTGTGGCTGAAACTCAATAAAATATAACGAATTTATTTGCAGACGAATTCACTAATTGATTTCTATATTAGTTAGATGCTTGATATTATTTTATATGTTCAGAGAAAAGTACAGCAATTATTGTACAATTAATCAATTATACTACATTATAGCTACAGCTCTCTCTATATAATAACTTATTATATACGTTAAACACAACAAATCTCGAATATATCCTAAAAAATAACGAAAATGTAGACATCCGCATCCGCGGATGTTGAAATCAAACATCCGCATCCGCGGATGTGAAAAAAATGACATCCGCTACATCACTAGTACTTACTAAATGGTTGTCTGACTTTGGGCCCATCTTTCCATTTTCCAAAAATAATGCCCAAATCACAATTTCTGATTTTTGAAAGTAGTGCGTATTGTTTATTTTCAAATTTCTCTTCTTTTTTGTCTGCTCAGTAGGCAGTTTTTTTTTTATTTTTCACAATTTCTACGTTGTACAAGTATGTAAACTAACTGAATTTGAATGCCGTTAGTGTTCCCTTGTTATAATTTTGATATATCTAGTATGTACAGGCTCTGTCAGTTTGAGTTAAAAATACAGAGCAGTACTGTAATAACTATAAATTTGCTAGCTCTTCCTGTTTATTCAGAGCTTAATGTTTCCTTTATTCAGAGCTGAATATGTATTTTTAACATGTTGACTTCTTTCACAAAGTTTTTGTAGCATTTTCTAATACCACAAATACACAAACAAGAATTTTATAGACCTCTCCCCACTCTGAAACGTGGAATTTCTTTAGTTTCCTCGAACTCCTTTTAGTAACCTTTTCCGAACTCATTTCGTAAGTATGAACATTCTTCCATATTCCCGCGATAGTTTTTAGAACATTCTTTCACTGAGGCTGTTTATGGTTGCAGAAAATAAGCGCAAGTCCGATGACCTCCTTGAGAGCTCAATGTCTAAGACAAAGAGGATGGAGAGCTTTAAGAAGTGCTCTGACCTCATCGTTCTTGGGCTACCCTGGAAGACGACAGAAAAAGAACTTCGTGAATATTTTGAGCCGTACGGAGAAGTACTCATGGCACAGGTAAATTATATCTAAGTTTGTCGCATTATGACATCCAATTACGGGGGAATGTTCTAAATCATTCGCCTATCATCGGTTGGAAATGAAAGTGATAATTTAAAAAGTAATATTGTAGATGAAATAACCCGCAACCTTTTCGACTGTGGTACTTGGAAAAACATGTTGTTTCAATCTTTAAAAAAAAAGTTGATCCCCCTCTCTCCTAAATTATTTTATGTATAAAGCCCCAGACACTTTTGATGAACCTTTATTCATATTAATTTGAAGAATAAATCTTCAATAAATTAATCTTGTGTATATCGTTGCGGTATACGAATTTACAAACATCGTAAAACATTTTAGGTTCATTCATTATTTCGTAAGAAGTTCAAAATTTATACATTTTATATTTAGCGCAACTAGTGTTTAGGCCTACCACGAATAAAACTTAAATGTTTGTCGACTTTTTACGGCCTTTTGAGGTAATTTTTCTCAATTCAAAGTTTAAAGATAAATATCATTAATGTGGAAATTTTCAAACCTGCGAACAATAATGAGCTCTGTAAGCTTTTAAAACAAAAGTAAAACAGTATTAGTAGTATCCTGTATATTTCGTGTAAAAAAGATGTATTAAGTAAAATCCATTCTTTGTTTCTTCAGGTGAAGAAAGATCCCAAGACTGGTCAAAGCAAAGGATTTGGTTTCATTCGATTTGGAAGTTTTGAAGTGCAACAGAGAGTTCTTGGGCAGCGCCACATGATCGACGGCAGACTTTGTGATGTTAAGATTCCAAACTCAAAGGTAGAAATTTTTAAATTTTGTAGAACAAAATAGTGTTGTGTCGGGCGTTAGGCCGTTATGGAGGAGTGTGATTGCTTCAAAGAAGACTGACTCGTACTCTACATACTTCCATTTAAACTATGATTGCATAGATGAATTATATATAGGGTGGAGCAAAATTCGCGCATTATAGGAATTTTCAGTGTTGACTACAATATATTTTTTTCCTTTTAGGAGGAGATGGCTACGAAATTAACAATAGACGAGAGGGTGAGCTTGGTTTTATTTATTGCATGGAATACCAGGAACAACAAATCGATGAATCGGTATATAATTTAAATTCTGTACCGATTCATCGATATGTTGTACCGAGTATTCCATGCATTAAAACAAATATATATATATTAGTCAACACTGAAAATTGCTATGATGCGCGACTTTTGCGCCACCCTGTATATATACGGTGTGTGTGTGTGTGTGTGTGTGTGTGTGTGTGTGTGTGTGTGAGTGTGTGAGTGTGAGAGATTAAAGCTTTTCAGAACATAAACATGTTTACGTCAGTCTATTTTTGAGCAGATTAATTTTGTTTGGAGAATATTTTATCTGGTGAAGGTATGATGGGGTTTATATTCATGTTTTATTACTAAAAATACTTAATAGAAAATCAAATTCAATGTATATTTTACGTAGGAATATGTAAGAAACGGTGAAACCCTTTTCTCCTTTGTTTCAGAAACGCTAAACACTTCTCCAAAAGGCTTAATTTAATTAAGAGAGAACATCGAAGTCTGTCATAGTAGTAAAAAATTTCTTAAGATGAAAGTTAGGTCAAGTCACTTGAAGGTTGAAATAAAATATTTGAATTGTTCAACTCTTGTAAACGCATTATTCTAGCAATAATATAGAGAAAAGCGAAAGATGATTGGTGGGCATTTTTGGTTGTGTAATTGGAGTAATCTTTGTTCCTTTCGGTTTGGCATTGTTTCGGTGGTAATTGGTGATGAATAGCTTTGAGGTAATGTGGACTGCGCATTCACAAAAATAACTATTCATCACTGCTTATCGCCTGAAACAACAAAAACGATGCTGTATAAATATTTTTTAGGCCATCTGGCCTAACCGTTACACGATATAGAGTTTGGACTTGTTTCAGGAAGGCGCGGTGCAACAGGTGAACAGCAAGGTGTTCATTGGGCGCTGCACCGAAGACATCACCGCCGACGACCTCCGGGAGTACTTCAGCAAGTACGGCGAAGTGACTGACGTATTCATCCCGAAGCCGTTCCGCGCCTTCGCTTTCGTCACCTTCTTGGATCCTGAAGTGGCACAGTCTCTGTGTGGAGAGGACCACATCGTTAAGGGCACATCCGTTCACGTGTCGAACGCGGCCCCGAAGAACGACCCTAACCGGGGACCCTTCGGTAGGGGGCGTATGGATGGGAGCCGCACGGGATATGGGTACAACCAGGGCATGAACGGTGGCGGTGGATGGAACCAAGGAGGCAGCAATAGAGACATGCCCAATTTGGCTGCCCTTGGCACCTCCCTCGGGTTGAGTCAGGGAACTCCGGGAGGTAATGTAAACCCCCTAAACATGGGCGCCCTCACCATGCCCATGCTAGCGGCCCTCAGTCAGGCCGGATGGGGTCTCCTGGGAGGCCTCCAACAGCAGCAAAACCAGGATGGAGGACAAGGTTCTGGTGGTTATAACCAGGGAGGACAACCACCCCAGGGGAGTCACCATGGCAACGCTCCTCCTCCCAATAATGCCAACATGGGGCCCGGAGGTTGGGGGTCCAATTCCGGCGGTGGCGGCGGATGGGGGGACGGCAACCAGGGGGGGTCATGGGGCCCCGCCCAAGGCAGGTCTGGGGATAAGTACAACAGGTATGAAATGTAGAATGGATGAGAGTGGTTGCTTGAGTGATGGTTGGTTGGTTGAATGCTTCCTTATAACTGAATGAAAAATGGTGGAGCATTTTAGGTGTTAATTCTTTGCATGTGGAAACCTTATAACAATGAAAATGGGTGATGAGTTAGATGTGTATTTAGGTGTAAAATTAGTTTGCATGTTGTATGTCTATATATTTTCAGGAGTTTGAGTTTTATTAAGGGGTTCATATTTCAGATTGAAACGTAACTTCGAAATTATTCTAGTTTCCTTTTTAAAACAACAAAATACAGTTTAAATCTTAATTCTTTTTGATGTCTGATATTTAGACCATTTTTATCTGTGTAAATTTGAATATATGTATTGTTATATTTAATTTTAAAAAAGTTTTTAAACCACGACTCTTACTATCCTTGAACTATGAAGATATATAGCGCATTGGGCGTAACGTTTCTACTTGTAGTATAGTTTATTAATGTTCCATGTAGTGTTAGCTGACTTAGTCTGGGTGTGTAATAAGGAAAAATAGGAGTAAAGAAGCGGTTTTTGTACCCAACACTTCATATTTTATCCAAATTATTGATAACATTAAATTGTCATCCTATTCATTTTAATAGATTAATTGGATCAAATGTAGAATTCAGACCCCAGCCTTCTTTAGTTAGCTTTATAAGGCTAACTAACGAAAATATCATGACCTAACCTAACCAATCGTCAAGGGCGTACAGTTAACCTAACGATTGGTTAGGTTAGGTCGTGATATTTACGTTAGTTAGCCTTATAAAGCTAACTAAAGAAGGCTGGGGTCCGAATTCTACATTTGATCCGATTAATTTAAGTCCTCCTCCTTTTACGAGCTTCTTTACTTCGACAGACTAAGGAAGCAATTGTGCCACAGATGGACCTTTGAGAAGTGTCCCGTTTGTAGTGCATTGTTCACTTTCAAAAGTCGATCTGTGTCGGGGGCTAAAATGGTCATTTAGTTTAGATTAACTCCTTTATTAAAGTTTTTTCTTCCTCGTTTTGTCTTTGAAAGTTTACTGTGGAATTTGGGAAGTTGAGATTAAGTAAGTGTTATACGGAGTTTAACCCTCAAAATTTGGTTTGGCTAACTGCCATTCGTTTTATACTGGTGGTGTGAAAATAACGTGCCGTAACTCGCGCTTTAATGAGTCTGACAAAATTGATTGGCGTCTCGACTCGCTTGGTAATCTTAAGCATGTATATATAATTTATCAATCCAATTCGAAGATGATATTAGTGTTGGAAGTTTTACATTTTGTAATATGTAAAGGTAATAAAACAACTTTACCTTAGAGTGGATGATTTAAGAAGCTTTTCTTTCGAAAAGTTATTCAGTTTAGCTTATTTTTTATATGTAAACTCATTCTGGAAATTTAGGTATTCAACTGCTCGTGTGTGTTATTGGTTTCCATGACTGAAAACTGAAGAATGAAAGCTGATTTAGTAAATTATGTAAGTTTCTTGGAGATTAAGGCTCTTCAAAGCTTTGTCTACAAATACTGAACCTGAAATAAGCAAATACAGAATTGGCGACCATAATACGAAGCAGATTTCCTAGTCTGTGGGACCTTTTGCAATAAGGCGGTAATTTTTAAATTTTCATTTGAGGTGACTGGAACCTCGTGTTTTCGTGGTTTTTCGTGAAGGAGTAATAGATTGTAATTCCACTAGTCATTTCTTTTGGCAAGAATTTAATGCGACCGTATGTGCGCTGACGTTTTAGCAGTTGCTACGCAAAATAACTCGAGACCAGGCTTAAACAAGTGGGTTACTTGCTCATTTGGCAGGGTTCCCACAACTTGAAATGTCGGTGAAAAGAAATTGAAAGTTAAATGTATAGAATAGGGTGTCACTTTTGGACTTTTTTTGAAAAGTTATGGTGCTTACTACTTATATTGTGACAAATTGACCAAAAAACCATGAATAAACCAAAAAAAAGACAATCGGGTAATATTTAGGTCCCCGCCCCCCCATTTGAAAAATAAGCCCCTATTCACAAAAAAAAAAAAAAATAAAAAAAAAAAATAATAATAATAATTGGTGATTTTAGGAGATATTTTGGTCATAGTTTCCTTACTAATCATCGTATTTCAAAAAAAATTTCTACCCAAATGTAGAGAATAATGGTATCCTCTTATTGTGAACGTTTTAAGACTATTTTAGTTGTATACGGTGCTGATATTTGAGTGGACTTTACGACCCCCCCCCCCCCCCCCCCCCCCCCCCCCCCCCCCCCCCCCCCCCCCCCCCCCCCCCCCCCCCCCGTTTTCATTTCTATAACATTTATTTACAGTATTTCGAGGTTTTATCTACAAAAAGTATGCAAATATAACCAAATTTATGATAAATTTGCTTTTCTTTCAGAATTCTATTGTAGATTTGCTTAATTTCATAGTTTATTAAAATTAGTCAAGTCATGGTTAACAGTAAGCCAATATTAAGAACAGACCTGAGAAAATATGATTCTTTATTGGGAAAATTAGTGGAAGACATATGCGCAAGAGAAGGAAGCATGCTTCCAACGAATAGTGAAGTTCTCAGTCACTTTTTCTTCTTGAGAAGGGATCAAATGAAAAGTGACAGTGTCAAAGGAAGAAAATATTTTGAGAGTATTAGATAAGGTAGAAAAGATGTGAATTATAGCTGGCATACCATCAAAATCCGTTAAAAAGCAGAAAGGACCCCAAAAAAATGTGGGATTTGATAAAAGCGCATGAGAAGTTGGGTAAAAATATAAAGAAATGTTATGAAACCCAAAAAACATCTTTTCTGTCTCGTTTAGATAACTTATTTGATATATCAATTAAAAATGTATGTAATGAAATCCAAAATGATACATTGAGAACTATACAACAGAAGAATGAGGATCTTCGCTTTTTGGAAGATCAGCACTGCTAGAATATATTCTCTGGGTCTGATCGATAAAGCTTATGTAGCCAAACTGATCAAAGACTGCTAGAATAGAAGGTGAAGAACGAAGAAAATTGAAAGAAAAAGAGCGAAAGGCATTAGAAGAAGAGAGAGAGAAACTTAATCATCTGAAGGCGAGTTAGTGGACTCAAGTAATGGTGAAGATGATTTTACTCCGAGCTCAGGCCCATCAAAACGTCTTAAGTTATTAGTCAACATTAATATCTAATAAGCTGATCGTTTAGGACTCATTCGGACAACGCTCAACATTTGTATCTGTGGTAGCAGCTGAATGTGGGCTAGATTTAAGAGATGTCATTATCGAAAGGTACTTCTGCGCGAGTTGCGAAGTCGTCGAGGAAAGCTGCTGCTGACACTATTAAAGAGTCGTTCAACCCCACGCTCCTCAAACTAGGGGTCGCGTAAATATTATTGGGGATCGCAGAAACATTTGAAAATATTATTTTTTTCATAAATATAGTGTTAGTACCTATTGCTTTTATGACATTGAGTGAAGGGTCGCGAAAAAATTTGTCTGATCCAAAGGGGTCGCAAGTGAAAAAAGTTTGAGAAGCCCTGGTTCAACCCACCTCAATATTGTGTAGTCCACTGGGACAGCAAAATGATAGTGAATGTTTCAGGAGGAAAGCAGGATCGATTGGCAATACTTATATCGGGAGAGAATGTTAAGAAACTTCTCTCGATACTCGATATCGGTGTCTCAACTGGATCGACACAAGCTTGTACTGTTTTTAGCACAATTCAAGAATGGAAATTACAGGATAAGGTTTACGGAATGGTATTCGATACTACTACATCCAATACTGGCTGGATAAAAAGGGCTTGTAAAGTACTGGAAGACCTCTTTGGAAAAAAATTATTATGGCTCGCTTGTCGCTACCATATGGCAGAACGAGTTTTGTCAGCAGTGTATCTAAAAGTATTTGGAAAATCTACTTGCCGGAAAACGAATCTTTCAAGACCTTCAGAGATGTTATATGGGAGAAGCTAGATACTAAGCAACCCTTCAAACGGCTATCTATCAATGACAGACATCTCAAGGACCTGAAAAAAATGCGTCATAGATTTTGACAGATTTGCTCAAAGATAACCAGAGCCTTCCCAGGGATGATTACAAAAAGGTAGCTGAAACAACTATGTTCGTTTTAGGAGAAATTCCTGCCAGAGGAATACACTGGATCAAGCCAGGAGCTCTCAATCACGCCAGATGGATGGCTGTCTTATTGTATACGAATAAGATGTTAGCATTTTGACCAAGCCGGATATGATGTTACAATAAAAAAGCTGGAAAGAGTATGCTTGTTTACATCGCTGATCTACTCCAAGTACTGGCTATAAGTCACCAACCCACTTGAGGCTCCTGAAAATGATGACCACCTATACAACGAATTAGTTCAGTACTAAAAGGTCATTACTGGTACCTATCTGAAGAACTTGTAACCTTTTCTCTCTTTGGAGATTTACTTCATAGTGAAAAGGACAAGGTGGCCAAAAAAACTTTCCTCTTTCAATCAACCACCAGAATTCAAACGGGGTAAGCCGATATTTCCCATCCTAAAAGAACGAATTAAAATTCAGCGATTAGTTGGTCCAAACTCAGTTTGTATTCAAAGTCCTTGGTTCAACGGGAGATTGGATAAGGACTCCAGCTGTAACGTGGGACAGCAATAATGATTTCAACGGATGAAGAGAATACTCTCTTCAACTAAGGTTGTTAATGACTGCAGAAAGGGGTATCAAACTTTTGCAGGATTTTAATGGCCCATTTAGGGATGGTGAATTTCAGGCATTGGTCAAGTTGTAGAGGAAAACAGGCGTGTTTTCCCAAAGTTTTCCAAACAAGGTCTCTTGAATTTAATTTCTTTCCATTTATAATTTCAAGAATAGTACTTTGTTTCTATTTGATTAAAATTGTTTTGCGTTTGTATTTCATAATAAAAAATAAAAAACTATGGGGCTTTGCATATTTTTTTTAGATTAATAATTTTTTTTTTTTTTTTTCAAAATTTAATAATTTTAATCTACTAAACATGGGCAAAGTTGTTCCCACTTTGAATCTCTAAACCAATAAAATGTTGCTAATTTAAGCCCATCTGCTTTTTTTATTTATATTTTCAAAGCCCATCACCGCAGAGCTGCATTGAGATGATGCTCTATGGATGGCGGTGACATCCAAAGTATATAAGATATTTTATTGCAGTTCAGATCTTCCAAAGATATAAAACAGCAGCATTTTTCTCTTAGAAAATGCATCAAAATGACCAGAGAGATAAAAAATTTAAGGTTAATAAAAAAAAAAATATATTCGGATTGAAGCGCATTATTATTCTCTACGTTTTGGTAGCAAAAATTTTGAAATACGATGATTAGTAAGGAAACTATGACCAAAAATACCCAAAAATCACAATTTTTTTGTGTGAATAGGGGGCTTATTTTTCAAATGGGGGGCGGGTACCCTAAATATTACCCGATACTTTTTTGTTTTCATGATTTTTGGTCAATTTGTCACAATATAAGAGGTAAGCACCATAACTTTTCAAAAAAAGTCCAAAAGTGACCCACCCTAGTATAGAATCTATATGTAGCAAAGTGGTGCAATGGTCACTGTGTAATTAGGGATTTTATTATTTATGTTTAGCATATAAGAGTATGCTAAATGGTATAAAAGATATTCGGACTACTTAGCGGACTGAAAGAAAGTCAAACGGGTGATGTAGACTCAGGCAGTGTTTCCCAACCGGGGGCCATGGCACATTTGAAGGGGGCCACAGGAAAATGTTATTTTGTAAAATAGTTAAATCTGCATATTACCAACTGAAAATAATGCTTATGGGGGCAACAGGAAAAAATAAGGTTCCTAAGGGGGCCATAAGCCAAAACCGGTTGGGAACCACTGATTGTAGAGGACGAAAACGGATCTATGAAGAGCTAAATCAAACTAATGGGCTCCTTCGAGAATTTAGTTGAAGAATCTGATAGTTTATCACTTAAGGCTGAAGACAAGAAAAACATTAGGCTCATCGCCAAGTCAAATGCAGCTCGCGAAAGGTCTGCTGAAGTGAAGGATGAATGTGTTCAGAAATAATATCAAATCTTAAAAATAAGTTTAAGAAACTTAAGAATTAGGACACCATTTAATTTTGGAAGCATAAAACGGTGATATAAACGATAAGAGGCAATTTTTCTCTATGATCTCGTGTGTTCCTATACTTAATTACTATAATATTGGTTTGATAAAAATAATGTCGGTGATTTTTTATTTTGGAAGGTCTCTGGGAACCCTGATTTGATGATAGCGTTCGTTTCACCATATTTGCGTAGTTCACAAATTTTTTCATGGAAAATTATGAAAACTCGAAGAAATAATTATATTTGCAGTTAGTGTTGACAAGACAATAATATGTGAAGCCTCAGAACGTGCATGTCTGCAGTTAATCTTAAATAGAGCTTAAATGATCGTAAACTTCACATTACATCAATTGTACCGTTTTCCGTACAATTGATATAATGTGAATTGTATATCCTCATTTGAAAAAGGCTTCCAGTTTAATAGGAATGGAAATCATGATTGTTCAGTGAAAGTATGAAATTTTGAATAACTTTCTATTTGTTTTAACTATTTACATATTTGTTAATTTGGTTAGTTAAGTTAAGGAATTTTATTAAGTACGATAGAACTTCGACAAAAAACTTGTGAAAACAATATACGTAACCAGTAGATGATAGGACGACTAATTGTCCAGTTTAAATAATGCTATTTCGAAATAAATTTCTTCGTCTAATGAGCCGCGAGCTAATCGTAAAGCGAGTAGTAGCGCTTCTTCCTCCCTAAAATGAAATTTGTCGAAAGTAGAGATTTACGAACGTGAAAGCTTCCTAAAATGATGCGAACCTAGTTTCGTACGTATTAAAGCGCGCACTCGTAAATTATGCGCTTAAATGTCTCGTCAGTAAAATGTTCCGAGCCTTGACGCGTCTATTTGGAATTTGACGCTTCATTAGGAAGAATCGAGATGGTGGAAGGTAGGAATATCGATCTGAACGTTTTAGCGCCACCATTAACGGACATTAATAACGGAGAGCGTGTTCGGTTTTGCTCTTGCCGGCTATTGGAACTGATGGTACAAACCATAAACTGAATTAATGTACTTCGTGGGTGACCCCAAATTATTAATTGTTTCGGTTAAAACTAAGATTTTGTGGAATGAGTTTACAGCTTGGCAAATAGCTAAGGAAACAGTTTTTCGTACGTTTAGTCGCGCGCGCGCGTGCGTGCGTTTTAAGAAATTAATTAAATATATATTTGTGTAGTAGTAACATTGATTGTACTTATTAATTAGGTTTCCTTTACGCAGGGGAGCGCCTCCACACTACAGCCAATGAGCGAAAAGTGAAAATGGATTTTTTGTATAAGTATATTTTTATTATTTTTAACGAATAGTATGTTAGTATATTTTATTAATAGGGCATTTATCTATGATTTTAAAACAATTGTAACAGGTTGTGTAGTATATAAATATGCGTGTATGTGTATGTATGCTGCTGACATGTTCCACAAAATTGCAAGGAAGTATTATAGTACCTGAAAGATTTTGTTTTTCCTTACATATTTTTGCTGTCTCGTTTGTAATTGTCATCTTGCGTAAATTTCATTTATATCTGAAAAAATATATACATAACATACTAAATATGTAATAAGCGAATGTGGACATTTGTAACTATTTTAATATGTACCCATATGAAACTTTGTTCTCGAATGCATAAAAGAGTTATCATCTATTTTTTCTTTATTGAGCGAAATTAAACGAAAGTTATTTTTACCACTGTAAAACCTCGAGTCAATTATATAAAAAATAAATTAAACTTATCGCTTTCTTTGCCCAAACCTTTATATTAACGCGCGAGCAACGGATGCCTTTATTGGTTGAGAGTTCACTCGCCATTTTGGTGAATGGATTTTGAAGCAAAGTGACGTTTCACCAGACCCATATTATCAACTTTCACTCTGAATTGAGTGAGAGGAAGACTGTTCTGTGACAATCGATCTTCCATGAAAATGAGACTGGATTTGCATTGGTTATATATTTAAATGTCTTCGCTCAGTCCAAAGGTGGCCAGTGAGATGCGAGAAAAAGCTTCAAAATCCAGTTTTGTTACGTAATACCGTCAAATAATATAATTTTCAATGACGAACGGCAACTACACGACTGAATATTACAAGATATTAACTAGAAATGGTATGAATGTCGCGTTTTTAACGGTTCGTGTTTTGTCATTGCCAAGGGACCGTACTCTTTATGTTGTTCAAGGAACTGTCAAGATTGAAGTCGAATTTTATAAAGAATAATAATTTCAGCTGTGATGGTTCAGGTCCTTGTTCGTCGTCGTCGTCCAGGATTGTCTGTCTCTGTCTGTCCTGGACGACGACGAACAAGGACCTGAACCATCACAACTGAAATTATTATTCTTTATAAAATTCGACTTCGATCTTGACAGTTCCTTGAACATCATAAAGAGTACGGTCCCTTGGCAATGACAAAACACGAACCGTAAAACAAAATAAACCCGACGTTCATACCATTTCGTTATATTGAATATCTTGTAATATTCAGTCGTGTAGTTGCCGTTCATCAGTGAAAATTATATTATTTGACGGTATTACGTAATCAAAACTGGATTTTGAAGCTTTTTCTCGCATGTCACTGGCCACCTTTGGACATATATATATATAATATTACACCTTTGGTTAGCTTCCGCCCGAATTGTTCATTCTGACGAAGGTCAAGGTTTCACTCCACCTTAGACCTACAGTTTAACGTGGAATCCGAACCACGCCCCATCAGCAAGCAGCCCAGCGTCTTAACCACTACCACTAGGCCACCTAGGGTACCCATTTATCTACCACCACTTTTCTTTATTGTGTGGAAGGATGAACAGTTGGGTTTTGCTGCGCGCCGGGGCCGATGGATTCGTGGTCCGCGACGCTAACCACTACACCACCTAGGCGCATATATATATATATATAAATATATATATATACACTAAAATCACAGAATAAACACGTGATCTTATTAATAAGGAAACACGAGTCCGAGCGCTTTCGTGATATATTCACATCTTCAAGGAGAAAACAGAAAATAGAAAATATTTTCTGTTTCTCCTTGAAGATGTGAATATATCACGAAAGCGCTCGGACTTCGTTTTTCCTTTTCCTTTTCCTGTGGTTGTTTGCTTTATATATATATATATATATATATTTTTTTTTGTTTCAAAGTATGACCGCTCATGGCAACCAAAAGAAAGGTGTATAGCAGAGCGAACACAGGACGAAGACTATGAACAGCGAACGGAAGTGAACAATAGACGGGGGGGGGGGGGGGAATTATCAGTCACAACCGGTAAAGAAGACGGGAGCGAAGGAGGAAGGAGAACAACCCGGTTACCGAAAAGTAGGGACCTTCCGATAGAATAGCGCCAAGCCTATCACAAGGCCCGACGCTCTCCAAAAAGGGAACACTCCACCAGCAGGTGGGCAATTGTGAGTACGATGTTACAATCGGGGCACCCGATCCCCGGCCATCAAATAGCCATGGGTCAGGTGGGTGTGGCCAATACGGAGGCGGGCCAAAGCCACCACCTCATGGCGCGACCGATGGAAGGAAGAGGCCCAACATCCCAATTTGGGTTTAATCTTGCAGAGTTTGTTATTTGCAGCGCCATCCCAGCGACTCTGCACCGGGAGCGCAAAAACCTACGGAAGCCAGGGATATAATCGGAAAAGGGGAGGGACACGGGTGAAACCTGTAGTCGGCACGCGGAACGGGCAGCTCGATCGGCAGCCTCATTTCCAGCCACGTTAACTTGTGCAGGAACCCAGCAAAATACCACCTCCTTGCCACCGAAGTGACAAGGATATGGCACAGTAGCTGGATTCGTCGGACCAGTGGTGGACAGGGTCAAAACACTCCAGGCCATCCAGGGTACTGCGGGAATCCGAATAGATGACAAACGACCCATCCGGACGCTCCCGCACCACCTCCAGAGCGTTCAGAATGGCATAGAGCTCGCCGTGAAAACGGAATCTCATCAGGAGACGGGTACATCGGGGAGCAAGGGCAAACGACTGGGGAACAGCCGCGGCCCCAACGCCCCCCGACGACCTCGAGCATCTGTGAAGACCGCAACACATGCTGAAGGAACAGAGACCGAAGTAAGTCAGAATCGCCTGCGAACGGGCGCAACGCCCTACAGCACGCAACAGGGGTGCTCTCCAAGTGCAACACCCATGAAAGAGACCGGTATAACGGATGGAGGAGGAGTGCCCATACCATCGACGAGGGAGGTCACCGTGTCGGTGAAATACCAACCCCCATCCCGACAGAACGCCCTCTCAACCACCTGGAACAGAGGAGAGGTGGGAAGACGGAGGATCCGGAGATAGTGCTTAGCAATGAGGAACGACCTCCGATCCTCCAAGGGAGGGATGTCGCACTCAACCTGCAGACTATCAACCGGAGAGGAGCGGAAGGCGCCAGATGACATGCGCAGTCCTCTAGAGAGGACCGGATCCAGTATCGAAGGGCCGTGCGGGAGGCGGAGCCATACACCACACTCCCATAGTCTAATTTGGACTGTACCAGGGACACGTACAAACGGAGGAGCGTCCGCCTATCCGCGCCCCATGTAGTATGCGACAGATGTCCCAGCAAATCCAGGGTACGTCTCGCGGTACTCGCGCAGCCGGCGAAGGTGGGGAACCCAGCTCAAACGGCTGTCGAAAACCATACCCAAGAAGAGTACTGATGGAACGAGGGCCAGAGGCTGACCCCCGGTGTAAGGTGAAAGGCCGGGATGGCGCCGGATCCCGTCTCCTCGACGGAAGGAAGGCCACACACGAAGTCTTCGGGGAAGACAGCGTAAGGCCCACCGACGACGCCCAGCGTTCAACCCGATTGACCGCGAGTTGGACTTGCCTCTCCACGAGGGGGGGGGACTCGTCCCCGCGGCATAGACAGCCAGATCATCTGCGTAGATGGAACAGCGCACCGAGGGCGGAAGAGCTCCCGGTAGCGCAGACATAACCAGATTGAAGCAGGAGACGCTTAAAACACACCCCTGGGGCCCCTCCTCCTGAACATACAGGTCAGATAGGGCCGCCCCATTACGGACGCGGAAAGTGCGACGGCAGAGGAAGCTGTGAAGAAACGTGGGCAAAAAGCCCACAAAACCAAGTGACTTCAAACGGTCCATGACAACTCCCCGACGGGTCGTGTCATAGGCCTTTTGGACGTCGAAAAAGACGGCCAGAACAAGATTCCGGCGGAAAATGCTCCCGTACATCATGGCCAAGGAGGAGAAGGGGGTCCAGAGTACCCCGAAATCGACGAAAGCCATACTGGGTCGGGGGGGGGGTATAACCCAAGCGACTCCAGTGTAAAGGAAAGTCGGACGGCCACCATCTTTTTCAAGGAGCTTGCATAAGCAGCTCGTCAAAGCAATAGGCCGATAGCTCGCCACCTCCGCCGGATCCTTCCTCGGCTTAGGTATCGCGGACCACAATCGCCTCCCTCCAAGGGAAGGGAACGACCCTCAACCCACACCCGGTTGAAAAGATCCAGCAAGAAGTGCAGGGCCATCGGGTGCAGATTCCAAAGAAAGTCATACGGAATGTCATCAGGGCCAGGGGCGGAAGAACGAAGGGGTGCCAAGGCAGCCCGAAGTTCCCGCATCGTAAAGAGATGGTTATAGGGCTCGTTCCCAGGGGGCGGGAACGTGACCTCCGATAAAGGGCGATCCGCAGCTGAAGGCGAACGGGAAACCGCAGCAAAAGCACCGGCCAGCCGATCAGCCACAGCAGCAGGATCCGAAAGGAAGTCGTCCCCGTCTCGAAGGACAGGGCGACTAGCAGGGACTGGCTTCCCCTCGATACTACGTACCTTCCGCCACACAGCAGCAGAAGGGGTAGATGAGGAGATGCCGGACACAAAAGCACGCCAAGAGGCCCGACGGGCCAACTTGAGAGTCCGGTGGGTGAAAGCCTTCGCCCGCCGCATCTCAATCAAGTGGTCCGCGCGCCGGGTGCGGTGGAAGCGGCGCGTTGCCCTCTTCCTCTCGCACACCGCCTGGTGACATGCCGGAGTCCACCACGGACGTACGAGTCCGCGGGTTACCGGAAGATCGAGGAATACAGTCCTCCGCGACGCCCATCACCACCCGCTCGAAGAACTCCAAGCTCTCATCCACAGAGCCAAAGCTCAATACCGAACGGACAATGACGGAACGAGCTCTGAAAGATGGCCAGTCAGCCCGCGCAAGGCACCACCTCGGTCGAGACGAGACGCCCGGCTGCGGTCCGACCGGCTCAAGACAGACTGGGTAATGATCACTGCCATAAGAGTCCCCCAACACCTTCCACGAAAAATCGAGTAAGGCATCGAGGGACACCAAGGAGAGATCAATACAGGTAAATGAACCCGTGGGTTCGTGGAAGTAAGTAGGTTCACCGGAATTGAGGCACGCAAAGGAGAGTAACATACCAGCAACATTAGTCGACCGAACATCTCCCCAAGCCGAGTCGCGACTGTTAAAGTCCCCGAGGAGGAGAAACGGTCGAGGCAGTTGCAGCACCAACTCGCGAACCGCGTCGCGAGAAGGAGGGTCATGAGGAGGAATATAAATCGAGCAGGCAGTGTACTGGCGATCTAAAAAGAGCCGCACAGCCACAGCCTGCAAGGAATTGCGAAGAGGCACACCTCGCGATGGTAACGAATGATGCATGTAAATCGCCGCACCCCGCCGGTGTGTGTGCTCATCCGGGGTGCAAGGGAAACCAACATAGCCAGAGAGACGAGGTAGTCCCCGCGCAGCCTAGGATAGTCTCCTGGAGACAAACACAGGAAGGCCGCTCGCTCTCCAGCAGGGAGGCAAGGTTCTCCCAGTTAGCTAAAAGCCCCCTACAGTTCCAATGTAAAATGGAACTGTAAGGGGAAGCGGCACTATAAGAGGCAGAGAAAACAGCGAAATAGCCACGGACCAAGCTGAGCAGCAAACTCAATGGTCCGTAACCAGGGACGGAATCGGCTTACCCGACTCACCCCGAACTGGGGGGGTAGGGGCCACCGACTCCGCATCTGCTTCACCCGTAGTAGAACGAGAAGTGGAGAGTAGAACAGGGAGGTCAGAGGGGGGCTCTCCCGGCGGGGGGAGAGACGACGAGACGGGCCCAGCCGAAACCCCCAACTCCCCACCAGAGGGGGACTGGGGGGAACCAGTTGTTTGAGGGCTCGTCAAACCAGACAAGCACTGACGGGGGGGGGGGGGGAGGAAAGGTCGACCACAGGTGGGAGAGGTAGATCCAGGAGAGAGACCCGACCACTCTCAGCAGGAGCCGAAGGGAGAGAGACTCCATGAAGGAGGGCCAGGCTCCTCTCGACCGGGTCTATCATGGGAACAGAGTCAGTAATCGAGGGTGTCATGGGGCGGTGTACCTCGACCGACACCCAGACACTGGTCGGGGCACCGGGAGGTGACGCCTCACCAGCCCTCCGTATAGAGAGGGGAGTCCCGAGCGGATCAGGGGCAGCGCGCCGCTTCCCCTCCGGTGAAGAAGGGGAAGCAGGGCGAGCAGCAGTCAGGATCGGGTCGGAAGGACTCCGACTCCGACCACGGCGACGCTTCCTCCTCCCCTTCGGGGCATCACCCTCCCCACCCGAGAGACGAGTAGGCAAGGATCCAGACCCCAAGGCCGGAGAGGGAGAAGGGGCACTTGTAGGTAGGGAATCAGATGGGATGTCTGAAAGTGAGGCAGAGGAACAAGAAGGACCCGCGGCGCCAGGAGGACCACCAACCCCCGGAACTTCCAGGGGGGCACCACTCCGGTAGACGCCGGGGTAGCACGGGAGGGGCCCGAGGACCCGCCAGGGCCAAGAGCCGCAGCGTAGGACAACCCCCGCCGCGGCTCCCGGTCACGGACCCTATCGCGCGCCTCCCGCGCACTAAGGAATTCGGTAGTCCTTAAGGACCGCACCTCGAATTCAAACTTGAAAACGGGGCAGTCCCGAGAGGAGGAAGGGTGGGCCCCCGAGCAGTTCGAGCACCGCGGGGGCTTCGTGCACGGGGTAGGGTGCGCAGGCCCACCGCAGCGGACACAGCTTACCCTCACGGCGGCACGCAGAGCTAACATGGCCGAACCGGTTGCAGCCAAAGCAGCGAACCGGGTCAGGCACATATGGTCGCACCGAAAACTCACACGACCGGCGATCACCCATACCCCAGAACACCTGGGCCGGAGGCACAAGGGAGTCAAAGGTCAGGAGCAGACGAGCGGACGGGGTAAGAGCACCATCCCGGCGCGACGAAAAGCGGAAGACCCTCGTTACCCCCTGGGGGGCAAGATCCTCCTGCAACTCGCCAACCGGGATTGACAGCAGACGGGAAGCGAAAATGATGCCCTGACAGCTATTCAATTGCGGATGGGGAGTCACAGAAACACTGCAACCCAAGACATCCTGCAACTGTAGAAGGGACCCAGTCACCCCCGAAGAACGGGACTTCAAAAGAAGAGATCCATCCTTCAGAGGGCGGATATCATAACGACAGGGAACCCCTATCGTCTTAAGGCGCTGAAACACCCGTTCCGAGTTGCCCGGAAGGGAGCCAGCGGAAGGGCGGAGAACAAGGAACCTGTCCACCGGACAGAAATTGACAGCGGAGACAGGCCCATGTGTAACGGTAACCGAGAGTGGGCGAGAGAACAAGGGCTGCGAAGACCCCGCCCTACGGCCACCACGAGTCCGGCCACGAGAGCCAGACGCCGCAGAGGACGAGAGGGGGCCATACGGCTTGAAGGTCAATCCAGCGGAGGCAGAGGCCGCTGAACGACCAGAAGTAGTAGTCTTATCCAAATCCAAGGGCGGGCCAGAGTCGTCAACAGGAGGGGAGTGAAGTTTAGAAATAGAACCCATAAACAATAGCTTTACAAAAAAGGCAGCTTCGGACCCAAGGCGATGCACCATCCGCCGCTGTATCCTTCAAGGCGCAGGCCCAACGTCCCGGGTAGCCCGCCCCCCAACCCGACTGTCGTTTTAAAAACAGCAGATTGGCACTACGGAGATTTGTCCGTTAAGGGCCAAGCAAAGACCCAATCCAGACGCAGCAGCGGTCCGGGCGCCCGTACCATCCCCGGAGCACGGCTCAGCCACGGAGCGATGCCCCCCGGCGGGTGCACCCGATGACCCCAAGACTGCAAATACAAACAGAGGGGGGGGGGATACTACGATTGACAGGCACAGGACCGAGTCAAGACAAAAGAAATTCCGGGAGAGACGGAAAAAAAGGGGGAGCAAAAAGAAAAGAAGGGGGGGGGGAACGCAACTAGGTAACTCTTCGCCCACACCCCGCGAGGAGTTGAGGAAACCTCAACAACCCACGAGGTGTACGAGCCCCCTCGGCCCGGCAAGCCGGAGTACCTAATCGAGGGGGATATATATATATATATATATATATATATATATATATATATATATTAATATAATATATATATAACTATTGACTTCTCCTTAGGGAAACGGAGCTTACAGATGAAAAGAAGAATCAACACAACGGCAAACATTTTCATTTATTTGTACATCAGACGTTTCGACAAATCTTTTGTCATCATCAGTGAGTTAAGTCTTAAAACCTTAAAACAAAATTGAAAAGTGAAAGTTACATCAATACAATATTAAAACCATTAAAATTAAAACCTTAAAGCAAAATGAAAATTGCATCAATACAAAATTAAAATCATTTAAATTTTATCACTATAAAAACTAAAATTAAATTAAATTTCATCACTATAAAAACTAAAATTAAATTACCTCAATAGGTAAATACACAATGTTTACATCCACCTCCATACTTGGCAAAGTCTAAGGGAATACTGGATGGTCAGAGGATTAGAAAGGATATGTCTGTGAAAAACGGTTGGTTAGTTTAAAAGAGTTGTAATTTGTAGGATGAGCTATTATTATTAAGGGAGGGTTTGTTTCTATAGATGTACAAAGATTCTAAAATTCGGAGTTCTGTACGGTTATTGGATCTAGTTAAAATTTCAAACTGAGTTTTGTGAAGGGGATGGTCGTTTTCATTACTATGGTTTCTAATTGCGGATTGTGGAGGGCTACTGAGGGGACGGTTGGTTTTTATAGTGATGAAATTTAATTTAATTTTAGTTTTTATAGTGATAAAATTTAAATGATTTTAATTTTGTATTGATGCAATTTTCATTTTGCTTTAAGGTTTTAATTTTAATGGTTTTAATATTGTATTGATGTAACTTTCACTTTTCAATTTTGTTTTAAGGTTTTAAGACTTAACTCACTGATGATGACAAAAGATTTGTCGAAACGTCTGATGTACAAATAAATGAAAATGTTTGCCGTTGTGTTGATTCTTCTTTTCATATATATATATATATATACACATTCAACTGCAAAGAACACGCAGTATAAATAACGTAAAGAACGACGCTTGTATAGGAGATATTCCGCGCAAGACGAGAGAGAGAGAACGAAACAAATGAAAAAATGAGGTAACCACCCGGGAATCGAACCCGGGATCTTCCGATTGCCGGTCATATGCGATACCATTACACCATGGGCCTCACTCTTCCAAATGCCGTAATTCTTCTACATACTCGCAGAAACCAATGCCCCAAGGGGGCACCTCCCGCATGCCGTAACATTATATACATTCAACTGCAAAGAACACGCAGTATAAATAACGTAAAGAACGACGCTTGTATAGGAGATATTCCGCGCAAGACGTTATTTATACTGCGTGTTCTTTGCAGTTGAATGTATATAATGTTACGGCATGCGGGAGGTGCCCCCTTGGGGCATTGGTTTCTGCGAGTATGTAGAAGAATTACGGCATTTGGAAGAGTGAGGCCCATGGTGTAATGGTATCGCATCTGACCGGCAATCGGAAGATCCCGGGTTCGATTCCCGGGTGGTTACCTCATTTTTTCATTTGTTTCGTTCTCTCTCTCTCGTCTTGCGCGGAATATCTCCTATACAAGCGTCGTTCTTTACGATATATATATATATATATATATATGCTTAACCGCCGACTCGTACCTAGAGTGGTACATATCTCGGCGAGACAGGGTGGGTAGTGTCGCTGGGATGGGAGTGTGAGACTGAAGGGATAAGAAGGTTCAGTTGTGGGATATGAATTTAGATGTGGTGAGGTATGAGAAAATCGCTTCCGCTGAGAAGTGGGGGCCTTCGGCGAGTATGGACTGGAGACATTCGGACGTGGGGGTGCGGGACAGGTAGGGGAAACAGCTGTGGCGGAGGTCAGACAGATTTGGGCATTCGACCAGGAGGTGGACGACGGTGATGTGGGTATGGCAGGTGGGGCAGAGCTGAAAAGACAGAGACCTCACGGGGAGGGGGAACGGCTCTAGAGAGCGGCTGGGTCACGATCACCGCTGAGGCAGCCGCACCATCCTCTGATCAGGAACCATTCGTATAGATGGGGACAGCGTCCAGGTGTCGGGTTACGTGTTCCTGGAAGAGCGACTTGTGTGCTGTAGCGGTCGTAGTAGCTTTCGGCGGGGCACATAAGTCCCTGCAAAACTTGATTTGGGTGAGGAGCCAAGGAGTATGGATATCATATGAGATCGGGGTGAGGAGCCAAGGAGGATGGATCTGATATGAGATAGGGGTGACTGAAGGAGGGGGCATATTGGAAAGATCCAGGAAAGAACGGACCGCTTCCGTGAAGTGCCAGCTCTGACCTGGGGGCGGAGGTTCTAAAATCGCCGCGCAAAGAAGTAACGAGGGCAGCCTCTGCGCGCGAAGGTAGGTCCGCATGAGGAGCAGACCCCATCGGTGGGTGAGAGGGTAGTTACATTCTGCTTGGAGGCTGGTAGCTGGGGAGGATCGGAAGGCACTGCTGGAGAGGCGGAGGCCCCTGTTAAGTACCGGGTCGAAGATTCGGAGGGAAGTATACAACACTCATAGTCCATCTTTGACTGGACGACGGGAGTGTAAAGACGGAGGAGCGAACGTCCGTCATCGCCCCACGTGGTGTGGGAGAGGTGGTCTAGGAGAGCGAGGGGACGCTGGAGCGTGTGTGTCAGGTGCCTGAGGTGGGGAACCCAGTTGAGCCGTCGGTCGAAGGTCATGCCCAGAAACCGCGTGGTGGGCACCACTTCGAGAGGTTAGCCATATAGTGTGACCGAGGGGGCAGTATGGCTGTGGATCTTCTGCTGAAGAGCATACTTTTGGTTTTAGAGGTGGAGAGGCGGAAACCAACTGATGTCGCCCGCCTCTCCACCCGATGGATGGCGAGCTGAATTTGTCGTTGGACGACGGGCAGTTCCCACCCCGCGAACCATATCGCAAGGTCGTCTGCGTAAATGGAGGAACGGACGGTGGGTGGAAGGGATGTTGCCACTGTGTTCATTACCAGTGAAAAGCATATGATACTGAGGATGCTCCCCCGTGGGACCCCGTCCTCTTGCTCAAAAGTGTCAGAGAGGACTGAGCCCACCCGTACTTGAAAGGTCCGAGAGGAGAGGAAGCCCCTGATGAAGGTCGGCACGACTCCGACGAAACCCAAATTTTGAAGCTGACTGAGGATTATAGCGAAGAAAGTGGACAGGACAAACTCCCCTATTGAAGGCGTTCTGTATATCTCGGCTGAGGAGTAGGAGGGGGTCTGTAGTGGAGCGGAACTGTCTAAAGCCGGACTGAGCAGCCGGGAGGAAGTCAATGTTTTCAAGGAGAATGGAGAGTCGCGCAGCGATCATTTTTTCGAAGATTTTACAGGCACAGCATGTTAATGCGATTGGTCTATAATTAGTGGGGTCAAGGGGGTCCTTGCCGGGTTTGGGGATTGGTATTATACAGCTCTCACATGGTGAACAGCCGATTGTAGGAGTTGTCGAGGGATGATGAGCAGTTCTTCTTAGGGGCCAGCGCGTGGGGGCTGTCTGTGGAGGAGACGGCAGCGAAGGTAGATGCCAGAAGATTCGCTACTGACCTAGGTTCATAGAGAAGCCCGTCATTTGTTCGGAGTACCGGAGGTCGGGAGGGGGCGTGTCGTCTCTCGACACTCCGTACCTTCTTCCAGATGGTAGCCAATGGTGTGGAGGAGGTGATATTTGACACAAAGGTACGCCAGGAAGCTCGGCGCGCTTTCTTCATCGCACGGCGAGCAACGGCTCTGGCCCGCTGCATCTCCATGCGATGGGTAGGGGTTCGCGTACGATAAAATCATCGGGTAGCCCTCTTCTTGGCACGAGTGGCCTCCACGCACTCTGGGTTCCACCAGGGTACTCGTCGGGCTCAGGGGTAGGCAAAAGATCGTGGAATGCTGGTGTTTGCAGCTGCGACAACAGTCGCCTCAAAGTACGCAATGCATTCAACGGAGGATGGAAAGTGGGCCTTCGTACAACGTGTGAAAGTGTTGTCCCGGAAAAGTGGCCAATTAGCTCTGGCCGTTATCCACTTCTCCGGTACCCGAACGGTCTGATCGTGCCGATTTAGTGTGAGGTAAACAGAGAAGTGGTCACTGCCGTGGTCATCCTGAAACACTTACCAGGTGAAGTCCAGGAGGCCGTCCGTCGACATGAACGATAAATCTATACAGGACGGGGTGCATTTGGTGGCGTGTTAGTGTGTGGGAGAGCCGTCGTTGAGGCACTCGAAGGAGAGTTCAGCTATGAGGGTAATCAGGGCCGGAGCCCCAAAAGTGGCGGTCGTATCACCCTACAAGGGGTGGCGACTATTGAAATCGCCCAAGAGTAGGAAGGACCTGGGGAGTTGTTGAACAACTTCAACCAGGTCATCGCGGGAAACTTGGGAGTGATGGGGTAGGTAGGTCTAGCAGACTGTCTATTGCTTGTCCAGGAAAATCCTGGCAGCAATCAGATATACTGAGATCTAATAGGGAGGTTGTGAAAGCGGACTGTACGGTGGACGAGGATGGCAGCACCCCTTCGTGTACAGGTAGGAGACGGAGAGGTAGTACTAGAATATCCGGTAGGGCAGGGCATCGGTCTAGTCCCCAGAATTAGCTCCTGGAGACAGCCACATACCGGACGAGCAGAGGCAATCACCGAATTTAGGCCTTCGTAATTTGCGAAGATTCCCCTCCAGTTCCATTGTAGGATCGTCGCTTCCGGAGGGTTCATTGTTGGACGAGGGTGAAGGTGCTAGGGAGTTAGACTGTGGATGGAGATCTAAGTCCATGATGGCAGGGGGTAAGTTGGGGGCCTGTCAGGTCACCTGCCGTTCACCAAGGAGGGAATCGGCTGACCTGCCAACCCCTTCGGGGACTGTGGGGCCGAGTCGACCGAACGGAACCGGAGACGTGGATCGCGGCAGCCCGGGGACCGTCGCGAGGTCAGAGGGTGAGGAGTCTCTAGGCAGGGTTCAGTGGTCATGCAATGGGGAAGGGTTCCGTTGCCCAAATTGGCACCTCCCTGTTTGTCTGTGGTTTCCCGGGACACCCGGGGTGACGACAGGGCGTACCAGTAAAACCGGGCGGTGGGGGAGAGGACAAAGTCTGGGTGGCCGATGAGAGAAGCGCCGGAGGTATGAGAGGGACCGGGTCAGTGGGGGTACAAGGGGATGAGCTAGGGTGCTCCCGTGGTTGGGTGGAGAAGATGGCACCAGGGGGTAAGGGTAGATCGATGAGGCTCGAGGGTGCGGCCGAGGGTACTCTGGTCACACCATGTATGCGTGCCAGTGCCGCGTCCACTGGATCCTCGGATGTGGGGTGATCTGCCCCGTGTCTCGCCGTAGATGGTGGTTCGTGCACGTCAGCAATGACTCAACTTCTGCAGGGGGGAGTGCGAAGGTGAGAGGGTCATCGTAGGTGAGGTTAAGGGTGTAGGTGCTCGAGTTCTTTTAGATTTCGGAGAAGAGATGGAGGCTTGTTGGATGGTCGGTGAGTTTGGAGACTCAGCTCGGCGTCTCCGTCTTTACCCGGGCGCTAGGTTTGGGTGTGTTCTCGGAGTGCGGTGAAAGCGGGATTCCTGGGAGACGAACCGAGAGTCCCGATTCCAGAGGTCTGGGAAGTGTGTAGCTTTGGAGATTCATGGTGGGTAGGCATGGTATGGGGACAGGCGGCTGCCGGGTTCGGCGTGGTGCCGGATTGGGAAGGGGAATTAGTAGTCGATGGGGGTTGAGTGGCGGATCCGGACGGTGAATCGAGGGAACTGAGCCGAGGGCTGCAGCATAAGAGACCCCCAGCCTTACCTCCCGACTCCGCACTCTGTCTCGCGCCTCTCGGAGACTTGTGAAGTCCGCCACCCGCAGGACCCGGACCTCCTCAAACTTTAAAAAAATACATTCACGAGACGAAGAAGGATGTGTGCCAGCGCAGTTTGAGCATTTAGGCGAGTTGGGACATCGTTCTGGGTGGGCGATGTCCCCGCAACGTACGCACAGTTGTTGTGGCTGTTGGCATACCGAACTGACATGCCTAAACTTATTGCACTTAAACCAACGGGTCGGATCTGGAATGTATGGGTGGAACGAGAACTCGCATGACGCGCGATCTCTCATGCCCCACACAACACGACCGGGAGGGACTAAGGTGTTGAGCGTGAGGAGGAGGCGCGCGGTGGGGAAGGAGGTACCTCCTTGACGAGACGTGAATCGATAAACCTTAATGACACCCTGGGGTGTGAGGTCTTCTAATAACTCGTTCTCGGGTATCATCAATAAACGAGACCGAAGATAGTGCCTTGACTCTGGTTCAGGCGAGGGTGAGGGGAAACGGTCACCGAGTATCCGAGGACTTCTGTGAGGGAGAGTAGGGCATTCGTTTCTGCCGCTGTTTGCGATTTTATAAGGAGAGAACCGTCCTTCTGTGTTGTCGGACGTCATATCGGCTAGAATTGCTGCGCGTGCGGATCACCTGAAATGTCCTTTCAGAGTTGGACGGTAGGGACCCAGAAGTACGGCGAATAACTAAAAATTTGTGAATACTGGGTAGGGATAAGGAAGCTGTTGGTTCAAAGTGGACTGGGACATCTAGTGGTCGATAGGACGGACGTGGGCACCGACTTCCCCGTCCGTCACGGGGCTCTCTCCGTGGAGAGGCGGGTCGATGACGGGTGAGAGGGGCATACGAAGAGAGCGAGAGGCCTGGTTTTCGGGACGAGGCTTTCGTGGACCCTGTTGTCTTGCCCGTAGCTGGCTGAGGGGAGATGAGGTGGGACCCCTGCTCTAGAGGTGTGTCCAAAGGCATGGTCGAGGTACAGGTTGCGGTCGGTGACAAGGGAGGAGAATGCGAGTGTTCCGTAGCCAGAGGAGGGACGACCCCCTCACGACGTGGTCTTCCAGTGGTAGATGACTCGGGGGGGCCTGGTCGCCCACCACCGAATTATTGGGCATGGCTGGTCAGGGACTTTGCACAGGAATCTGTCCAGCTGGTTCTTGAAGTTATTGAGGTCGTTGTGCTGGAGATTCCTCACTTCTTTTGGTAGGACATTGAAGGGGGCCATCCAAAAACCACGTAGTCTTTAAAGGGGAGAGGAGGGGGGTTCCTTATTTGACCAAGGGACACATGGGGGGGGGGGTCTTGACGATTAACCACGTGGCCAATACTAAGCACTAAAATACCCTGTTTATAATATTGTTTATCATATTATGCTCCAATTAATATGCATGCATCCAATATTTAGTATGTATCCAATATGTATGCTCCAATAAATAATTTTCATTCAAAATTACATTTTTTAGTCAAGATATTATTTTGAATTAAAGAAACAAACAATTAATAGAGTTTATTTAGAAGATATGCCTTTTAATTGTTCATTTACCTCATTACCTCTCAATAATATAAGAAATCCAATATGGCACCTTACATTTTACATGAGATTAAGATAGGGTGGTGGTGACATCAGAAGATCACGTGGTTTTGGAAGGAGGTTTAAGTCATTGGCCACAAATCACCACAAGTGGGGGGACGGGTTTGAAAATCACCCGAAAAAGGACCACGTGGTTTTTGAATGACCACTGAAAAGCTTTGGGCCTCGTATTCTGAGGGTATTTTCCATCCTCGTTTTCATGGCCCCTTGTCCCACCGCAGCTGGGACCCGACAAAATCTGCCTCTTCTCTCATTCCAGTTTGTTTCTATTTCATTTCTAAGGTTAGGAACAGAGCCGTCAAGTATTTTCCATATGTATATTATTGTGTACCGCTCGCGCCTTCTTTTGAGAGAGTAGAGTTCCAGGGATTGTAGTTGAGACCAGTAGTCTTCACCTTCCGTTTCCTCTATCTTAGACGTATAAGTCCTTTGTATAGCTTCACTGTTCGCAATGTCTCGTTTTCTGTGTGGGCTTGTGAGTACTGAGCAATACTCAATTATTGGTTGGGCTAGACTCTTCCATAATTTGAGCATGATGTTTGCTTTTCTGCTGCGGAAGCACTTCCAGATGATTCCCATTATTTTTCTAGCCGTTGTAATTTTGATTTCATAGTTCTCTCTGAATTCTGCATCCGACGACATTATTACTCCAAGATACCTGACTTGTGGATTTGGTGTTATCTGTTTGGCTTGCATAGTTTTGTACCCTTTTTTCTGTAGCTCTTTGTTATTACCATATCTTAGAAGTTGGAATGTTTCTTCGTTGAACTTCATATTGTTGTCTTCTGCCCACTGGAATATTGTTTCAATGTCGTTTTGTAATATATATATATATATATATACAACGGCCTTTTGCTTTGTCCGGAGCTAGAGGGCGCGTCCCTTTGTGGCCAGTGGGGAAATGCATCTTCCTTCGATGTAAGGGCTTTTTCTGCCCTCGTGGACCATTGGACCCGTTTGGGGACCCGGCTGATCTCCTACTCTCCTACTTATATTTCTTTCTCCTCCTTTCCTCAACTCTTTCTGGCTTTTTTTTTTCCTGCATTTGGCCTAAATTCCCTGATTGCCTCTGCTCGTCCGGTATGTGGCTGTCTCCAGGAGCTAATCCTGGGGACCAGACCGATGCCCTGCCCTACCGGATATTCTAGCACTACATCTCCTACCTGCACACGAAAGGGGGCTGCCATCCTCGTCCACCGTACAGTCCCCTTTCACAACCTCCCTATTAGATCCCCGTTACAGGTGGTTGCTGCCAGGATTTTCCTGGACAAGCAATACACAGTCTGCTCGATTTACCTCACCCCTCACTCCCAAGTTTCCCGCGATTACCTGGTTGAGGTTGTTCAACAACTGCCCAGGCCCTTCCTACTCTTGGGCGATTTCAATAGTCGCCACCCCTTGTGGGGTGATACAACCCCCACTTTTGGGGCTCCAGCCCTGATTACCCTCATGGCTGAACTCTCCTTCGAGTGCCTCAACGACTGCTCTCCCACACACTACCACGCCACTAGATGCACTCCGTCCTGCGGCAGTGACCACTTCTCTGTTTGCCTCACACTAAATCGGCACGATCAGACCGTTCGGGTACCGGAGAAGTGGATAACGACCAGAGCTAATTGGCCACTTTTCCGGGATAACACTTTCACACGTTGTACGAAGGCCCACTTTCCATCCTCCGATGAATGCATTGCGTACTTTGAGGCGACTGTTGTCGCAACTGCAAGCACCAGCATTCCACGATCTTCTGCCTACCCCCGAGCCCGACGAGTACCCTGGTGGAATCCAGAGTGCGCGGAGGCCACTCGTGCCAAGAAGAGGGCTACCCGATGATTTTATCGTACGCGAACCCCTACCCATCGTATGGAGATGCAGCGGGCCAGAGCCGTTGCTCGCCGTGCGATGAAGAAAGCGCGCCGAGCTTCCCGGCGTACCTTTGTCTCAGGTATCACCTCTACACCATCGGCTACCATCTGGAAGAAGGTACGGAGTGTCGAGAGACGACACGCTCCCTCCCAACCTCCGGTACTCCGAACAAATGACGGGCTTCTCTGTGAACCTAGGTCAGTAGCGAATCTTCTTCTGGCATATACCTTCGCTGCCGTCTCCTCCACAGAGCCCCCACACGCTGGCCCCTAACAAGAACTGCTCACCATCCCTCGACAACTCCTACAATCGGCTGTTCACCATGCGAGAGCTACAGGCGGCACTGGCCTCTAGACGGTCTCCTTCCCCTGGTCCGCGGCATCCCATTCGTCAGCCAGACTCTGTACTGAACGGACGCATTTCCTGAGCTCTCTGATTTTGCATTTACTTTTGTATATTGCTGAGAATTTTACTTTGGATAGTTTTTGAATTTTATATACTTGCGTTTAAATTTACATTGTTATAGTTAAGTAATTGAATATTAGTGGTTTTTAGCGATTTAGAAGTTTTCATAGCGTGCCGGCTTAATTTAACTTATACTTGTGACGGTTTAAATTTTTAACTCCGCGATGCCGTCGCAGAAAGCGTCGTGTGTTAGGTGTAGGGTTAACCGGTGGTATTCGGAATTTAAGGATTATAACGGCGGTCCAATGGCGATTACCGATAGATCAGTTTGTTTCTTTTGCGAGTTCATGGTGGAATTAGTTGACATAAAACGCAGTGTACGTGAGGTAGCGGATAAACTTGCAACGCTTGATGAGGGCAGGGTTAGGGCTACGGTTGACGGAAGCCGAACCAATACTAACGTTGAAGACGTTAGTAATTTGAAGGGTGAGGTGCGTAACTTAGTTTCTAGTTTAGGTAGCTTGTCGGGAAGGTTAGATAGAGTCGAGGAAGAGGTTAAGGTTAGTCCGAGAGTAGTAGATAGCGAGGGATTTAGTGAGGTTAAGGGTGGAGCTAGGCCGCGTACATTAGGTGATAGGAATCCCCCCCCTATCGAGGTTTCGAACCCTTTCGCCCATTTGGAAAGGGATGTGAATGAGGGGGAAACTATTTTAATTGGGGACTCTTTAGTGCGCCACATGGACAAAGAGTTCGTTAAACGGAATCCAACCAATAGGAGGAGGGTCTGTCTCCCGGGGGCCAGGGTTGACAGAGTTAGAGACGAAGTGGATAGGGTTGACGTTGCTTCCCGTCACTCAATGTTGGTGACGATGGTAGGAGGCAACGACTCGTATAGGCCAGATACGAGAGTGCCTGACCTTTTGGAGAGATATAGGGGGTTAATTAGGTCCCTGAAGGCGAGGTCAGATAGGTCTTTAGTTCTAGGTATTACCCCTAGGCACGGTTTGGGTCTTAGAATTACGTCTAAAACAATATTTTTGAATAACAAATTAGAAGAGATTTGTGCTGAGGAAAGTGTACCCTTCGTAAAGCTGTGGTCCGAATTCAATGATCCTAGCCTTTTATAAAAGATGGGGTGCATTTTAATGAAATAGGTAATGCTAGGCTAGGTAGGTTAATAGACGAAAACGTGCGAAAGCTGTATAGGTCGAAGCCTTCTTTAAACGTTGTGGGTCCGGGAAACGCGGGCCCGACGTGATAAATAGTTTAAAAAGCGGGCCCGTGGTAAAAATAACTTAAACGTCTTTTATTGCAACGCGCGTAGTATTAGAAATAAATTAAATGAATTTAAGGCGGTAATTTATTCCGGCAACTATGATATAGTTGCTATCACTGAAACTTGGTTAAATACCGTGACTCGGGACTTGTTGGGGGAACTTGATATACCGGGTTTTAAAATCTTTACTAATGATAGGTTACATAGATTTGGAGGCGGCGTTTTGCTGTACATTCGTAATTCCCTTAGGGCTATCGAGGTTAAGTTAGATTTTCCGGCAGCAATTAATGCGATCTGTGTTGAAGTTAGGGCGCGTAGTATTAGTTTTAATTTTGTCGTTGTTTATAGACCTCCCGTTCAACCCCTCGATATAGATACTAGATTTTACTCACTTCTTGGTAATTTTATTGACAATCGGAATAGTATAATTGTCGGAGACTTTAACTGTCCTAATGTTAATTACGAGAATTTTACGGGTAACGAAGAGGGTTTGAGACTGGTTGAGTTTATGGACGATAACTTTTTACGACAGATAGTTACCCAACCAACGCGCGGTGATAATATCTTAGATTTGGTGATGACGAACGGCGAGAATATAGTCGAAAGTTTAGAAGTAGGCGAGAGTTTAGGATGTAGCGATCATCAAATTCTTAGGTTTAAGTTATTGATAGAAAACACACAGGATAGTAACGTAATAGAAGTCCCTGATTTTCGTAGGGCTAATTTTGATAGTTTTGCTGATAGGATGAGAGTAGTGGACTGGGATAACTTATTTATGGGTAATGATACAAATTTGCGTTGGGTGGCGTTTAAAGAAAGTTTTAGGAATATTGAAAGGGAGTTTATTCCTCGTAGGCCCAAGCGCGTTAGAAATCGTGGTAGGCCGAAGTGGTGGACTAGGGAAGTAGGCGAGTTCATAAACGAGCGTAATAGAGCGTATAGACTTAACAAGCGCAATGGCCAGGTAGCTAACTTTAATAGATATATCGAGCTTAGACGTCAGGTTAAAAGATCAGTTAGGAATGCCAAGCGTAATTTAGAGATAGTTATAGCTGCGGATAGTAAACATAATCCAAAAAAGTTTTTTGAATACGTAAATAATCGTAAGCCGGTAAAGGATAACATAGGCCCTCTATTGGATGTAAATGGGCTTTGGCTTCTGACGCTCAGGCGATGGCGGGTATTTTCAATAACTTTTTTGCGACAGTTTTTACCGTAGAGGACGTAAATAATGTTCCCGACGTTGACGATATCGTTCCATTTAGTAGCGAGACTATTTTAGATGAAATAACTGTTTACGAGGCTGAGATTGCGCATTATATCGATAGGCTAAAAGTTAGCAAGGCTCCAGGCCCTGACGCTTTTTATCCTAGACATTTGAAAGATTTGAAAGACGTTATCGTAGGCCCCTTAGCGAAGATTTTTAATCAGTCACTCGAAACGGGGATTATTCCTGAAGACTTCAAATTAGCTAACGTCACGCCTATTTTTAAAAAAGGCGACCGCGCGGTAGCTAGCAATTATAGGCCCATTAGCTTAACGTCAATTGTCGGTAAACTTTTGGAATCCGTAGTTAGGGATCGTATTATCGATCACTTAGAAAGTAGGGGTTTGATTAATAGTAGTCAGCACGGGTTTCGACGCCATAGGTCTTGTTTAACAAATTTGTTAGAATTTTATAACGAAATAGTGCGCGAATACGATAGGCATAGGGCAGCTGACGTTATTTATTTAGATTTTAAAAAGGCGTTCGATACAGTTCCGCATAGGAGACTAATTGCGAAGGTTAAAGCGCACGGTATCCGCGGTCAGGTAGCTAACTGGTTAGAAGAATGGCTTCGTGCTAGGAGGCAGAGGGTCGTAGTTAATGGTAGTGAATCGGGGTGGTTAGAGGTAGGTAGTGGTGTCCCACAGGGTTCAGTGTTAGGCCCATTGTTATTCGTAATTTACATTAACGACATAGATGTAGGATTGATTAGTAACGTGTCAAAATTCGCGGACGATACTAAAATAGGCGGTAAGGTTGTTAACGAGGACGATAGAAATAGGATCCAAGACGATGTAGATAGGATTATGGAGTGGACGGATAAGTGGCAGATGCAATTTAACGTAGATAAATGTAAAGTTTTGCATATAGGTTCTCGCAACAATAATTACGTGTACACGATGGATGATAGGGATTTAGCGAGCGTTGACGAGGAAGTAGATTTAGGCGTACGCGTAACTAAAGATTTAAAGGTTAGGAACCAGTGCTGGAGTCTTGCGCAAAAGCTAATAGGATGTTAGGCTTCATAGCGCGTAATTTCGAATTTAATCGAAGGATATTATATTGCCCCTTTACAAGTCCCTAGTCAGGCCTCATTTGGAATATGCCGTTCAGTTTTGGTGCCCGTACTTGCGTGAGGATATTGATAGGTTAGAAAGGGTTCAGCGTCGTGCCACGAAACTTATTCCGGCATTGCGCAATAAGCCTTATGAAGATAGGATTAAAGTGTTAGACTTGTATTCACTCGAAACTAGGAGATTAAGGGGGAGCTTATTGAAGTTTTCAAAATCGTTAATAACATCGATAACGTAAATTTTGACAAATTGTTCACTTTCGATAATAGTAATACTCGCAATAACGGATTCAAGTTGCGTGGCAGACGTTTCATTACTAATATCGCTAAAAACTTCTTTACGTTTAAAGTAATTGATAAATGGAATAATCTTCCCGCGTCAGTCGTTCATTCTACCAGCGTTAATGTGTTTAAGAACCGTCTTGACAGACATTTTAAAAATATTAACGTTGTTTAGAGTTAAAAAAGAAAGTTAACAACAGGAGCTCTGGTGGTGGTGCTCGAGGATGAGTCTGTTGACGATGAATGCCAGCTTGTGACATGCCAGCGTGTGATGCCAGCAATAAAAAAAAAAAAAAAAAAAAAAAATTAGACTAACACGAATGTAGATGTAGCTCATAGCGTAAACTAACCCACTTTTTGTTTAACTTACCTACTTTTTTTTTTTCTCCTTACCTTGCATGTCTAACTCTCTTCTTGCATGTTTGTAGTTTGCATGGTATGACAGTGAGTTAAGACTGTGTTTGCATGGTTTGTAAGCGTTCTTATTTTACTTCTTTTCATCTTTCACCCCTCTCCTATTCTCTCCGACTATTTTTCTGACTTGTCGGCAGTGGCCGGCGGATGATGATGGTGAGACACTTTTCCTCTTTTCTGAATGAATGTTAACCATGAGTGATAGGTGTTGCTCTTACTTAACCCCTTATTCTCTTCTCTTCTCTTAACCCGCTACTCTTTCCTTTCTCTCGGGCTAACCTTAGAGTGGATCTTAGGGTCTTTGTTAGCCTTAGCTTCTGTAGATCTGTAGATCCCCTACTGTTTGATCCAACCCATCCATCCTACTATGCAACTGTTCCTCCAAGATCTCTACAACCCTATATGGATTGAGGGCACTTTCCCCTCTCAGTGGAAAGAGGCCCACATAATACCAATCCCCAAACCCGGCAAAGACCCCCTTGACCCCATTAATTATAGACCAATCGCATTAACATGCTGTGCCTGCAAAATCTTCGAGAAAATGATCGCCGCGCGACTCGCCTTTCTCCTTGAAAACACTGACTCCCTCCCGGCTACTCAGTCTGGCTTTAGACAGTTCCGCTCCACTACAGACCCCCTCCTACTCCTCAGCCGAGATATACAGAACGCCTTCAATAGGGGACAGTTTGTCCTGTCCACTTTCTTCGACATCCAGAAGGCCTACGACACCACCCATCGACGTATAATCCTCAATGAGCTCCAACATTTGGGTTTCGTCGGAGCCCTGCTGACCTTCATCAGGGGCTTCCTCTCCTCCCGGACCTTTCAAGTACGGGTGGGCTCAGTCCTCTCCGACACCTTTGAGCAAGAGGGCGGGGTCCCATAGGGAAGCATCCTCAGTGTCATATGCTTTTCACTGGTAATGAACACTAGCAAAATCCCTTCCACCCACCGTCCGTTCCTCCACCTACGCCCACCTCTCCACCATTTACAAATTTTCAATACTTTGTGAAGATTGAATGGTATCTTTTGTTTAATAATTTTGTCGTCATCCTGCTAAGTGTTTTGTTGGATTTAAGGTCTTGGGACTGAGATAATGACAATTTCCAGAGTTCGTTGCTGTATCCCTGATTTTGCTGCCTATATAGATATATATATATATATATAACTCCCAAAACCGAGGAGTTTCAGTTTTTCGAGGATTTTCTTTCCATATTTACTATTAAAATGATATACTTATGCACTACACGTGAAACATACAGTATATGTTGAAGCAATGGATTATTACTCTAACCTTACTTTTGCTGTTCGTCAGTATTGGTCCACATTCTATTTTTTACATTGCCAAACATCTGAGTATATATGCGTCAACATATACATTTGAGTTGATCTGGGTTATTTGTGATCAAATACAAATAAATAAATAAAACTTTTAACACCCACTAAAATTGTCTTAGAAGTAGTCCTGCGGTATTTTAAAGTTTGTTCTCAGTAACTATGAAGAACCGTGTTTGCAACTAGCACTGAACTGCTGCAATACCTGAATTTTTGCTGGCGATTAACTTTTGTTATTTGTAAGACTAACATTCCTAATGATTCAATTTCATTTCATCCAATACAGTTATTTAAGTATAGCCTATCATACACACTTTCTATCCAGCCTATATTATGTGTATAACCTTATAGCTTAAAATTAAATGTGTAATTCTTTCATATAGTAGGTAAATCGCCCTACCAAGTAGGCTAGTTTGGGTCTATATAAGAGCCCTTGTAGTTGAATCTACCATGGTAAAACATTAATTGTAGCACTAACCAAGGCAAACTTTGTTAATTTGGGTTTCTGACAACCTAGGTCAAATTCAGATTGAAGAGCGCACACACACACACACACACACACACACACACACACACACACACACGAAAAAAAAATATCCACTTCAGATCTGCAAAAATTTCTAGAAATTCTAGTCTGACAATAAGCAAACCTAGTAAGTAATCTAGGCCATTGGTGGGAAACTGCAGGTTCGTGGTCCAAATGTGAACCGCAGTTTCTGTTTACACGAACCGTAACTTGGACTAAGAGCAATCCGGCCAACGAGACTCGAGTGGTAAAAGGCATAACAAATAACAGTAAACGTAAATAAGGATGGCAAAGTAGTAACAAATAAAGTGCTAATAATAATAAGCGGTAGAAAATTTCTCATTAGACCTCAATGTAATTTCGGACCGTCAACTGATTTTCAGTTTGACATTGGCCCTCAAAATAAAAAAGGTACACCACGAGTGTTTTCTTCAGGAATTGAAAGTAGAGGGGTTGTTCGAATTTTCAGGAGGTTGAGGGCCAAGGGGCGAGACCGTGAGGGCGAAGGTCGGTTGTATGAATTGCACCATAGTAAAAACTGAAAAAAAATGCTTGTCTGCCACTTATTAGATTTAACTCTTGTTTTAAAATCCTGACACACATTAAAGTTTTTGTCCTTTCATTTTCCCTTTGAGCTGCAACATATAAAACATATGAATAAATTAAATGTTTAGTTACCGTTCCAAACTACAGGGTGTCCAAGAAGTTCCTATCTATTTACAGTATCATTATTTCTGCAAAATAGATAGGAACTTCTCGGACACCCTGTATATTGTTCAGAAAGAGGAAAAGTAAGTGTAGGTATCAAAGTGTCATATTATATTTCATAATTGAATGGATTTTTTTTCAATTAGAAATTTTTTTGAAACGACTAATTTGACAACACCGCACGTGAATAGTTCACCTGCTAAGAGGTAGGGGGTAGGGAAATCCCTGTACCCCATCCCTAGTCGAGGCATTGCTTACCTCTTTTAGTCTAATATTAAATAGATTCTCATAATAATATTCCATTACTTTTTTACCCCAAAAAACCCAAGTTTGTTTATGGTTACATAGATAATAATGCTGGTTAATATATTTTAAATGACATGGGCTGGACCTGTAAATCAAAATAACTTTTTACGAGGTAGCTTTAGTCGCTTTATTCAAATTTGTTACTCATTTTTTGTGCAAATGCATATTAATGGTGAAAATTATGATACTAATATATATATATATATATATATATATACGTATATATATGTACGTATATATATATATATATATATATAAATACACTCATTTTTGGTCCGACGAGTATAATTTTGTGCTATTTGTACAGGGAAATAGTGATTTCGCAGAGACCAGATTATGCAAGGTTCGGTGGTCATTTCAAATTGGATATTTACCGCCTACGCGACTAATTTTGGTCAACTGGAATCTTTAACAAATTTCCACTTTGTCAAAAAATTTGTCTCCGCCAAACTTAATATTTACTGATAATAATTAGCAACTGCCATAGAACTAGACGACTGAACTTTTGGCCATATTTGTTCAAAAGCTAGAAAGAGATTTGGTGTAGAAAAGGGGTCATTTGGTGAAAATTTATAAATATTACAGGAACTATATAATAAACAGCGAAATCTAAATTTATGAGGACGGATCTAGGGGGTGGGGAGGTCGGCGACGTCCTGACTCCCCCATCAATTTCTTGCAAGTGCCCTTTTTTTCAAGTGCATTTGAATGATGTGTATGCCTCTAAAAACAAATTTTGTTTTTGCAAATAAGATCATGGTTATTTTATTTTATTCAAATTCTATTTTGAGTCTTTAGCTGTATACATTGTACTTCCAAATTTGTAGTTGCAGTGGTTTTCATAGGTGTCCTTAGTACTGGTGCAGCCATATCACTATTTTTATCTTCATATTATTCTGATAGTAGGCATGTAGCCAGGGGGAGGTCGAACGAACTCCTCCCACAACCCCGTTCGACCCCCTCTCAGACATGGGCAGTAATGTATTTGAAAATACTTAAAAACATTTAAAAACATTTATAAATACTTTTTGGAGAGTATATTTAATTACGTATTTAAATAGTTTCGAAAAGTATTTAGTATTTGTAAATACCTGTTTTTAAATACACTTTTAAAATACTTTTTTGTGAACGGTTCAATTTTGCGAGGGTGTACAGTACTAACCACCCAGTATTTAACTGGTACCACAGAGCACAGTAAAACTTTTTCAAGGTGCTTGTGCTTCCAGAACGTTCCAGGCTCAGCAGGCTGGAACTTTCTGGAAGCACCTTGAAAAATTGAACTTCCAGCCTGCTCTAGTGGCGATTGTCACAGACTCACAGCTGCAGTGCGGCAGCCGGCAGTCTGTCCTGAGGCATCGTCATATGTGGTTGTGTAAAGTTCAGCGCTAACTGTGCAATTAGTCTTAGCCTATTGGTCATATTAGACGAGGACAACATTTGTAACATGGCTGCAGCAAGTGGAAGTGGTGGAAAAGAAGAGAAGCAAACGGTCAGATGCTCTCTTTTAAAACCTTGTGCTAATGAGAGCAAATAAACAAAAAATATAATGAATGTCTCGAATGTCTCGATTTTATTTGATTCTAAGCTGATGTTAGTGATTTTATGTGCTTTTTGAAAAGTATCTAAATTGTATTTGAAATGTATTTAAATACATTTTAGGAGTAATGTATTTAGTGTTTAAATAGTTTCTGAGAACCTGAATTTTATTTAGTATTTACTTTTATTTTCAAGTAATGTATTTATTATTTAAATACATCTAAAGTATTTACTGCCCATGTCTGCCCCCTCTTGACAGGAAAGGTCCACTTTTGTAACCATAATTATAACTTATGATGTGATATTATAATATATAACATCATTTGGTAAATAAACACTTGCCTTTTTTGCATTTTCTTTTGAAACTTCACAAACTTCTCTAAACTACTCTAAACCCCCTCCGCAGTGACTAGGTCGTTGCACCAAAATGTTCGCCTTTCTACAATTTCGACCCCCCGTTGGGAAGTTCTAGCTACGGGACTGGATAGTTCTTTTAATTGGTAAGACATTTGTAATTGTTTGAAAAATGTTTTTGATAATTGTTGTACCCAAATTAAATTTGTATTTCGTAGCATATTTGAATGAGACTGATCCAATAAAACAATACAATTGATTTTACACATTGATGGTGTTTTTTAAGAACATTTTTAGTACTGCGCCCTTTTTATTTTAGGGGGTGCCTTTTTAGTTTAAGGGGTGCCCTTTTTTCTTTGGCCCCCACTCCTTACTGAAATGCCTAGATCCGCCCTTGAATTTATCAAATGAATGCTAGAAGCTAAATTTTTAAGGCCTGAAATGTGAATCAACTATTAATCACACAGTGAATGACAATAAAGCGTATACTGTATTTTAATTGACCTTGAAATATAGTATTCATATTTAAAAAATTAAGGAAATTGTCAAGTTTTAAAAGAACTCACTAAATATGCGAGATTTTCAGATTTTTTCCCCAAGGTAAGTTTTCCTAATAAAATCCACTGGCTACAACTGAGTTGAGTCCATTGTCACCAATTCTGTATAATTTGTTTAGTGAAATGTAATAAAAAGTAAGGAATCAGTCTCCTCTTTTTTTTCCAACCCCTTCCAGACCTATGGCCATGACCGGAGGTGTACTTAGCATTTTGGCGCCCCTAGGCAGGGATTAAAGTGCCTTATACGGTAGTTGTGCCATTTGATGTCGCTAGTTTGCTATTAGAGTGTAATGTTCTTTTTTATTTTAAAACTTATTTGTGAATCCATTTAATTTGTTAGTGTTTATAACTTATTTATTTTCTATTTTTGTTTTCTTTGCTTTATTTAAGTTGCAATAAGACAAACTTTGCCGCCCTAGGCAGGTGCCTGCTCTGCCTATACGTAAATCTGCCTATAGCCATGAATATATATATATATATATATATATATATATATTAGTGGTGGACCGGACATCCGCATCATTTTTAACATCCGCATCTGCATTTCTGACTGCGGATGTTACCTCTAATAAATTATGCAATGTACAATTAAATTAGCTTATAAAGTAGCTTATAAGGCCCAGTCATGCACATTTCATGTAAAGTATTAATTATTAATGAACAAACAAATATATAAACCTGAAAATATAAATACCTGGTAACACAAAATTGAATGAAACTTGTTTCATTGAATTTTCTGTGGCTGAAACTCTTGAGAAAGTTATTATTTTTATCATAATGAAAACATTAATATTAATTTTAATTCTTATGCATTGCGTGCCATAATAGTAATATCACGAAATTTGAAAAATTGTCATATATTCATAATTCTATATTATATTGATAGATTAACTAAACATCCACATCCGCGGATATTTAAATTAAAAATCCGCATCCGCAGATGTTGAAAAACTGACATCCGGGCCACCCCTAATATATATACACACACATATACACATGGGATTGAACTCAGAATGGTTCCCTGAGGTTTTTTCATGATCTACAGATCTACAGAAGCTAAGGCTAACGAAGACCCTAAGATCCACTCTAAGGTTAGCCCGAGAGAAAGGAAAGAGTAGGGGGTTAAGAGAAGAGAATAAGGGGTTAAGTGAGGAGGAACACCTATCACTCGTGGGTTAACATTCATTCAGAAAAAGAGAAAAAAGACTCACCATCATCATCCGCCGGCCACTGCCGACAAGTCAGAAAAATAGTCGGAAAGAATAGGAGAGGGGTGAAAGATGAAAAGAAGTAAAATAAGAACGCTTACAAACCATGCAAACACAGTCTTAACTCACTGTCATACCATGCAAACTACAAACATGCAAGAAAAGAGAGTTACAGACATGCAAAGTAAGGAGAGGATAAGAAAAAAAAAGTAGGTAAAGTTAAACAAAAAGGGGGTTAGTTTACGCTACGAGCTACATCTACGTTCGTGTTAATCTAATTTTTTTTTTTAATAATTTTATTGCTGGCATCACACGCTGGCATGTCACAAGCTGGCATTAATCGTCAACAGACTCATCCTCGACCACCACTCCCAGAGCTCCTGTTGCTAATTGTTTTTTTTATTATTTTAAACAACGTTAATATTTTTAAAATGTCTGTCAAGACGGTTCTTGAACACATTAACGCTGGTAGAGTTCACGACGGGCGTGGGAAGATTATTCCATTTATCAATTTAAACGTAAAGAAGTTTTTAGCGATATTCGTAATGAAACGTCTGCCACGCAACTTAAATCCGTTATTACGAGTATTGCTATTATCGAAAGTGAACAGTTTGTCAAAATTTACGTTATTGATGTTATTAACGATTTTGAAAACTTCAATAAGCTCCCCCCTTAATCTCCTAGTTTCGAGTGAATGCAAGTCTAACTCTTTTATCCTATCTTCATAAGGCTTGTTGCGCAATGACGGAAATAGTTTCGTGGCACGACGCTGAACCCTTTCTAACCTATCAATATCCTCGCGCAAATACGGGCACCAAAACTGAACGGCATATTCTAAATAAGGCCTGACTAGGGACTTGTAAAGGGGCAATATAATATCCTTCGATTTAAATTCGAAATTACGCGCTATGAAGCCTAACATCCTATTAGCTTTTGCGCAAGACTCCAGGCACTGGCTCCCAACTTTTAAATCCTTAGATACGTGTACGCCTAAATCTACTTCCTCGTCAACACTCGCTAACTCTCTATCATCCATCGTGTACGTGTAATTATTGTTACGAGAACCTACATGCAAAACTTTACATTTGTGTGATAGCGTGGGGTAGACACCCCAGTTAGGTTACTTAGGTTCTAGCAAACACTCAAAGGCACTTACCGGTGCGTTGAATTAGATATTCCTTTGGGAGCCTACCATTAGATTCCTGTGTCCCACAAACAGCCTACCTAACTCTCTCTTACATTACCAATTTAGAAGCTATAGACATTACCCCTAACTATACTTAAGTACGGACAACTTCCTACCCCATTACACCACCTAATTACACTCAGCACCAACGATTAGGTCAGATAGGAAAAAACATCTCTAGGCTAGCCCAAAACAATACGAACAGCCGCGTTGGTTCGTTTATGCCTTGCTGTTGCCATTCAGCTTAGCTTTAGTGATATTTCTCCTTTAGTGACTTTTAGACTATATACATATATATACACACACGTCACCTCACTCCTCCCCTACAAGTTTAGTCTGTCAGGGGAATGAGGGACCCTAGACGACCTGCGGAGCGGGGTTGATGTAGTAGGATTAGGTGCAACCTGCATAGGCGGGCGAGTTGAACCATTTTCCGAAGGATCAGTTCTCTCTTCCGGAAGACTCTGGTCCTTCTGCAACTCACGTTCCCATATCTGGTCCTGATGGCGTTTAATAGAACGACCATCTTCTAGTTGGCACTTGAAGGAAACAGGGCCCGTTCTCTCCTGCACAGTTGCAGGAACCCATTTTGGTCCAGCCCCATAGTTGCGAATCATAACTGGATCATTAGGTTGCGCTTCTATAACTCTCCCTCTTTTAGTGTCGTAGTACAACTTCTGTTTTTCCTGATGGCGTAAAACTCGTTGCTGTAACGTTTCGTTTGGACGTAACAAATCGAAAACTGAACGAATTCCCCGGCCAATCATAAGTTTAGAGGGAGACACCCCCGTCGTGGTGTGAGGTGTTATTCGATATTTAAACAAAAATTTATCCAACACCACTTGCATTTCCTCCCCACGAGAATGACGCAAGGCCGACTTGAAAGTACGGACCATGTTTTCCGCAAGACCGTTAGGAGACGGGTGAAAAACATTAGACCGGACATGTCTTGCCATTTAGATGGACAAAAGAACGAAATTCCTCACTGGTAAAACAAGTACCATTGTCGGAAACCAGGACTACGGGTAAACCCCATCGAGCGAAAACCGAACGGAGTAAGCGAATAGTAACACCCGAAGTCGTGGAAGTGGCTGGAAAAATTTCCACCCACTTAGACTAGGCGTCCACAATGACTAGGAAATAAATATTATTTATAGGACCTGCATAGTCAACATGGATCCTCTGCCACGGTATAGTAGGCCATTCCCAAGGATGAAGTGGACTTTTCCTTGGGAGATCTCTGTTCTCTAGGCAGCTTTGACAGGAACGAACCAATGATTCGAGTTCTCCATCTAAACCAGGCCACCAGAAATAAGCTCTCGCCAGCTCTTTCATTTTTGTTGCACCCATGTGTTCAGCGTGAAGTTCCTTCACTAAATTCGACCTGCCTTCATTTGGAAATCACTCTGTGGCCCCATAAGAGACAGCCATTTTGAATCGAGAAGCCAGACTGACGTTGATAAAAAGGCTGTAATTCACTCTCAACCTTAGTAGGCCAACCAACTGAGCAGAAATGGATGACCCTAGACAGAATAGGGTCTGATTTTGTCCACTGCTCTATTTGTACCGCAGATACTGGAGTGGATTCCAAAAACTCCACCAAGTGAACCCATTCTGTAGGTATAGGTACACAATCATTTGGATTTTCTAAGGGCAACCTACTTAGCGCATCAGCCGTACCTAGAAGTTTACCTGACCGATGTACTAAGTCAAATTTATAGGCTTGTAGAATCAGTGCCCATCGTTGAATCCTACCTGAGGCCATAACTGGAATATTTTTATTAGGTGAAAATAAACCTAAAAGAGGCTTATGGTCGGTAATTAGTTGAAATTCATGACCCCATAGATATAAATGAAATTTTTTTACTGCAAATACTAAGGTTAATGCTTCACGTTCCACTTGTGCATATCGTCTTTCAGTCTCAGTTAGTGTTCTAGAAGCAAAACAGATAGGCCTATCTACACCATCAATGTGGTGAGATAACACTGCCCCAATTCCATAAGAACTGCTGTCTGCTGAAACTACGAGAGGAAGTTTAGAATCATAATGCACTAGGAGAGTGGACTTTAGTAGTACGTCCATGGAAGCCTCAAATGCTTCCTTTTGAGTTTTCTCCCATCTCCACTGTTCCCCAGATCGTAATAGCTTATTTAGGGGTTCAAGGAAAGTCGATGCATTAGGCAAAAATTTCCTATAAAAGTTTAGGAGACCTAAATAAGCTTGTAACTGTGTGATGTTTTGTGAAGGTGGTGCATTTTTTATTGCTTCTAGTTTATCCACCGTTAGATGAATGCCTGAGGCATCTATACGGAACCCTAAATATGAAACCTCGTTAGTGACCCATGAACACTTTTCTCTCTTTAGCTTAAGTCCGGCATCCCGGAGTCTTTTTAGAACCGTGGTTAATCTAGTTAGGTGTTCTTTTTTAGACGAACCTGAAATCAGGACATCATCTAGAAAGCAAAGTACCCCTGGAATGTGACCTAGAACTTGGTCCATTGTCTTCTGAAAAATACCGGAGCCGATGCTATTCCATAGCATAGCCTATTGTACTTATATAGGCCTCGGTGCGTATTTATGATAGTTAATTCTTTAGAGTTTTCATCTAAACTTAGTTGAGCATAGGCTTGGGACATATCAAGTTTTGTGAAATATTTACCCCCAGCAAGAGAGCTAAATAATTCATCAGAAGGACGGCTCTATTTGCTGTTAAACGGTAATCCCCATATAACCACACGGACTTGTCCGGTTTTAGTACAGGAACTACTGGGGCAGCCCACTTACTACTTAGCGTGTGTGACTGGTTCAATAATTTTATCTTTTAGCAGCCTGTCAATTTCTAAATCTACCTTCTCCCGCAGTGCATGCGCAATTGAACGAGCCTAACAAAATTTCGGAGTTACATTAGGGTCTACTTCTATACAGACCTGATGGCCGTTTTGGTTGCCTACTTCAGGCCCAAAAACAGAAGAAAACTCCCTTAACAATGAGTCTATGTCAGACGGATATGAGAGTGTATGCACATCTGCCTGATCCTTTGGCAAGATTTTGTCAATCGGCATTTTCAAAGCATCAATCCAATCACGGCCTAGTAGAGTAGGCCCTTGCTCATCCACCACTAAAAGGGTTAAGGGATGAGACAAAGTTTTCTGGTTGAGTGTAACTGTGACGGATGCTTCTCCACAAATAGGTATTTGTATGTCCCCATATTTCTTTAATATAGTTTTAGACATGTAGTTTAGGTGTTTTTGAAAGTTTTGTCAAAAACTGTTTTGGACATGACAGTTCGGGCAGCACCTGTATCTAGTTCTAGAGGAACTGTAATTCCATTTAGGCCTACCTCTACAATATATGGGCTGTATTATTCCCACTTTGCTGCTCATAAAATAGGTACTCCACTCCAATGTTCGAAGTATTTCCCCTTTGAGGATTTACACTAGAAATGTTAAAATTAGAATTTTCACCCTTCGTTTTCTTTGAAAAACACACTTTAGCTATGTGGCCTATTTTACTACAGTTTCGGCAAACTGCTTCTTTAAAAGGGCAGTCCTTCTTCCAATGGTGTTTTCCACACCCCGTACATGGCTTGGAAGGCTTAGTAGAATTAGTAGGCTTAGTCGTATTTGCCTCATACCTTTTATTTGCCTGTCTAGTAGGCTCATTAGGTCTGCCAGGCCTAAAAGATTTAAAGCTATTTACGTGTTGAGCTTTACTACTGTGATTGCCAAAAGCTCTAACATCTTTAGCAGCTGCTTCTCTAGCCGTAGCTATTTCTACAGCCTGACTAAAAGTTAGGTCCTGTATGGCTAATAGGGCTCTCTGGGTAGACTCCTCTTTGAGACCCATTACAAACCTATCTCTTAGCATTTCGTCTAATTTGTCCCCAAATTTACACGTACGGCTATGGCTTTTTATTCCTGCAACAAACTCTGCAATGCTTTCATTTCCCGTCTGATGCCTCGAATAAAATTTGAAACGTTCATAGATGAGAACTACTCGGGGTTTGTAGTGATCGGTTAGGGCCTGTACCAATTCATTATAGGTGCAAGTTTCCGGTGCTTTAGGAGAAACTAGGTCCATAACTAAACCAAACGTTTTAGGGCCTATTATAGTTAAAAAGGTAGGTACTTTCTTAGCATCAGGAATGGAATTTGCCTCGAAAAACAACCTCACCCTAGTGGCATAAGCTTCGAAGTCCTCCCCAGAGTCTTCGTAGGGGCTTATATGGCCAATCACCGACATGCTAGAGCAAAACCGAATTAGGCCAAATAACGTGAAGTACGTTAGATTTGGTTTAAATTTGATCTAGTTATTCCCCAGTTAGTAGTGAGGTGACGTGTGTATATATATATATGTATATAGTCTAAAAGTCACCAAATGGGAAATATCACTAAAGCTAAGCTGAATGGCAACAGCAAGGCATAAACGAACCAACGCGGCTGTTCGTATTGTTTTGGGCTAGCCTAGAGATGTTTTTTCCTATCTGACCTAATCGTTGGTGCTGAGTGTAATTAGGTGGTGTTTCTAAGGTGACAAATGGGGTAGGAAGTTGTCCGTACTTAAGTATAGTTAGGGGTAATGTCTATAGCTTCTAAATTGGTAATGTAAGAGAGAGTTAGGTAGGCTGTTTGTAGGACACAGGAATCTAATGGTAGGCTCCCAAAGGAATATCTAATTCAACGCACTGGTAAGTGCCTTTGAGTGTTTGCTAGAACCTAAGTAACCTAACTGGGGTGTCTACCCCACGCTATCACATTTGGCGACGAGGATGGGATTCAATTAAGCTAGCGTAGGTCCCGCCGGCCTAACTCTAAAACTAATTCCTACTCAGCCCTAACTCTAAAATTAATTCCTACTCAGCCCTAACTCGTGATCAGTCTTTCCTTGTGAACAGACGTGTTTTATCGAGTGTCCTGTTATCAATTGAATAAGTGGTTTTCGTTGAAGTGTTTTAAAAAAAAATAGTGTTCGGTGCATTCATAACTAAATTACTTCGTGCTACTAATCATTCATTAACGAATATATTTCATTTATTGTCGTTATTCAATACTATATTATTTGATCAAACGTGGCTTGCCGTGTTGTTTTTCAAATCTATCAAAAAACGTGCTGACATAAGGTTCATTTTTCCTTCCTTCGAGAGGTCAGGTAGAGTGTTGTCCCGCACCGTGTGAAGAAAAGGGAAAAAAGTCGGGTCAAATCGCGGACAGATAAGTGTTATAAATACTCTTCTTTTACAGATCTTTTGTCGGTAGCTTAATTCTATATGCATTTAGTATAAATTTGTGTTACAAGAACCTGTTTCTGCGTTTCAAAAACGCGGTAGACCTACATTGTAATTTATTAATTTCCAAACGCTCGTATTTTTTTTTTTTTTTGTTGTTTAACTAATTAAAAGCATGGCACCCCCGTCAAGTACTTGCAGTCGCTGTGAAGGGAAATTTGCCGCTTACGCGTTTACAATGGCTAATAATAATGAACAGTTAGTTTGCAGGTGGTGCTCAAACTTAAAAGTGCTGAGGAACGAGTTAGAACGTGAGAAGGAGGCCAGAGTAAGCCTTGAAGAAAGGGTGATGCTCCTGACGGCAAAATTAGAATCCCTTGAGACTCCAGTTGCGACCCCTCCTGCCTCAGTTTCTATTAATAATATAAATAGTATTAATAGCCCTCTCTCTTCTCCTAGTTCCCAACCCTTCGTTCGAGTGCGTAATGGAGCCCCATTGAGAAAACCTAAGACATGTCTACCAGTAATAACAAACAATAAGTTTTCTGTTTTAGGTTTTGAAGATGATGATGAACCGGAAATACGACTCGTTGGCGATTCCATTGTTCGAGGACAGCTCGAGGAATTCTGTGGGAGAAACCCTCGTCGTAGGCGCCGTTACTGTACCCTGGTGCAAGGGTGGAGGATATAACTAATAGTGTTGACCAATTTACAGATGGTACCTCCGAGGACACAACGTATGTTATTCATGTCGGTACTAATAACGTTTTAAATTCTAGATCGGAAGAACTGCTGGCTAGGTACAGGGACTTACTAGAGCGATTAAAGGAAAAAACTAATAAGATTGTTTTAACAGGTATACTTCCTCGAATTATCCATCGTAACGATTTCTACAGCAAGGCGACCTATATTAACAATAACCTAAAGTCTCTTTGCCAACAGGAAGGAGTGCATTTTGAGAATTTTTGGAACAGTTTCTGCGGCAGGAGGGACTTGTTCCTCGGAGATGGACTTCATCTTAATGACGTAGGAGCTGCGCGTTTAGGAAGACTATTTCATAATACTGTCTCTTCTTTTCAGGCTGCCGTAACTCGAACGGTCCCAGCGTAAATTCCATAAATTTCCACTGCGCTCGCGAAGTTGTCGCAATTACAAACAATTTGAAGGTTCTATCCTTAAATGCTCGTAGCCTACGAAATAAAATAAACGAATTTTTTTCTTTAATTGCTTGTAAAGACTATGATATAATTGCGATAAATGAATCGTGGCTTAGCACTGAAACTCGTGACTTTGTAGGGGAGTATCAAATTAAAGGTTATAGACTTTTTGTTAAAAACAGAATAGGTAGGCGAGGAGGCGGTGTTATGTTGTATATCAAAGATAATATAGCGAACGTTATAGAAGTAAAGCACACAATTCCAGAACCGATAGATTCGACTATAGCAGAACTTAAATTGAACGATTTCAAACTTGTTGTTGCGGTTATATATAGGCCCCCTAATCAAACAGCTGATACGGACGAAGCGTTATATCGTGAACTAAAGCGAATAATCGGTAGTGAGCAGGCTTTAGTTATGGGTGACTTTAATTGCGCTAACGTAAATTACGATACAATGCAGGGAGACGCGGAAGGTAATCGTTTAGTTAATTTTCTCGAGGATAGCTTTCTTATTCAAAAGGTTGGGGAACCTACGAGGTTGGACAGTATTTTAGATTTAGTAATAACTACGGATGATAGGCTAATTACTGATCTTCAAATAATAGAACCGTTGGGCAATAGCGATCACAATATGGTAGAGTTTGTCCTCTCAGTAAGTCACTCGAAACCAGCTAACTCGACGAAAATTCCTAACTTCCAGCACGCAGACTTTAGTAAATTTCGAAATAAATTGTCACACGTCAATTGGGAAAACGTGATGGGGAACTCCAACGCAAAACTAATGTGGGAATCGTTCGAAACAGTATTTAGGACTATAAATGAGGAATGTGTACCGTACAAAATTAAGCGTGCGAAAGTAAACAACAAGCCCTTGTGGTTTACTTCTAGAGTAGGAGACATTATAAAGAGTAGAGATAGGGCTTATAGGCTACATAAGTGCGATAAAGACAATTTGTGGTTACGAAACAACTACATATCTCTAAGGCGTGAAGCGAAAAGTGTAATAAAAAAGTCCAAGCGCGAATTTGAAATCTCCATAGCTCGTGACGGTAAAGAAAACCCCAAGCGATTCTTTCAATACGTCAATAATAGAAATCCAGTAAAAAGCGTCTTGGGGCCTTTGAAAAATCTAAACGGAGATCTAGTTTCTGAAAACAAGGAAATGGCTACCTTGCTAAACGAATTTTTTACGTCAGTTTTTACTATAGAAGATGTAACAAATATCCCTACGGTCACGGACATAATACCGTTTGATAATGGTAATATTTTGGATAATATAGTGGTTAGTGAAGGGGAGGTAACGCGCTATATTGATAAAATGAAAACGCGTAAATCACCGGGCCGGATTCCATATATCCCATACAACTAAAAGAATTAAAAGATAGCATTGTTGTGCCGCTAACAAAGATTTTTAATGCGTCTATTTCTGAGGGGTGCGTACCAGATAATTTCAAGTTAGCAAACGTAACACCTATCTTTAAGAAAGGCGATAAAGGTGCGGCGGGAAATTATAGACCAATCAGTTTAACGTCTGTTGTAGGTAAGCTACTGGAATCAATAATTAGGGATCGTATAGTCGAACACTTAGAATTCCATAAGCTAGTTAGAAATACGCAGCACGGATTTAGGCGAAACAAATCTTGCTTAACTAATCTTTTAGAATTTTTCCAAAGCGTGGTTGACGTTTACGATAGACATCGGGCGGTTGATGTAGTGTATTTAGATTTTCAAAAAGCGTTTGACACCGTGCCGCACAAAAGACTCATTGAAAAAACTAAGGCTCATGGAATCAGGGGTGTAGTAATAAATTGGCTAGAAGAGTGGTTGCGAGGCAGGAAACAGAGGGTGGTCGTTGATGGAGCGGAGTCGTGTTGGGCTAATGTAGCGAGTGGCGTTCCTCAGGGTTCTGTATTGGGCCCCTTGCTTTTTCTTATATATATTAACGATTTAGATGTCGGCCTAGTCAGTACAGTTTCAAAGTTTGCGGATGACACGAAGCTGGGTGGTAGGGCGATTAATGACGAAGATAGAGGTAAAATTCAGGAAGATCTGAATAAAATCGTTGATTGGTCAGTCACATGGCAAATGAGATTTAACGTTGATAAGTGCAAAATTTTGCATATAGGTTCGCGTAACGGTAATTTTGCGTATAGTATGTCAGGGAAAGATTTAACAAGCGTAGAGCAGGAAAAAGATTTAGGAGTTATAGTCACGGGTGATTTAAAAGTAGCGAAACAAAGTACAGCAGCGGTCAATAAGGCGAACAAAGTGTTAGGTTTTATAGCTCGAAATTTTGAGTACAAATCGCGCGATATTATAGTTCCACTTTATAAATCATTAGTTAGACCCCATTTGGAGTACGCGGTCCAATTTTGGAATCCGCATATGCGCAAAGATATAGACAAAATCGAAAGAGTTCAAAGACGAGCAACTAAGATGATTCCGTCGCTTAGGTCAAAGTCGTACGAGGATAGGCTTAAGGAGTTAAAATTGACAACACTCGAGACTAGGAGGTTAAGGGGTGATCTAATCCAGGTTTTCAAAATTATGAATGGGTTCGATAACGTAGATAGAGATAGCTTTTTCGAAATATCTCAATATAATAGGACTAGAAATAACGGGTGTAAGTTGACAAGTAGAAGGTTCGAGACAGCAGTTGCGAAAAACTTTTTTACGCATAGAATAGTAAATAGCTGGAATAGTTTGCCGGTAGAAGTAATTAGTAGCACGTCTATAAACATGTTTAAAAATCGATTAGACGCATATGTTGATAGAAAGGGTATAGTTTAAGGTAGTAAAATTAAGGCTTTCTGGGGATAGATCCCACAGCTCAACACAAGTGTTGTGGGATATAGGGAGGCAGCGTCTTGGGTTAGGGGATACTCTCTGTCCTTACACACCCCATTTAAAGAGATTCCTCTGCCGAGCGGTGCCCCCATAGTACTGTGAGGTATTGAAAAACTCATGATCTTCACTTGCCCCACAAACACCTTTAAATGGGAGACCCAAAATGGGTGCACACACATTTCTACATTACTGTACAGTCTTTACAGCCACACCTACACTTTTTCTCGTAAGTGTATATATTGTAATGTATATGATTGTAAATTTTGACTTGGTCCGCAATCGATATGGACCGTGACTTGATGGATACCGTAATGAAATTGACTGGATTCTTTGGATCTGATATATTTGCATGTCCGTTATAAATAGATATAGAGTGTAACATATTTGTGGATAGTAGTCTATTATGACTAGATCCTCTGGATCCAGAGATTCTATCTTTAGTTTTAAATCGATAATTAAGTTTTAAATTGATAATTATTTAGTTTCGTAAAAATTGGTCGTTGCCAATTTACCGGCGGTTTTTACATAAATTTCTTATGTTCTTGTGGTTCGGAACCCACGTAAAATTGTAGGTCCCCTCCGCCACCACGGAGGACATACACAATACACGATTACGAACACAGTTAGGTAGACCAGCCATGAGTGGATCCTAGGGTCTTTGTTGGTGTCTGAAACATTATAACATTATAACAATATGAGTTTTATCGTACTCAGAATATCAGAAGCAAATATAATTATAAAATATTAAAGCATAATTTTCTCATCATTTTCATATAAGTCACTATGCTCGCAGATGCGTTCTTACCAAATTATGTAGATTTTAATACAGGGTGTACATAAAGTCAGGATCTATTTTTGTGAAGCACTTGGAAATTATATGGAATTCAATCATAAAATGATAAAGTGGTAACATTTATTAAATAATTAAGAGTAGGATTCGACGTGACGCCCATCAGTATCCCTGCACAGCTCAAATCGTTCCGCAGCATTTCTAAACACATTCTGGAGCATTTGTGGGGTTATGTTATCTGCAGCAGTTCGTATACGTGTACGTAAGTTTTCAAGACTCGTAATCTTCGTCTGATAGACGTGCGACTCGATAAAGCCCCATGCAAAGAAATCTAAAGGGGTTAAATCTGGTCATCTCGCTGGCCAAGGTCTGTTGCTTCCGCGTCCGATCCAGCGATTTGGAAAACGTCCATTTAGATAATCCTGAACAATTTTGGCATAGTGACAAGGAGCACCATCATGTTGATAGACGACGGGGATAGGATTGTTACATCTGCGTTTATGGAATCTTGTCTCAACAAGGCAAAACGAACTTTCTATCGTGTCAATAATAACACTCGTACTTTGTCAAAAAATATTTTAGTACTTCCATTTTTCCCGGGCTTTTTAGGCATTGCTAATGTACTTAAACTTTTGGATATTAATGTAGTATTTTCATATAACAATATTGTCAAAAATATCATAGTAAAAAATAGCCCTACCAATAATTCAGGCATTATCTATAAAATTGGGTGAAAACAATGTGATTCCTTTTACATAGGTCAGACGGGAAAGGATTTGCACACACGTACAAAACAGCATCAATATTCCGTTAGAACAGGACAGTTGTCCAGTGCTCTTTTTGTCCATTTGTCAGAGTTATCCCACTGTATTGATTGGAATAATGCTTCAGTTTTATTTCACTCTAGCAACATTGTTAATAGAAATATTCTTGAGTCTGCCATTATCCAACTTTCAAATAACTTCAACATAAGCAAAGGTCTTTTTCAACTCGATCCTGTTGTTTTGAATTCTTTCAAAACAGATTTAGATAAAAAGGGTAGGACGTTAAATCTTTGGTAAACTTGTATGCTACTTTATTAACTTTTAATCTTCATTTTATTTATATATATCGAAACTTGACTATAAAAGGCAAAGTGTTAAAACCCGGGCAGATTTCCAGTATAAATTTGTATTTTTATAATCATTTGATCTTGTGCTAAAATCGATATTTTTCCTTACAAATATGTATGCCTCTTTGTTAATCCTTTAATTTTTAATTTTTATTTTTACTTCTCTGTTTATTGCATATATATATATATATATATATATATGTGTGTGTGTGTAGATGTGTAGATATATATATATATATATATATATATATATATATATATATATATATATATATATATATAGTTTGTGTGTATGTATGTTATTTATTTATTTATTTATTTATTTTATTTTTTTTCTGTAACCTATATATAGGCCGTAACCTTTTATGTACTTCAGTGTTCCTGAGGATGTCATTAGACGAAAGCGCTTGAGCACCTTTTTGTGTTTCCTTTCCTTCGTGGTTTTATTCATCATAAATATTTTTCACGTGTTACTTTCGTGAAATAATTTTCATATATATATATATATCTGTGCAAAATTTATCAGCTACAAGAGCCAAATAGTTAGTGTCCCTCACGCGCCTTTTATTTTCTACATACAGAAGAAAATTTCATGTTTCTTCGGGGGTTACATGACACATTTTTAAGGATAGGAAGGACGCGCTTTTTTTTGGACTGGGATGGTCAGAAGGTGGGATGGGGTAACAAATGACAAGTTGTAGGAAATTTATAGCAGAGTTTCAGAACCTTTTTTTCCAGAAAAAGCGTTTTACATAGGTCAGACGGGAAAGGATTTGTTGTTGAATCCGTAGCACAAAAATTGACAATAGATGAACGGGTGGAGATAGTTTTAATGTGTGCAAGGCGTGGTAACACACCGATCAGTTGCAACTGCTTTTAATGACAAACACCCTGAGAGGCCGCCAGTTGTTCAGGCATCAGTTGGAAAACTGTTCACTCGCTTCAAAGAAACGGGAAGTGTTCATGATCGGCCGCGTAGTGGCCGGCCAAAAAGTTTAACCGATGCAGCAACATCACTAACGGTACTCAATCACCTCGAAAACAGCCCACGTAAGTCCTTAAGAAAGTTATCCCAGGAAACGGGTGTCTCCAGAAGGGGGCAGGGACAATTCGACGTGGCCGACTCGATGCGACCCAACTCGATGTGGCCGACTCGATGTCAGGACAACTCGATGTCAAGCCAAGTCGATGCCAGGCCAAGTCGATTTCATTTTCTTTATATATTTAATGTAGGTTAACTGAATGCCCGGTTAGGTCAACTGTACGCCCTTGACGATTGGTTAGGTTAAGTTGTGATATTTTCGTTAAAACTAACGAAAATATCCCTTAGGGATATCACATCGAGTTGTCCAGGACATCGAGTCGGCCACATCGAGTTGGGTCGCATCGAGTCGGCCACATCGAATCGTACCCAACCCCTCCAGAAGATACATTCAACGAATTCTTACAACAAATCGTTTCCACCCCTACAAAGTCCAAGTCGTTCAGGAACTGCACGGTGACGACACAGACCGTCGTGTAGAGTTCTGCCAGTGGTTTCTACAACATCGACAGCTTCAACGAAGGATCATGTTCAGCGACGAAGCGATATTTCACCTCAGCGGTCGTGTCAATAGGCATAATGCACGCTATTGGGCCAATGAGAACCCCCACTGGATGGAGGAAGGACATGTGCAATTCGATCCACGAATTATGGCTGCGTTCTGGGGGATCGGTTAATTGGTCAGTACTTTTTCGACGGTAATGTAATAGGTGAAACATATCTGCATATGCTGCAAACATTTCTAATGCCCGTACTGGATGGCATTCCATTGGCAGACCGGGCGGAGATGTGGTTTCAGCAGGATGATGCACTACCACATTTCGCAGCCATCGTCCGGAGCTCTTTAGATGAAACCTTCCCAAGCAATTGGATCGGACGGCGAGGGCCCGTCGAATGGCCACCTAGGTCTCCAGACCTCACGCCCCTTGACTTTTTCTTATGGGGCCATCTCAAGTCGGTAGTCTATGCTGATCGACCCAGAACCATACGTTCTCTAAAGGATAAAATCACATCTGAGTGTGCCAAAATCAGTACCAATGTGTTAAGGAATGTTCAAACCTCATGCATTCAACGCGTCTGAAAGTGTCTCTAAGTGGAAGGCCACCAATTCGAACATTTATTATAGTTTAATAAAATGTGCCTATGGTTCCTGACTTTTGCGCCACCCTGTATATATATCACAAATTGAAAATTACCTCATCAGCTCGCTTTGGCTACATTCTATTCTACTGCGTGCATTTACCCATTGTTTGTTCATGTCATGCAATAAATAGTTGCATGTGTTCTGAATTCATGCGTCTGTCTCAAAAGCATGGCACGTAACCTACATGATTGTGTGGATCTTTTATTGCGCCCTACACTATAATTCATTTAATAGAAATGGAAAATATTGCTCATAACTATACATTTTCCTCGTTTTTTCAGCTGAATTCGGTGTGATTAATAACTGATGGACATTATGCTTATGAATGTGCTTCTTTGCAGTGTGACGTAAAATCTGGGGCTGAAGGATTACAACTTTTTCCTGCTCTAAAAAAACGGCTCATTCGGAGTAACGATGACTGAAAACAACTTTAAGTAAGATACATGCTCAAACTTCGCGTGTGTATATATATATATATATATATGAGGTGGAGAGCGCAAGAATCCAACTCACTACTTCACCAGGCCAACTCGAGAGGAGGGGAGACAAGCTTGACCTTCGCGAAATGAGAAATCATCGCGCGAAACCTTTGTAAGGTTGTAAGGTAAGGTTATATATATATGATGAAAACAACCACGAAGGAAAAAGGAAACACAGAATGGTGCTCAAGCGCTTTCGTCTAATGACATCCTCAGGAACACTCATTAGACGAAAGCGCTTGAGCACCATTCACGTGTTACTTTCGTGAAATAATTTTCATATATATACGGTATATATATACACCAGGTGTCCCCCAAAATGTTCCTATCTCTAAATAAATGTTCTAAGCTAAAAAAAAAAAAAAAAAAGAATTTAGACAGACAAACGCAATAGGTACGTAAAACATAAAGAGTTTTTTTAACCTTAATTAAAACAATACGTTCAGTGTAAACGCCATTTTTTTCTAACACAATATTCAACCTTATGTAAATGTTTAGACATTTTTTTGAAATGGCTCAGCTGGGATGTTGTTGATTACCTCATAGACTTTGGTTTTTGGGTCTTCAAGTGTCTCAGGCTTGGTAGAATAGATCCTCTCTTTTATGTAACCACAAAAAAAAAAGTCAGTGGGTGAGAGTTCAGGTGAGTATAGGGGTTATTCCACTGGCTCATGAAGGGAGATTAGTCGCTCGGAAAAATGCTTCCTCAAAAAGTTGCGAGTTTCACAAGCAGTGTGTGGAGGTGCTCCATCTTGTTGAAACCACCGTAAATCTGGGGTAACGCAGTTATTTCTTTTACGGAGCAAACTAATTAGTTGTGATAATAGAAATTTGGTAGCATCTGACGATATGAATTTTGCGTTTCCGTTGGTGCTTTTCCAGTTTTATTCTCAAAGAAGTAAGGCCCTACTACACCATACCACTCAACAGAGACCCAAATGCTGAGTTTAGCAACACTACGTGGAAGCTCTGTTGGAGCGCCATCATGACTTCTGCAGTGACGAAAGTTTTGCTTATAATATCCCGACAGACGCACATAACACTCGTCAGTGAAGTGGATGTGTTTTAAAAACTCGGGATCTTCTAGCTTTGCTAACACCCATGTTGCGAATTGCACTCGTTTTTGTTTTTGAACATAAGTCAGTGAAGCTTGTGAATGAATTTCGGAGGGAAAAAGATTTAATTCAGTATGAAATATATGATGCACAGGTGTTCGTGAAATACCTACTTCCGCTCACAAACGTTGAATTGACTTCTGCGGACTGCGCAATAATCCCATGAACCATATTTGTGTGTTGCACCGTTCTTGCGGATCGTCGCCTACCACTATTGCGCTTATGCTGATTGCTTACATTTTCTTTTGTTTGAAATTTTCTAACAGTTCGTGATTGTCTTTCTATCGGGTGGACCTCTGCATCCATATTCTGTGCAAAAATTTATTTGCATCGAACTCGCGGAATTTGTCACATGAAACCACTCATGATTTCAGTTTTACGACATTTGCGCAACCTCAGACTACCAGAAACGCGTTTCTGATATAAAAACGAATCCCATGAATGCAGAATTTATGGAAATTAAACCAAACCTAACCTAACTTAATCTACATCATGTAACTTACCTGTTAGTGAAGTGGGTAAAGTTTAGCTGCAACAATTAGGAAAGCGTGTAGCCGTTTAGCAAAATCGGGATACTTGAGACAGAACAGATATCTCGCTAAGTAGTCCAAGAAATGCTTCTTACGTTTCTCAAATTTAGGGACATTATGCTTAATATCCCTCCATTTCCATTTCTGACGTCATTATAATGGCGCCACAAAATAATAATTTCAGAAAATTTCACAAACTTTGATTAATATTTACGGATCTTATTTGTCAATTACATTCATATTGTATTTAATAACATTTCGTTAAAAACATATGAAGAATCTTGTAGTAACTTTGTTTATCATTTAAAACAGTTTGGAGTTATTCTAAACATTTACTAAATAGTATATTATTGACTGTGTAGCATGAGCATCAACATTGATGAGTATCGATATATTGATTTCATGGAAAATTAATGCACGATTATCTTCTTTTTGACCACGCACAGACCTTTCGAATAAATACTAAAGATTACTAATATGAAGAGACAGCACTGTCTAAACGTATTACATATTAGGTTTTAGTAATCGCTTTAACTGGTCAAATATAAATATCGAGCAGAAGTATGATTATAAACAATAATCTGAAGGGTTTTTTATGCAGGAACGAGGGGCCAAGGGCGAGCCCCCGCAAAATATTATTTTATTACTCAAAAGGTTACAATTACTATAATGACTGGTCTAATATTGATCACTATAACCCCATTGATGTATATTATATCAATGTTATTACTGCTCAAAGAGAAGAAGAAGGTATCTTGTTTAAGGCGAATTGTCATTCTAGTTTTTCCTATCTTGAATGATTTCGTAGCTCCATTTAGATTAGAACTTTCTTAATTGGTAAACCAAGAATAAGCCCGACAGACATGGTCATGAGTAGAACACGAGCTTTGATAATAAGGCTGCTGCAAAATAGGTAGACAGGTAAAACAAAAAAGTGAACATTAGGGCTTATCAAAATATTGCAAGTTTGAGGGAAGATCTTTTTTCTAATATTTTTAATAGTGTACCGAGAGAAAATTTGTGATCATTCCTTTATAATTAAAATCTTATTGCAACTTCAGTAACGGAAATTAAGTTTCTTATTAAGAACTTAAGACAGGGCCCCCTTAGTATACAGGATTTGTCAAGTGAACATTCAAAATATGCCTTGGTCCTTCGCTTTACAATGGAGGCTGTAAGCAAAGGTTTAGCTGATTCATGCTTCCATTGTAGCCTACTTTTGAACATTACAGCTTTCTCTCTCTCTCTCTCTCTCTTTCTCTCTCTCTCTCTCTCTCTCTCTCTCTCTCTCTTTTTCTCTCTAAATGACATTATTTACGATGTTAAAAAGCCTTGGTAATGAACTGGACCTCACCTGATGAGCAAAAGTTCATTGTACTTCTTCTATAAACCTACACCAATGACCTTCCTGGTCGATAACGGCTTCCCGGTTTTTTTTTATTTGAGGAAAGTACGCGATGATGTTATGAAGTGTCTGAACTGCAACCTCGATTTTGAGTATCAATCTCACTCTGACCACAATTTGACCGTCTCATCACGCGATCACGGCTAAATGGTGATATATGACGACGCACGTTACCTTTGCGTTACTCAAACACAGAAGTCTCTGTTGCAATATTTTTCTAGGATACTCGTGCATATAATGTGGCAGAAAATATACAGTAAACCCTCGTCCAACGCGTGTTTGTCCAGCGCGAATTTGCTTATACACGGAAAAATAAATGCGAAACAATTATTTGCCGAAAGCGGAAAATTTTATTATACACGGTCCGCCAAACACGCTCTAATACAGTAGTACTGTACGCGTGCCAATGCGCGCTCTAGTGTTTTCTCCTACACTCTCCAACACCCGCATCTCTCTCCCTCTCGCGTCACCCCACACATCACCCTTTGTCTCAGTCCCGATACCGCGTTAAGTTCAATGAAGTTGTGTTGGACTGCTTTTGTCGTATTTTGCCGTTGTTTTGCTATTACCCTTAGACAGTAGTATGGTACCAAAACGTAAAGCATCTGCAAGTGATAGGAAAAAATGCGGGGGTGAGACCCCCAAATTTTGGTTGACTGGGTGGTTCTTATACGTATAAGAACCACCCAATCAACCAAAATTTGGGGGTCTCACCCCCGCATTTTTTTCTATTAATGTAAAACGTTTACCAAAGAAGTTTTATTACAATCAATTACTATTTAGGGGTGCCTCATAAGCAACCATCCCTACTAGGCCAAATTTACTATGCTTTCAGTCCTAAAATGTTTAGTTCAATTCAGTTTCTACTTAATCAGTAGTCAATGTCTATTTTAGTTTATGCTGTTCTTTAACTGCTGTTATTTGCCCTTATAGTGGAACGCTAATAAAAAATTCGTGTATTTATGTTTCAATAATTAACTAAATTTGAGTCCTTGTGCGGGACCAATAAGAATATTTATAATTACTTGAGATTTTGCACATTTTGTTTTTTTTCTCAAATGGAATATATTGAGGGGGTGAGACGGTGAAATTTGCAATTTCGAAAAATAAGGGCCACCCTAATATATATAATGTTATAATGTTATAATGTTTCAGACCAACAAAGACCCTAGGATCCACTCATGGCTGGTCTACCTAACTGTGTTCGCAATCGTGTATTGTGCATGTCCTCCGTGGTGGCGGAGGGGACCTACAATTTTACGTGGGTTCCGAACCACAAGAACATAAGAAATTTATGTAAAAACTGCCGGTAAATTGGCAACGACCAATTTTTACGAAACTAAATAATTATCAATTTAAAACTAATTAATTATCGATTTAAAACTAAAGATAGAATCTCTGATCCAGAGGATCAAGTCATAATAGACTACTATCCACAAATATGTTACACTCTATATCTATTTATAAAGGACATGCAAATATATCGGATCCAAAGAATCCAGTCAATTTCATTACGGTATCCATCAAGTCACGGTCCATATCGATAGCGGACCAAGTCAAAATTTACAATCATATACATTACAATATATACACTTACGAGAAAAAGAGTAGGTGTGGCTGTAAAGACTGTACAGTAATGTAGAAATGTGTGTGCACCCATTTTGGGTCTCCCATTTAAAGGTGTTTGTGGGGCAAGTGAAGATCATGAGTTTTTCAATACCTCACAGTACTATGGGGGGCACCGCTCGGCAGAGGAATCTCTTTAAATGGGGTGTGTAAGGACAGAGAGTATCCCCTAACCCAAGACGCTGCCTCCCTATATCCCACAACACTTGTGTTGAGCTGTGGGATCTATCCCCAGAAAGCCTTAATTTTACTACCTTAAACTATACCCTTTCTATCAACATATGCGTCTAATCGATTTTTAAACATGTTTATAGACGTGCTACTAATTACTTCTACCGGCAAACTATTCCAGCTATTTACTATTCTATGTGTAAAAAAGTTTTTCGCAACTGCTGTCTCGAACCTTCTACTTGTCAACTTACAGCCGTTATTTCTAGTCCTATTATATTGAGATATTTCGAAAAAGCTATCTCTATCTACGTTATCGAACCCATTCATAATTTTGAAAACCTGGATTAGATCACCCCTTAACCTCCTGGTCTCGAGTGTTGTCAATTTTAACTCCTTAAGCCTATCCTCGTACGACTTTGACCTAAGCGACGGAATCATCTTAGTTGCTCGTCTTTGAACTCTTTCGATTTTGTCTATATCTTTGCGCATATACGGATTCCAAAATTGGACCGCGTACTCCAAATGGGGTCTAACTAATGATTTATAAAGTGGAACTATAATATCGCGCGATTTGTACTCAAAATTTCGAGCTATAAAACCTAACACTTTGTTCGCCTTATTGACCGCTGCTGTACTTTGTTTCGCTACTTTTAAATCACCAGTGACTATAACTCCTAAATCTTTTTCCTGCTCTACGCTTGTTAAATCTTTCCCTGACATACTATACGCAAATTTACCGTTACGCGAACCTATATGCAAAATTTTGCACTTATCAACGTTAAATCTCATTTGCCATGTGACTGACCAATCAACGATTTTATTCAGATCTTCCTGAATTTTACCTCTATCTTCGTCATTAATCGCCCTACCACCCAGCTTCGTGTCATCCGCAAACTTTGAAACTGTACTGACTAGGCCGACATCTAAATCGTTAATATATATAAGAAAAAGCAAGGGGCCCAATACAGAACCCTGAGGAACGCCACTCGCTACATTAGCCCAGCACGACTCCGCTCCATCAACGACCACCCTCTGTTTCCTGCCTCGCAACCACTCTTCTAGCCAATTTATTACTACACCCCTGATTCCATGAGCCTTAGTTTTTTCAATGAGTCTTTTGTGCGGCACGGTGTCAAACGCTTTTTGAAAATCTAAATACACTACATCAACCGCCCGATGTCTATCGTAATCGTCAACCACGCTTTGGAAAAATTCTAAAAGATTAGTTAAGCAAGATTTGTTTCGCCTAAATCCGTGCTGCGTATTTCTAACAAGTTTATGGTATTCTAAGTGTTCGACTATACGATCCCTAATTATTGATTCCAAAAGCTTACCTACAACAGACGTTAAACTGATTGGCCTATAATTTCCCGCCGCACCTTTATCGCCTTTCTTAAAGATAGGTGTTACGTTTGCTAACTTGAAATTATCTGGTACGCACCCCTCAGAAATAGACGCAATAAAAATCTTTGTTAGCGGCACAACAATGCTATCTTTTAATTCTTTTAGTTGTATGGGATATATGGAATCCGGACCCGGTGATTTACGCGTTTTCATTTTATCAATATAGCGCATTACTTCCCCTTCACTAACGACAATATTATCCAAAATATTACCATTATCAAAAGGTATTATGTCTATGTCCGTAGGGATATTCGTTACATCTTCTATAGTAAAAACTGACGTAAAAAATTCGTTTAGCAAGGTAGCCATTTCCTTGTTTTCAGAGACTAGATCTCCATTTACATTTTTTAATGGACCTAAGACACTTTTTACTGGATTTCTATTATTGACGTATTGAAAGAATCGCTTGGGGTTTTCTTTACCGTCACGAGCTATGGAGATTTCGAATTCGCGTTTTGACTTTTTTATTACACTTTTAGCTTCACGCCTTAGAGATATGTAGTTGTTTCGTAACAACAGATTATCTTTATCGCACTTATATAGCCTATAAGCCCTATCTCTACTCTTTATAATGTCTCCTACTCTACAAGTAAACCACAAGGGCTTGTTGTTTACTTTCGCACGCTTAATTTTGTACGGTACACATTCCTCATTTATAGTCCTAAATACCGTTACGAACGATTCCCACATTAGTTTTGCGTTGGAGTTCCCCATTACGTTTTCCCAATTGACGTGTGAAAATTTATTTCGAAATTTACTAAAGTCTGCGTGCTGGAAGTTAGGAATTTTAGTCCGAGTTAGTTGGTTTCGAGTGACTTACTGAGAGGACAAACTCTACCATATTGTGATCGCTATTGCTCAACGGTTCTATTACTTGAAGATTAGTAATTAGCCTATCATCCGTAGTTATTACTAAATCTAAAATACTGTCCAACCTCGTAGGTTCCCCAACCTTTTGAATAAGAAAGCTATCCTCGAGAAAATTAACTAAACGATTACCTTCCGCGTCTCCCTGCATTGTATCGTAATTCACGTTGGCGCAATTAAAGTCACCCATAACTAAAGCCTGCTCACTACCGATTATTCTCTTTAGTTCACGATATAACGCTTCGTCCGTATCAGCTGTTTGATTTGGGGGCCTATATATAACCGCAACAAGAAGTTTGAAATCGTTCAATTTAAGTTCTGCTATAGTCGAATCTATCGGTTCTGGAATTGAGTGCTTTACTTCTATAACGTTCGCAATATTATCTTTGATATACAACATAACACCGCCTCCTCGCCTACCTATTCTGTTTTTAACAAAAAGTCTATAACCTTTAATTTGATACTCCCCTACAAAGTCACGTGTTTCAGTGCTAAGCCACGATTCATTTATCGCAATTAAATCATAGTCTTTACAAGCAATTAAAGAAAAAAATTCGTTTATTTTATTTCGTAGGCTACGAGCATTTAAGGATAGAACCTTCAAATTGTTTGTAATTGCGACACCTTCGCGAGCGCGGGGGAAATTTGTGGAATTTACGCTGGGACCGTTCGGGTTACGGCAGCCTGAAAAGAAGAGACAGTATTATGAAATAGTCTTCCTAAACGCGCAGCTCCAACTTCATTAAGATGAAGTCCATCTTCGAGGAACAAGTCTCTCCTGCCGTAGAAACTGTTCCAAAAATTTGCAAAATGCACTCCTTCTGTTGGCAAAGAGACTTTAGGTTATTGTTAATATAGGTCGCCTTGCTGTAGAAATCGCTTCGTTGGATAATTCGAGGAAGTATACCTGTTAAAACAATCTTATTAGTTTTCTCCTTTAATCGCTCTAATAAGTCCCTGTACCTAGCCAGCAGTTCTTCCGATCTAGAATTTAAAACGTTATTAGTACCGACATGAATAACATACGTTGTGTCCTCGGTGGTACCGTCTGTAAAATGGTCAACACTATTAGTTATATCCTCCACCCTTGCACCAGGGTAGCAGTAACGGCGCCTACGACGAGGGTTTCTCCCACAGAATTCCTCGAGCTGCCCTCGAACAATGGAATCGCCAACGAGTCGTATTTCCGGTTCATCAGCATCTTCGAAACCTAAAACAGAAAACTTATTGCTTGTTATTACTGGTAGACAGGTCTTTGCTTTTCTCAATGGGGCTCCAGTTCGCACTCGAACGAAGGGTTGGGAACTAGGGGAAGAGAGAGGGCTATTTATTATTAGTAGAAACTGAGGCAGGAGTGGTCGTAACTGGAGTCTCAAGGGATTCTAATTTTGCCGTCAAAAGCATCACGCTTTCTTCAAGTCTCACCCTGGCCTCCCTCTCACGTTCTAACTCGTTCCTCAGCACTTCCATGCTTGAGCACCACCTGCAAACTAACTGATCATTATTATTAGCCATTGTAAACGCGTAAGCAGCAAATTTCCCTTCACAGCGACTGCAAGTAGTTGACGGGGGTGCCATGCTTTTAATTAGTTGAACAACAAAAAAAAAAAAAAAAGCGAGCGTTTGGAAATTAATAAATTACAACGTAGGTCTACCACGTTCCTGAAACACAGAAACAGGTTCTTGTAACACAAATTTATACTAAATTAATATAGAATTAAGCTACCGAGAAAGGATCTGTAAAAGAAGAGTAATTTTTAACACTTATCTGTCTGCGATTCGACCCGATGTTTTACCTTTTCTTCACACGGTTTGTAACTACACACTACCTGACCTCTCGAGGCACGGAAAAAAAGAACCTTATGTCTCCTTATGGCGGCATTAAATGCTCAAGTTGACGGAACATTTGTGTAAATATTTCGTCCTTGACCATTTTTTTTACCCAGTAGGTTGGACAGGTTAGAATGTAGTTTATATTTTCAAATGTTTAATCACTTTCGTTTGTGTTAAAGTAAGGGGGATTGGGGTGGAGCCTGTAAGGTAGTTTAAACTTTAAAGAAAGCGTTTTTTTCACCATATTTTAATTGATAGGACTAGTCCCCACAAAGAGATTTAGTTGGAGAGGAAAATATAGTGCACCTGAATTCTTTGGTTGAGAGAACCTTTTTTTAAGCGATTTTTATAATTAAGTTAAATATTAATCAGGAGGAGCTGAAATTTAGACTACCTGGCTCAGGATAAGAGAAGGAGGATGGTATAGGGGTTGGCACTATTATGCTTTATCTATGGGAATGGCAAGAGAGTTTTTTTAGTAAAATCTAACTAAACAAAAAATGTGTTTATAAACGCTTCCCTTCACTGGCGTGCGAAATGTATGTTTTCATACGCGTATCACATTGATTGCGGTCTGGAGGTTACATGGGGTTACAGGAGGTTGCATGGTGATACGTGGGGGTTACAAAACACTGCAACACTCTGTGATGATATGACTAAGATATTTTGGTTTACATTAGGCGTAATTCGTCAAAGACGAACTCGTTTGGACCGTAGAGTTTATCGCTATGGGACACACACACACACACACACACACACACACACACACACACATATATATATATATATATATATATATATATATATATATAATATATATATATATATATATTACAAAATGACTGAGATCCATGAAGATGTATTCGATTCATAATTTTTTTAAAATTAGCATTTATCTTTAGAGAAAGGAAACTCATTAACGGCACTGTATTATGTTAAAATGTTAAAATGTTAAAATGGTGAACAAAAGCAGTTTCAAAGTGACTAATATAATTCTATAATCCATTCTAAATCAATTATTAACAAAGAAACGTAACAATTTTACAAATATCAAAGCTATTCATTTATTTATTTATTGACAAAACAGTTTAAAAAATGGGTAATTTTCAGTGGTATATTTTACTTTATAACTTTTAGTACGAATTTTTTTTTTTTTTAGTGCAGGAGATGCTAATGTGAGCGCCTAATTAAAAACCATGAAATCTCAATCTCAAATGTTTATAATACACACTCATATATATATATATATATATACATTCAACTGCAAAGAACACGCAGTATAAATAACGTAAAGAACGACGCTTGTATAGGAGATATTCCGCGCAAGACGAGAAAGAGAAAACAACAAATGAAAAAATGAAGTACCACCTGGGAATCGAACCCGGGATCTTCCGATTGCCGGTCAGACGCGATAACCACTACACCATGGACTTCACTCTTCCAAATGCCGTAATTCCTCTACATACTCGCAGAACCAATGCCCCAAGGGGGCACCTCCCGCATGCGTAACATTATATACATTCAACTGCAAAGAACACGCAGTATAAATAACGTAAAGAACGACGCTTTGTATAGGAGATATTCCGCGCAAGACGAGAAAGAGAAAACAACAAATGAAAAAATGAAGTACCACCTGGGAATCGAACCCGGGATCTTCCGATTGCCGGTCAGACGCGATAACCACTCACACCATGGTTATCGCAGTCTGACCGGCAATCGGAAGATCCCGGGTTCGATTTCCCAGGTGGTACTTCATTTTTTCATTTGTTGTTTTCTCTTTCTCGTCTTGCGCGGAATATCTCCTATACAAGCGTCGTTCTTTACGTTATTTAATACTGCGTGTTCTTTGCAGTTGAATGTATATAATGTTACGGCATGGGGAGGTGCCCCCTTGGGGCATTGGTTTCTGCGAGTATGTAGAGGAATTACGGCATTTGGAAGAGTGAAGTCCATGGTGTAGTGGTTATCGCGTCTGACCGGCAATCGGAAGATCCCGGGTTCGATTCCCAGGTGGTACTTCATTTTTTCATTTGTTGTTTTCTCTTTCTCGTCTTGCGCGGAATATCTCCTATACAAGCGTCGTTCTTTACGTTATATATATTATATATATGAGTGTGTATTATAAACATTTGAGATTGAGATTTCATGGTTATATATATATATATATATAACTGCAATGACCGCGCAGTATATAAATGAATAGAAACGACATAAGTGTTAAGGAACGTTTCTGCACACGAGGAGGAGAGATAACGAACAATGAAAAATGAGGCGAACCGCCGGGAAACGAACCCAGGGCCTTCCAATTGTTCGTTATCTCTCCTCCTCGTGTGCAGAAACGTTCCTTAACACTTATGTCGTTTCTATTCATATATATATATATATCGGGTGTCCCAAAAGTCTTGGAGGGGTTTTATTTGGCTATAACGTTTTTGTTTGAGGATCAAATAAAAAAAGGTTTGCAACACTTGAAAATATATTTATTGCGATTTTAATTACAAATTTAATATCTGGTGAAAATCTTCATTTTCATTGCGTAAATCTAAAATCGCATTAGCGTACGTTATCCGACTCTGATGATCTGATGGTTTGATTTCTTGAGCAATTTGAATTTTGTACGAGTAAAGATTGACATCCTCTCTTAAAATTCGATGTAAGGAACTTCTTGAAATGTTTAATTCCTGGCTGCGTCGTCGGACTGATGTGGATTTTCCTCAACGCTTTCACGAACCATCTCAACCCGAGTTGGACTTCGGCTTGTCCGAGGACGCCCAGTCCGTGGTTCGTCTCCCTGACCCTTTCCCGTACGAAATTTAGGGACGTACCGTCGAATAGCTCGATCAGAAGGAGCAGAACGTATGTTGAATTTTAATCGAAAAGCTCTTTGAGCGGCAACGATGGAAGAGTTGTTTGTCAAATAAAGTTCCACAATTGCCACTCTTTGTTGCACTGTCCAGGATTCCATTTTCATTAATCGCACGCAGCAAGGGTACTTTAATTGAAAAATAAAAATAAATAAATTAATCAAAAAAGAAAAAGTTATAGTCAAATAAAACCCCTCCAAGACTTCTGGGACACCTTATATATATATATATATATAGATATATATATATATATAGATATATATATATATATATATATTAATTGGGGTTGTTTAACCTCCTTCGCAACATCTAAGGTCATATGACGGAGGGGACCTACAGCTTTACGTGGGATCCGAACCACGGGTCGCTACATAATCTGGGCGCGGAGGACGGATATATATATATATATATATATATATATATATATATATATATGAAAATTATTTCACGAAAGTAACACGTGAAAAATATTTATGATGAATAAAACCACGAAGGAAAGGAAACACAAAATGGTGCTCAAGCGCTTTCGTCTAATGTTCCTGAGGATGTCATTAGACGAAAGCGCTTGAGCACCATTTTGTGTTTCCTTTCCTTCGTGGTTTTATTCATCATATATATATATATATATATAAGCTTTTGGTTGCTTCCTCCCGAATTGTCCATTCTGACGAAGGTCACACTTTTGCTTTTCACTCCACCTTAGACCTACAGTTTAAAGTGGAATCCGAACCACGCTCCACCAGCAGCCCAGGTTTTGCTGCGACCCGCCTGCTGTCGCCGGGTCTCGATCCCGGGACTGATGGATTCGTAGTCAGCGATTCTAATCACTTCACCACCGAGGCGCATTATATATATATATATATATATATATAATATTTAGGAGAAATCCAATGACAAGGAGAAATGTAAATGCCATGAAAAGTCTTCTTTAATGCGCAACGTTTCGAGCAAATACGCTCATCTTCAGGCTTGAGTATATATAATCATGCGGGTTGCTTCTACAGAGCTTCAATTTAATATTTAGGAGAAATCCAATGACAAGGAGAAATGTAAATGCCATGAAAAGTCTTCTTTAATGCGCAACGTTTCGAGCAAATACGCTCATCTTCAGGCTTGAGTATATATAATCATGCGGGTTGCTTCTACAGAGCTTCAATTTAATATTTAGGAGAAATCCAATGACAAGGAGAAATGTAAATGCCATGAAAAGTCTTCTTTAATGCGCAACGTTTCGAGCAAATACGCTCATCTTCAGGCTTGAGTATATATAATCATGCGGGTTGCTTCTACAGAGCTTCAATTTCATGGCATTTACATTTCTCCTTGTCATTGGATTTCTCCTAAATATTAAATTGAAGCTCTGTAGAAGCAACCCGCATGATTATATATACTCAAGCCTGAAGATGAGCGTATTTGCTCGAAACGTTGCGCATTAAAGAAGACTTTTCATGGCATTTACATTTCTCCTTGTCATTGGATTTCTCCTAAATATTAAATTGAAGCTCTGTAGAAGCAACCCGCATGATTATATATACTCAAGCCTGAAGATGAGCGTATTTGCTCGAAACGTTGCGCATTAAAGAAGACTTTTCATGGCATTTACATTTCTCCTTGTCATTGGATTTCTCCTAAATATTAAATTGAAGCTCTGTAGAAGCAACCCGCATGATTATATATACAAGCCTGAAGATGAGCGTATTTGCTCGAAACGTTGCGCATTAAAGAAGACTTTTCATGGCATTTACATTTCTCCTTGTCATTGGATTTCTCCTAAATATTAAATTGAAGCTCTGTAGAAGCAACCCGCATGATTATATATACTCAAGCCTGAAGATGAGCGTATTTGCTCGAAACGTTGCGCATTAAAGAAGACTTTTCATGGCATTTACATTTCTCCTTGTCATTGGATTTCTCCTAAATATTAATTGAAGCTCTGTAGAAGCAACCCGCATGATTATATATACTCAAGCCTGAAGATGAGCGTATTTGCTCGAAACGTTGCGCATTAAAGAAGACTTTTCATGGCATTTACATTTCTCCTTGTCATTGGATTTCTCCTAAATATTAAATTGAAGCTCTGTAGAAGCAACCCGCATGATTATATATACTCAAGCCTGAAGATGAGCGTATTGCTCGAAACGTTGCGCATTAAAGAAGACTTTTCATGGCATTTACATTTCTCCTTGTCATGGATTTCTCCTAAATATTAAATTGAAGCTCTGTAGAAGCAACCCGCATGATTATATATACTCAAGCCTGAAGATGAGCGTATTTGCTCGAAACGTTGCGCATTAAAGAAGACTTTTCATGGCATTTACATTTCTCCTTGTCATTGGATTTCTCCTAAATATTAAATTGAAGCTCTGTAGAAGCAACCCGCATGATTATATATACTCAAGCCTGAAGATGAGCGTATTTGCTCGAAACGTTGCGCATTAAGAAGACTTTTCATGGCATTTACATTTCTCCTTGTCATTGGATTTCTCCTAAATATTAAATTGAAGCTCTGTAGAAGCAACCCGCATGATTATATATACTCAAGCCTGAAGATGAGCGTATTTGCTCGAAACGTTGCGCATTAAAGAAGACTTTTCATGGCATTTACATTTCTCCTTGTCATTGGATTTCTCCTAAATATTAAATTGAAGCTCTGTAGAAGCAACCCGCATGATTATATATACTCAAGCCTGAAGATGAGCGTATTTGCTCGAAACGTTTGCGCATTAAAGAAGACTTTTCATGGCATTTACATTTCTCCTTGTCATTGGATTTCTCCTAAATATTAAATTGAAGCTCTGTAGAAGCAACCCGCATGATTATATATACTCAAGCCTGAAGATGAGCGTATTTGCTCGAAACGTGCGCATTAAAGAAGACTTTTCATGGCATTTACATTTCTCCTTGTCATTGGATTTCTCCTAAATATTAAATTGAAGCTCTGTAGAAGCAACCCGCATGATATATACTCAAGCCTGAAGATGAGCGTATTTGCTCGAAACGTTGCGCATTAAAGAAGACTTTTCATGGCATTTACATTTCTCCTTGTCATTGGATTTCTCCTAAATATTAAATTGAAGCTCTGTAGAAGCAACCCGCATGATTATATATACTCAAGCCTGAAGATGAGCGTATTTGCTCGAAACGTTGCGCATTAAAGAAGACTTTTCATGGCATTTACATTTCTCCTTGTCATTGGATTTCTCCTAAATATTAAATTGAAGCTCTGTAGAAGCAACCCGCATGATTATATATACTCAAGCCTGAAGATGAGCGTATTTGCTCGAAACGTTGCGCATTAAAGAAGACTTTTCATGGCATTTACATTTCTCCTTGTCATTGGATTTCTCCTAAATATTAAATTGAAGCTCTGTAGAAGCAACCCGCATGATTATATTACTCAAGCCTGAAGATGAGCGTATTTGCTCGAAAACGTTGCGCATTAAAGAAGACTTTTCATGGCATTTACATTTCTCCTTGTCATTGGATTCTCCTAAATATTAAATTGAAGCTCTGTAGAAGCAACCCGCATGATTATATATACTCAAGCCTGAAGATGAGCGTATTTGCTCGAAACGTTGCGCATTAAAGAAGACTTTTCATGGCATTTACATTTCTCCTTGTCATTGGATTTCTCCTAAATATTAAATTGAAGCTCTGTAGAAGCAACCCGCATGATTATATATACTCAAGCCTGAAGATGAGCGTATTTGCTCGAAACGTTGCGCATTAAGAAGACTTTTCATGGCATTTACATTTCTCCTTGTCATTGGATTTCTCCTAAATATTAAATTGAAGCTCTGTAGAAGCAACCCGCATGATTATATATACTCAAGCCTGAAGATGAGCGTATTTTGCTCGAAACGTTGCGCATTAAAGAAGACTTTTCATGGCATTTACATTTCTCCTTGTCATTGGATTTCTCCTAAATATTAAATTGAAGCTCTGTAGAAGCAACCCGCATGATTATATATACTCAAGCCTGAAGATGAGCGTATTTGCTCGAAACGTTGCGCATTAAAGAAGACTTTTCATGGCATTTACATTTCCTTGTCATTGGATTTCTCCTAAATATTAAATTGAAGCTCTGTAGAAGCAACCCGCATGATTATATATACTCAAGCCTGAAGATGAGCGTATTTGCTCGAAACGTTGCGCATTAAAGAAGACTTTTCATGGCATTTACATTTCTCCTTGTCATTGGATTTCTCCTAAATATTAAATTGAAGCTCTGTAGAAAGCAACCCGCATGATTATATATACTCAAGCCTGAAGATGAGCGTATTTGCTCGAAACGTTGCGCATTAAAGAAGACTTTTCATGGCATTTACATTTCTCCTTGTCATTGGATTTCTCCTAAATATTAAATTGAAGCTCTGTAGAAGCAACCCGCATGATTATATATACTCAAGCCTGAAGATGAGCGTATTTTGCTCGAAAACGTTGCGCATTAAAGAAGACTTTTCATGGCATTTACATTTCTCCTTGTCATTGGATTCTCCTAAATATTAAATTGAAGCTCTGTAGAAGCAACCCGCATGATTATATATACTCAAGCCTGAAGATGAGCGTATTTGCTCGAAACGTTGCGCATTAAAGAAGAATTTCATGGCATTTACATTTCTCCTTGTCATTGGATTTCTCCTAAATATTAAATTGAAGCTCTGTAGAAGCAACCCGCATGATTATATATACTCAAGCCTGAAGATGAGCGTATTTGCTCGAAACGTTGCGCATTAAAGAAGACTTTTCATGGCATTTACATTTCTCCTTGTCATTGGATTTCTCCTAAATATTAAATTGAAGCTCTGTAGAAGCAACCCGCATGATTATATATACTCAAGCCTGAAGATGAGCGTATTTGCTGAAACGTTGCGCATTAAAGAAGACTTTTCATGGCATTTACATTTCTCCTTGTCATTGGATTTCTCCTAAATATTAAATTGAAGCTCTGTAGAAGCAACCCGCATGATTATATATACTCAAGCCTGAAGATGAGCGTATTTGCTCGAAACGTGCGCATTAAAGAAGACTTTTCATGGCATTTACATTTCCTGTCATTGGATTTCTCCTAAATATTAAATTGAAGCTCTGTAGAAGCAACCCGCATGATTATATATACTCAAGCCTGAGATGAGCGTATTTGCTCGAAACGTTGCGCATTAAGAAGACTTTTCATGGCATTTACATTTCTCCTTGTCATTGGATTTCTCCTAAATATTAAATTGAAGCTCTGTAGAAGCAACCCGCATGATTATATATACTCAAGCCTGAAGATGAGCGTATTTGCTCGAAACGTTGCGCATTAAAGAAGACTTTTCATGGCATTTACATTTCTCCTTGTCATTGGATTTCTCCTAAATATTAAATTGAAGCTCTGTAGAAGCAACCCGCATGATTATATATACTTCAAGCCTGAAGATGAGCGTATTTGCTCGAAACGTTGCGCATTAAAGAAGACTTTTCATGGCATTTACATTTCTCCTTGTCATTGGATTTCTCCTAAATATTAAATTGAAGCTCTGTAGAAGCAACCCGCATGATTATATATACTCAAGCCTGAAGATGAGCGTATTTGCTCGAAACGTTGCGCATTAAAGAAGACTTTTCATGGCATTTACATTTCTCCTTGTCATTGGATTTCTCCTAAATATTAAATTGAAGCTCTGTAGAAGCAACCCGCATGATTATATATACTCAAGCCTGAAGATGAGCGTATTTGCTCGAACGTGCGCATTAAAGAAGACTTTTCATGGCATTTACATTTCTCCTTGTCATTGGATTTCTCCTAAATATTAAATTGAAGCTCTGTAGAAGCAACCCGCATGATTATATATATATATATATATATCATAAACTAAACCAGCCTCGTAATACAATAGCGAACAAGCTTACTCAGTGTTCCGCCTACATCTGAGATAAATCCATGATAAATCAACCCAGTAAACAAGAACAGTTCAGGAATGTAGAAATTAATGAAAATTTCTTGGCTGCTGCATGATCTGACCTGGAGCGACATTTAAATGTGGCATCGCCTGTATGACTGATGTAGGTCATGCAGGAGGCGTTCATGTACAGTACACACGCATGGCATTACGTTCAAACCTCGTTTTTATCCTGGTTTCAGTCAAAGCCGTTTTTCTTCACTGAACATAGATTTGGAGGTTGTTTGCCCGTAATTAGATGATTACAACTATTTGTAAATTTATTGCCCTTTTGTATTGTTAGATATATTATATTCAGGACTGTGACGTAACTATAGTTACTCAGTAATCGTTACCTTTTTGAGTAACTCTAACTGTAACTATTTACAATTTCCAGCCGAATAATTATTGTAACTGTAACTAGTTACCAAAAAAAATCATGGATATTTGTAACTTTTACCAGTTACTTTTTTTCTGCGAGGACAAAAAGTTAGTAGCTGCTTTTTTCACAAACCTTTATTGAAGAATTTATTGACAACATATATTTAATGTTAATATGATAAAATCTTGTTTATTCGTTAAATCACAATAAATTTGAAACAAATGAACAATCTTGGTAAGTATCACTTGGCAGGGAAAGTACTTTTATCAGGATCAGATGCTCGCTAAAACCAGGAAAAATGTCGAAACCTTTGAAATAATTAGTAACTAGTTACTTTTTAGAAACAATAACTAGTAACTAATAACTGGTTACTTATTTGAGGCAGTAACTAATAACTGTAATTACTTACAAAAAAGTAACTGTCATAACAGTGATTATATTATATATTATACGGTTGCTTATATGGCACTTGCCAAGATGGATGTGAAGATGAAAAACCGTATCTTTTCACATACGTCTGACTTCGGTTATGGCGACATAAGATATTTCCTACTTCGACTTAACCTATTTTTTTTTTATTATGTCCCGAGATTGTATGATTCTTTCTAGTGATGTAGCGGATGTCATTTTTTTCACATCCGCGGATGCGGATGAGGATGTTTGATTTCAACATCCGCGGATGCGGATGCGGATGTCTACATTTTCGTTATTTTTTAGGATATATTCGAGATTTGTTGTGTTTAACGTATATAATAAGTTATTATATAGAGAGAGCTGTAGCTATAATGTAGTATAATTGATTAATTGTACAATAATTGCTGTACTTTTCTCTGAACATATAAAATAATATCAGGCTTCTAACTAATATAGAAATCAATTAGTGAATTCGTCTGCAAATAAATTCGTTATATTTTGTTGAGTTTCAGCCACAATTAGAAACCATAATTGTGTTACCAGGATGCGGGACGTGAACCCAACTCAAATGCACCCCACCGACCTCTTTCCCCAACCTCCTCCACCCTTATAGAAAGAGATCTTTAATTAGCTTGATAACTATTTATATTAAGTTTAAAGTTTTATTAGGCATATTTATAAATGAGTAATTAAAATAAAGTAAACTAAGATGTTCATCGTTTAATGTTCAAACTTAATTATAGGAAGGTTATGCTTAAGGAACATTAACTTTTCTGCCTTTTCTGCTGCCAGTCTGTTTCTCTTTTCATCATATATTAATCCAGCACTGCTAAATAATCTCTCGCTTGGTACGTTTGTTGGAGGACAGGCTAAATGTTTCCTTGCAAGTTTACTCAAGTATGGATAGATATTCTGCGTATTTTTCCACCAACTAATAGGATTGTCACATGCAGCCAGGCGTTTTTCTTGGTGATAGCTCTCGATCATTTTTACTACATCTTTTGACATCGCGTAGGTCTCGTCATTGCTGCTTGACTCAAGAAACTGAGACAGATTCTGTGATAGATTTGCTTGTTGAAGGTGTTGGTTCTGTCACTGAAACTTTTATTCTTTTGGTGGGTGGCGAAGCGACAGATTCAAGAGATTGAAGCTCTTCAACTGCTTTGCCAAGTGATGATTTAACTCGTTCTAATGTACTAGGTGAAAATAACTTAGCTTTGTAACGTGGATCTAAGTAGGTTGCAAGAGAGTAACTTCATACAAGAACAGCCTCTCGTCTTGTCGCTTGCATCACTTTTGCGCACAATGAACTAGTTCTATTAATATAGTAGAATTTGATAATTTCCGCTTATTAATGACGTTTTATCTCAACGGTCCACATCCGCACGACATCCGCAGTCCAAAGTGCGGATGCGGACGCGGATGCGGATGCGAGAACATGTGCGGATGTTCCGCGGATGCGGATGTGACCTACATCACTAATTCTTTCTTTATTTCGTTACGTCTTTCTCGGATATTGGATACGACCCGATATCCGCCTAGTGTCTAGTTATATCCAGGGCCGCCGAGAGCTGCCCCGGGCCCCGGGGAAGGATTGGTATATGGGCCCCCCTGTTTACTCAGTATTTTATTATGAATGTTTTTTGTGTACATAACAAGTAAACTGATTATAAGTTATATCCAAGTCACTATTCAAAGCGTACAGTATGAATAAACAACTCAGAGGAAAATGACCATTTTATTTTTCAAATCAATTATATTAATTCTATCACCATACAATTTACAAATGCAGTACCAGTCCATGCAGGCAAGATAATTGTTTACTGCAAAATTTTTATAATTGGAAGTGTACTTTCTTTGCCTTCTCTCTAGCGAAGTGGTAAATGATTCTGATGAAATTTAAAGTACGGGCTAACTGGCTTTCAATTGCTGTACAATGGTTCCCAGATCTGTCAGTCGGTCTTGGGCATTGGTGGATCGCGGATATTTTATCCGTTTCAGTTTGACTATGATAATCTCTATAAAATGTATGTTCATTAATTATATTTCCTCTCTGTTATTTAATCAATTGCTTTATTAATATTTTTAGATTTTATCCCACCTCTTTCTGGGCCCCCTAGAGGTCCGGGCCTCGGGGATTTATCCCGCCTTACCCGCCTTCTCGGCGGCCCTGGTTATATCTACCTCTGCCTAGTGAGTAACATGTTACTCATCTAGACAGAAGATTAAAAGGGTGCGAAGAGCGAAGTACGGAACTTTGTTTATCACAATTAAACGAGTGGCAGCAAACTTGACTTTGCTTTCATCAGCTGTTTTTGACTTTGTGTTACAACAGTCGCTTTCTCTTCTGAATAAGGACTTCTTTGTTTACTGTACAAACTGACAATCAAGTCCAAAGTGTGAAATGTGCGAGACCTTGCATCTGCTTTAGGCATTTTATGTATCTGGAGAAGTTAATAGGCATAATTGTCGTGTTTAGGGACTTTAAAACTCAAGAACGTACCATAAACACGATCGAGATACACCAAAACTTAACGTTTGGTGCGTTTTCTCGGGCAAATTAAGGAATCCTTTTGGCTCTTTCTTTTCCAGAGATTCTGACGCACAAACAACGAAAGACAGTGGGTTAAATTATCATAAAATACTCTAGCAGTTTGCCTTGCTTCAGTTAGAATTTTGTGGCCTAGATGAAATTATCTTTCAAATGACTGAGCTTCACCTCGCTTTTTTTTCGCACTTGAGGTCCGACAGATCTTAAACTGAGAAACGCGAACCAACTCTTTCGTCTCCACAATGACTTTACTTGATCCCCCAGTGGATTTCTTTCTCTGGGGCTCTATTAAATCCAAAGTTCAAGCAGCAAGATTCCAAAATCTGACGAATTCAGAAGAACTCATAACCGCTGTTATTCGGAGAATTGCTCATTTGTGCTCAAGTGATTCAAGATTAGAAAGGATTTAGAGTAGAATTATCTCTCTTTTTTTTAATATAATCTGAGTACAGTATTCATCTGAATAATGGTATATTTGTTTTCCCCGAGTTTCCTTTGGTTTTCCAAATATAATTTTTTTAAACGAAGTAGGGACTTTTGAGTCACCCTGTATATATATATATATATCTATATATATATATATATATATACACAAGCAGACATGAACAGAATCTACAAGTGGACGGAAGACAACAATATGAAGTTTAACACTCAGAAATATCAGCTGTTACGGTATGGAAAAAGAGAGGACCTGAAATCCATGGAATACTATACCTCGAATGGACACGAAATTCAGAGAAATTCTAAACAAAAGACTTAGGGGTTGTAATGACTGATGATGCGAAATTTGAAACACAAAATAAGATAGCAATAAACAGAGCAAAGAGAGTAACTGGGCAGATACTAAGAACCTTTAAACGAAGGAATAGGCATATAATGATTCCTCTATTGGAAACACTGATCATACCCAAATTGGAATACTGCTCGGTCCTAACATGCCCATATAAAAAAGAAGACATTAGACAACTAGAAGGGATTCAGAGAAGCTTCACAGCCAAGATCAATGGGTGCAAAGAACTAAACTACTGGGAAAGGTTACGCGAATTAAACCTATATTCACTGGAAAGGAGGAGGAGAGAGAGATACATAATTATTTACACTTGGAAAATAATGGAGAAACTAGTCCCTAATCTTACTCTGAACCCTGTAACTCCCCAAACAACAGGAAAGTAGAAAAGGAAGACCGTGTCGTGTTCCCAAATTAAAGGCTAGTCAGGGAACATCCTTAACCCTGAAAGAAAATAGTTTTGTTGTGAGAGGACCAAAATTGTTTAATCAGCTGCCCAAAGACCTAAGGAATACGAGTGGTGTTGCGGTGAACATCTTCAAAAGAAGATTAGACGCCTGGCTCAGAACAATCCCCGATAAGCCGGGCGTACCTGGCTATGTGAGGTGGAGAGTACAAGAAACCAACTCACTACTTCACCAGGCTTGACCTTCGTGAAATGAGGATTCATCGCGCGGAACATTTGAAAGGTTGAAAGGTGGAAAGGTGCATACTTGTATATTATAATAAAAAAAAGGAAAATGTAAATTTGTTCTATTTAACTCCCCTAATGCAGTATATACGATTTTGGATATACAGTAATGTATTATCGGTTGCCAAACTCAGGATACACAGGCCACACCTACTTGAGCGTCCAGTAGATTTCGACTTTAATTAACTGTGCAACTGCGGAAAAAAGTTTGACGAAGAAATAACTTTGAACATCCTAAATTATTTAGTATTTATTTCGCCAAAAAGAATAAATTCCAAAAGAAAAACAAAGATGATTGATTCATATATTTTTTTATTATTTTTATTCTTTCCCAGAAATTTCCATCGCCATCTGTACATTTTGGAGCATATCAAAGTAGATCTGCATCTTAATGTCGATTCCGAACTTCGATCTCCACCAAGGAAACAAATACCCAATTCACACCAATACATTTAATCAAGGAGAAAGCGGATCAACTTTGGTCAAATGTATAGTGGGAACACTTTGAGAAAATCAGGAACTTATTATAAGAATGAAAAGGAGAAAATCAGTGATGGTGTTATCTCTTCACGAAAGGGGATCAAGGATCAAATGAATTTGTTCCTAAACATCGTTTAATATAATTAAAGTTAATTGCCAGTAAATGGAAGGGAACTTTAGTGATTTACTTAGTTACCTTCATGAGGTTAAGCTAAGTCAAAAGAGGGCCAGATTTTCTCTCTTTCTCCACGATCATCAGGATCAGTGTGGAGCGTGGACTCTTTGCGCATGAAACTTTTGCCCAAGAATCCTATCTAACGAGTACCTCGACCTTTCCGACTGTGTTGTCACTGCTGTGACACGTCCTCCTCTGTCACGTGACCTCATTCCCCGTAATTTCATCTTATTGGTGATATCTAAAAGACGGGGTCTCCAAAGAAAATTACATGACAGTAGAAACTCTAAACGCATTTATTGAACGTGAAACTCGCGTTCTATTTCTGCCAAAACGTTGGAGTTTGTGATAAAAATTTACGCTGCCCGGATGTGTCACCTAATTTTGCAAAAGGGAGGAGGACCTCATGAGCATGTTGTGTGCCTGTAAAAAAGAAAAGAAAAAGCTCCTATTTTCCTATAATAACTGTGCCAAGTTTCCTAAATGTGAGCTGATCTATTGATTTTTAACTACTTTTCGAAGGTGTGCCATAATTAAAAAATTTCTATGGCATCAAGAACCTTTATAAGGTACATAAATATACAAAAGAATTGGAATAATTGTTCTTCTATTTATTTTCCGATATACAGTGTGTGTGTATATATATATATATATATATAATATATATATATATATATATATATATATATATATATATATATATATATATATATATATATATATATATATATATGAGAGAGAGAGAGAGATTTAAAAAAAATGAAGCTTCATAGTGGAACCCCAACCAGAGTCTGTGATGAATATTTTGTGACCATGTTGGCAGAAGTCTTTAGTTGTACAAAACCTTTAGTTTGATTAAGTCTATTGTTGTATATCATGACCCGGTCAGTCAGTCGCCTCTCAGATTTTGTGAGGAAAACATGCAGTGACTCACTCTATTTACCTCGCACGTAGCTTAGGCTACTATGGTGCTGTAAAGTTACATTTTTAAACAGCATTTGTTCATGTACTGTAGTTGTTAACTGGCTGATAATTATTACGTAAATCTTTGTGTATATATAAAAGTACTATATAGAGAAAGTTTACTAACACTGTACGATTAAATAGGTTCAGGTTTAATTTGTGTTTAAATTTAATAAGAATTTAATTATGATATTAAATACTTAAACTGGGGTTGGAAGATATCATTATAGCGCTTCTATAACTCATAAATAACGTGTCTGGCACGTACGCCAGTCCACCAGGTACTGCCGGTACATACGTTTTACGATATCCAAAAAAGGAAAATTTGTTTTTGTTTCGGGGAACGTAGTTCTCTGGACTGACTGAGGGGTAAACAGGCCAAAAACCGGTAATGGCCCGGTAATAATTTGAAAGTTTCGTGACAGTCATTTGTCAGTGTTAGTATTAAATTAATCTTTACCAAAGGTGGGTAAACAAGCCGTCATTTTTTTTATTTTTTTTTTTATAAAAGAAACGACGTACTGAATCTGATATTTCGTACCGGTATTTTGTTATTGCTACGGGTCGCCACTAAACACAGGGGAAAAGTTTTAATCCAATCTGTTTCGGTACATAATGCCGAGCCGGTAATTAAATCTCTAATTTATAACAGTCATGATGTCCGTTTGGAGTTCAAAAGCAAATCAAATTTACGCTTTTGGAAAATGATGTCTATTTGTTTTTATCGCCGTCCTGAGACATAAATCCTTAAGAAATAATGGCAGTTTGAAATCCGGTTAATGTTACGGGCTGATAATCTAGTTTACTCGTTTTGTTCGAATACATGATGCGGGGTGGTTAAGATGACATTCGTCAGATCTTTGATTTATATTACCCGGTGGTACTGAGGGTTAATGCACATTCCTCTCATACTTTTCATACAAGAGAAAACGCGTTAAATCATTAAAGTCTGAGTAGTTGTTAATTTTCATCAAGCTACAATTTCCTTCATTAAACAGATTCGAAAATGTTCCTTCTTGACTAACGTTAACTAACATTTAAAGTTATAATTCAATAAATGTAACCCTAATTAATGATGGCTTAACAGCAATTATGGATGGATAGTGGGATGTAGAATATTCATAAGATATCAAACCTTCCACGTTCTGTTCGTTATTGTAGCATGCTACGGCTGACTGAAATATCCCATTTTTTGAATTGCTAAATGGTTAAGAAACAAAACTTTAGATTCCATAAAACTGAGAACGAACTGCGGAACTCTCTTTAAGTCCCGCGAAGCTCTCACGCTCATTTCATCTACATGATTATCAACGCAATCCCTAAAACTCAATTCAGTGAACGTGGTAATTATATGAAGATGATTCACGCCAGATCTTAACCCTATAACTTTGTGGCATATCGGATGACCTACGACCTATGCCGTGTTGGGTGAGAGGCTCGACAGGGAATGAAGAAAAGACTGAGTGGGAAACTGTAAGAAAGAAGAGTAAAGAAGGAAAGATGCCGGCATGAGAAGAGAGAACTGAGGATGTCTCTCCATTTCAGTGCAAATCAGGCAAGTCAGATTGATAGTGTTTGATGTTGTTTGGTTAATGGGATTTAGTGAGTTTTCTTCTTTTTCTTCTTTTTCTTCTTTTAATTTAGTGTAACTTTATTCCTACGAAGAGGAGGCAAAATGGCTTTGCCCTCTAAGAGTTTTTACCGTTTTTTTAATGGTCGTATTAAGTTGATGGATTAAACGTGGAATCTATCAGCATACAAAAAGGAGCCACACGTTTTTCACGAATAAATGATTTGTAAAATTTCAAAAATTAACGTCTACAGTATGAAAATTTTAATCTGAAACTCACTTTGCCTATGATTCTATGAGAGTAAATATATCAGACACGAGTGAAAGGGGTTTTTAACATTAAATAAAAACTCGCTTTTGAGAAATTTAAGTTTTAGATTAATTATCACTAATGAATAGCAGTGTTTGTATTTAAAAGCAAATAAATGGTTTTATACGGCACTTTGAAAGTGTATAAATCTATAAAAATAACGCAAATTTCACACACATATTTAACTTGAAATTCAACTACAGAATTCGTTGCTCAGAAAATACTTTGCTCAACAGTACCTATGTCCTTCATATTGTTAGGAATAACTTTGATGCTATACTCAATACTTTTATAAATTACTCATTAAATTACTAGAATTTCCTTTCTAACCAAAGAAAAGTTCTGTTTTCTGATTCAACTGCCATCCAGAAGTTCCAAAACCCAAATCTGATTCTTAGCATGCACAAAGACGTCACATTTATTATAAATCAGAAAGCTACTAATTTTTTTTAGCCTTCTTGTCCTTTTATTGAACACCAAAAGAATTCGTACATGTGCGTGCCATTTCCTATTTCATTTAAAAAAGACTTTCTAATTATCTTCCGTTCAGATATACTGGCTCTTTCCCATATTTATATAGCCAGTAGTTGGAGCGCCAAACTAATACATATATATATATATATATATATATATATATATATATATACACAGGATGTCGTGAATACGTTGTATTATTTATTATACTTCATTATTTACTCTACTTTCTGCTCTCTATTGCATTTCTCTTTACACTCTCTTTACTCATTTCCACAATACTTTATAACGCGGGGTAGGTAGCCGAGCTAGCAGAAAACCGTTAGCCTAATGAAAAGGGGAGGGGTGGTTCATTAACACTCTTTTTAACGCTTGTTAACACTTTATTTAATTCCGAAAATGGTTTACTTAAACGGGGAACGCGAGTGGGAGATTCAATTATAATAATTTTACGTCGGAGAGGGGCACAAAACAATTAATTTAATTTTACGGTTACATGGCCCCACCAAAACACCTTACGGGCCCAGCGCCGCCTGAATGACTGCCTCTTTTTGGGGGTAGTCCGCTCTCTGGGCCTCTGTTCAGGATTGCCAACTCTTCCAATTTTAAACAATTTCAATCTAACAAACTTACTTTTTCGTAATTTCACAATTATTAGTAAATGATTTATATTAAACATTATAATCTTAATTAAACAAAATTAATATTCTTAACTAGGCATTACTACACTCACATCACCCCCTTGAAAATAAGTCTTTCACTAGGAAAATTTATTAATATCGTTTAACAAATTAATAATTTATTCAACAAAGTTATTTATTTTGCAGTTTGTTTTTTTTCTTTAACAAATTCAAAGTTGAGATAGACAAGAAATAATTAGAATGACAAATTCCACACATATATTTTGTATCATATTATAAAAATCGAAAACAACTATAATTTTCACATTCGCATAAAATAACATTTCACACTAATAATCAAATTACAACCTGTAACTAATCTATAACGTGCCAAAAAAAAAAATAACTGAAAATTTTCTTACAGTGGCTACACAAATTCCAAGTTCACAATCTATTCCAGCGATTCCTCATCAAAGATCGCTTTACATTTGAAACAATTATTTGGATAGTTATACAGTTACTATCATGGCAACATAGAAAAAAATAAGAAAAAGTTTACATAAAATACTGACCAAGAGCGCACATACTATTTCACGAAAAACGCAACAAATATGGGCAATAATCGCACCCTTTCACTTATAATTTCATTACATAATAATCAGTACATTAATTTGCTGGACGTTGTTTAGATCACAATCCGCACGCTGACAACGGACTTCTTCAATTTTCAATCGCAGCTCTCCTGCTCACTTCACTAGAATGCAAGGGATTGCATCAATTAACATGCAACAGGGCAGCACGCTTTAATGGTTCCGCTCTCTCTCCAAATGGCGAAAAAAAAAAACAAGAGAGACGTTCAATTCTAAAAGGATCAGAGGGGGAGATATACTGAAAGCGGGACCACGCGCCGGAATTGGACTGAATTTGCAATTCTAGAAGTGTACGAATCAACTCACCTGTCTCTTCTCAACTTTTGTCGGTGAACGCTGCTCTTCCTACGTCCAGCTGAAAGACTCTTCCACTGGCAACAATCAAATGATCACTCCGCCGTAGGCCGTTTCCCAACGAACCTACTGTATGTCTGTATGGACAGTACAGTCTTAGACACCCGTTCAAGCTCTCGTGGCTTGCCTACCGCGTGCTAAAACACATATTTAGCGAAGCATTTGAGCAGCGTGACCAGCTACTGCCCGAAAAATACCAGTAGACCATCTTCGATCGAAACTTTCGTGTGCCAAGCAAGACCCTGCACATTTTAGTTTCTCTTCTCTACTCTTCCGAAGCCGTCCTGCGCCAAGTCCATGCGCATTTCGGCTTCCTCTTCTCTCTCTCTCATCATTGGTGATCGATCACCTATCCGGTTGACTAAACTCAATGGATGGAACTCGGATTCAACTTGGTTGCCTCCAAACCGAGCCTTTTGAAATTTTGAAAAAAAAGTTTATTCAAAACGTGTTTTTGTACTGCTTATCATTTAATATTTAATTTACCGAATTTTCTCGACAGTTCACTTCGAAACAATAACTACACATTTGCTCTGGCCAAATTCACGGAAAAAAAAATGACAAATCTCAAAATTTCGCAAAAATTTAATCACATCTAGCTACCAATAAGGTCACTTATGGCAGTTACATCGGAGAAGATAAAAAAAGTCATAAAACGTACGAAACAAAATTGTACAGTATAAATATAAAAGCGCCCATACATAGTAACTGTTAGTATAATTTAAGAAATATTATTGTTCAAACTACCGTCAGAAATCACATCGATACTTTTAAATACAAAAGACAAAATTGAATCCCAGAAACTTCATGTCATCACTTCTCTGACAATCATGAACCCTCTTGCCCTTTGGGGGGGAGCACACTAACAAAAACGTTACTGGCTATCTAGAAGGCTCCATTTCCGAGTGAACACTCGAGCCAATGTTTTAAATGCATTAGTACACCCGACTGAAGGTTTAAACAATAACAATTTTTCAAAACAGTTATTAAAAAGTAAAAAAAATTGAATATTACTACCGAAAATTAGTTTAATACAGTAATTTCAACTTGAAACGCTAAATTTCATAGGAATCAAACTCGCAATTCACAAATTACATCTGAGAGACAACTCTCTCCTTCAACGGAAAACCCAGAATGGTTTGCAAATTACACAAATCCTACAATTTATCGTTTCCAATTAAAACTACAAATTTACATCGTTATACTAAATAAGAACAAATATGAACTAAAAAATTCACGCAACCTACTATGTAAACAAAACAAATTTTAAAACAATCACTGCATAAGGGAGAGTGTTCGCTTGTGTTTGGAAGCGAGCCTCTATAAAAATATTCCCAACCGAATGAACTGCAGTACATCGAGACATAATTTTGTAATCTTTTCCATGCAAACGCGCGAACTCCCCAAAACGGACATTTTTCATTTTTAATACCCAAAATAAAATGTCAACCCAAAACACCTTATTGCAGTAAAATCTAAACTCAGAATAAAATTTTAACCATTGTAATATTTGTGCTCATTAAGGAAAATTCTATGATTATTTATGTTGAATCAATTAAAATTTTATTAAATAACTATGTAAGAAAATATTTATAATAATTTAAAAGGTACTATAATTTAATACAAAATATGAGTCGGAATTGTCTTGAAAATGAAAAAGAGAGAAAAAAAAGGATAGACAACAAAAACAGCTCACCTACAAAATTTTATGAGTATATAAATGTATATAATTATATATATAATCAATATAAAGTATAGGTTAATATATAAGTATACAATTAATGAGTATATATATAAAAAAAAAAATGAATTTATCGAAAATTTTACGACACAATTTCTCTATTTCAATTAAACCAATTTAGCTTCATTTACACAATCCTATACGGCAAGCATATAATCTGACAACTTCCGAATTAACCCAGTATGAATTAGTATGTTTAAGATTATTTTTCGACTGTCCCTTAAAATTACCTTAATCTATAAAGCGAAGCGAACTTAAAATTATACACGTTGGATGTTATTCATGTGTCGGCCTTGCCCTAACTGCCTGTAATTAAACCAACCATTTTAAACAATAAAATAAGCCTACCATTATATACATTTCGTCGAAGAATAATCTCAACACTCTACCAATAAATTCCGAAAATTTTTGTTACATGTTCATTGAAGCTATATATATATATATATATATATATACCTAGAAATGCGTTACAAATTTACGCTCAAACATTTTTAAAGGACCGTATAAAATGCATATCACACTGTATTTAAACTAACATAATTCACTTACGTACAAATTCAGTGTAAATTTTTTTTATATATTAATCGTTATTATTATATTATTATCACAATTATTACTAATTCCAAAAGTTTAAACACAAAAAAGACACAAACGTAGGTAGGTTTGAGGACAGGAGAAAAAGTGAACGAAATAAAGTGAAAAGAATGAATCATCGGCAGCAACGAACAATTTGAAATATCTCTCTCCGACGGGCCAAACGAAAGCTAACGAAATAGGAAACAAACGACTCTGAAATTTAATGTCAGACTCAAATGTTTTGACTCCAACGGAAAACCGACTCCGCAACGACTAAAAGAAGTTTTGAGTCTCTAAACTCCATCTCAAACAACAAATTTTGACGCACGAAAATTTTTGAAGCGACGCGACTCAGAATAATTTGGAAAATAATGGGCGCCATTTTGAATTTACATTTACAATGAATTTTTGCTTAATTTGATAAATACTCTAAAACGGGTAGCGAAACAGAATATCTACTAATTTCTTTATACGGAGAACGTGAAAACGATCGTAATTAGTCGAAAGAACACACGCACAAATTTTGAATTCCTATTTATCAGACACGAAAAAATATTGCATAAGCCTATTTTAAGAACGGAGTGCATGGGTTCGTATTATTAAATTGATAACAATTTAATAAGGTTAGCTGCCACCAAAATATGTCGTGAATACGTTTTATTATTTATTATACTTCATTATTTACTCTACTTTCTGCTTTCTATTGCATTTCTCTTTACACTCTCTTTACTCATTTCCACAATACTTTATAACGCGGGGGTAGGTAGCCGAGCTAGCAGAAAACCGTTAGCCTAATGCAAGGGGGGGGGGGTTCATTAACACTCTTTTTAACGCTTGTTAACACTTTATTTAATTCCGAAAATGGTTTACTTAAACGGGGAACGCGAGTGGGAGATTCAATTATAATAATTTTACGTCGGAGAGGGGCACAAAACAATTAATTTAATTTTAAGGTTACATGGCCCCCACCAAAACACCTTACGGGCCCAGCGCCGCCTGAATGACTGCCTCTTTTTGGGGGTAGTCCGCTCTCTGGGCCTCTGTTCAGGATTGCCAACTCTTCCAATTTTAAACAATTTCAATCTAACAAACATACTTTTTTGTAATTTCGCAATTATTAGTAAATGATTTATATTAAACATTATAATCTTAATTAAACAAAAATTAATATTCTTAACTAGGCATTACTACAATATATATATATACAGGGTGTAACAAAAGTCCGTTCTCATAGGGAAATAAGATATAACACAGCGGTTCTCAAAGTTTTTCTTCTTCTGTACCCCTTGAATTCTTTCACGGGATTTTCTGGATTTTCGAGAGAGATGAGAATTTTTACTTTCTTTACGACCGTGTGACTCGCGGCCGTTTGTTAATCATATATAAAATTAAGAGGGTTATATTTTCAGGACCCCTTCGCGTACCCCTTAATATTCCCTCGCGTACCCCAGTTTGAGAATCACTGATATAACAGAATTGAACGAGAAAATAGTTTTAACTATACATTACAGATAATACAATTAACTTACCAATTAATCAAGTGCTGTCAAATTAGGGCTTCGGGGCGGCCATTACACACAACCTCAACGTCCTATCCATCTGCCACGAAGATTCTCATCTAACCATTGTTTCAATGAACGAGCGAAATGCTGATGTGTACCATCTTGCTGAAACCAGAACTTTCGTCTCGCATCCAAAAACATTTCGTCAACGTACTTTTGCAAAATTTCCTCCAGAATGTTGTTCAAGTAAGAATCCTCGTTCATGGTTTCATCATAAATGTATGGTCCTACGATGGTTCCTCTATGAATTCCTGCCCACATCGTAATCCTGGGATCAACCTGAGACTGTGCATCTACATTGCCAATAACCTACTGTATACAGTGTTGCCACGTAATACATACCAACTCATCACAATCAATTCTGTTATATCTTATTTTCCTATGAGAACGGACTTTTGTTACACCCTGTATATATATATATATATATATACAGGGCCGGATCTAGAAGTTGCGAGGCCCTAGGCAGATCTAGAAATTGCGAGGCCCTAGGCCTATGTATATGAAAATATGGACTTAATTATCGGTACTATACCAGCAATATTAGAATCCCGCATAGACAGAACTATGCCAGCACTTAAAAATTAAACCAAACCAAAATAATCACGCATGGAAATTGTATAAGAAATATAAATAAACCATACAAATAAGTATAAATTATAATATGAATCAAGATTTGTATCGAAAATATAAGAGAATGATTTCTAAGATTTATATAATATTATAGGTAATAACTTTCCATAGTATACAAACGTTTTTCATATGTGATGTATAAGAGATGTTGACATTTCATTTTTTATAATAGTGAGCGATCGACTTATCAGGCTAAATATTAATGCTTTAATATTTGGTTCAGATGCTCCTTGAATATTACAGCAATGCTTTTCTACTTTTCTTCGAGCTAAACTCTTCAATTAATTGAGAATAATCTAATGAATTTGTTATATCGTTTTCTATTGATAACATAGCTAATGATTGCAATCTCGCTTGAGACATGGTGGAACGCAAATGTTTTAATAAGTTTGAGACGCGAGAAACTTCTTTCAGCCGAAGCAACAGTAACTGGGATGGTTAATACTATTCGAAGTGCAACATAAACATTAGGATAAATCTTACTTAGTTGTTTTTGCACTATATAAACAAGGGCATTTCCGAGATCTGTTTTCTCAGGTATAAACCTGCAAAGTACTTTAAGTTCTTCATAGAGTTCTAAATCATTAATATCACTTGAACAGAACGCGCAAAACGGCTTGAGCGAGGCCCCCTTTGGCGCGAGGCCCTAGGCGATCGCCTATAGCTAAATCCGGGCCTGTATATATATATATTAATATATATATATATATCAGATGTCCCCCCCCCCCCACCTCCCCACATTTCCATATTTCTAAATAAACATTCTAAGCTAAAAAAAAGAGGCATCTAAGGGGGTTCCAAAAAACCTTAGCCCCCCATTTGCAGCTTACATGTTTACTTATATCGAAATAGTTTTTAGTGATTATAAAAGTATATAAAATTCTTTATTTATTGCAGGTATTAAAATTACTCTAGCTGATAAAGTGATAATATAATGGCTTCTCAATTAATTGGTGATTCGGAGAGGCAACGTGTGATAGATCGCATACGAGCAATAACATTTCGGGAAGCTCGTGATGCTGGAGCCACCTTTATAACAAGTTCATGGGTTGCCAAAAAGTTGCGAAGAAGTGAGGACTTCGTCAAAAGAAATTGGAATAAAACTTTCGATGAATGTGAAATGGATACAACCAAATCTGGGCGCCCAAATTTTCCACTCTCTCAGGAAACAAAGGACATCATTGAAAGCGGTACACGTAAGCGGAAAAACAGCTGTGCTAAACTTTCTAGAGAGATCGAAGTGTTGAGAGGAAAGATCGTTAGTGGTGAGATCATTCGACTGTACCGTCATAGGCAAGGTTTAAAGCCTTGGCATGAACTTCCAAAGCCAAGAAAAACTCAACTTAACATCGATGACAGAATGTGGTTTGCACATTATCTTGAAGATTGGGATGTGGATGATTTCATGCATTTAGCTGTCTCCGATGAATTTTTTGTTTACGTAACACATCGGCCTAACTACCAAAATGATCGAGTGTGGGCCACAACACCAGATGAAATCGATGACAATGAACATTATCGCGAATTATTAAAAAGTCCAGACTGTGTTGGTGTGTTTTGTTTTGTTCACTGCAAAGAAGCTCATGTGTGTGCTGAAGCCAAATGGTTAGAGTTGGGATGGACAGTATTTTCGTGATATTATTCTATCCCAGCATGTCATTCCTTTTCTAAGAAACCCAAACAATGTTATGGATGTCGATCAGGTCACACTCCTGCACGATAAGGCCCCCTGCTTTAAGGTATTAGCCACTCAACAGTTGTTGCGGAACCATGAGATCGATTTCTTTGGAAATGAAGAATGGCCAGGAAATTCTCCTGACCTGAACGTCTGTGAACACATTGGATCAGTTATAAAGGACAAGGTTGAATGTCTCTTGTTTCAAGAACCTGCAGCAAATCGATTTTCGAAGGATACAATGACGCAACACATTGAAACTGTTTTAGCAAATTTTGCGTAACGATCAAGATCTATTCAAGTCACTTTTGGCAAGCTACCCAAAGCGAATTCAGGCTGTCTTGGAAGCAATGGCGGGAACACCAAGTTTTAATTGTTTCTCATTAAATGCAGGATTAAATTCTCTTTTGTAAGGTATGTTTAGTTTTACTGTACCTCTAATGGTTTAGGCCATGGGCGGGGGGGGGGGCTAAGGTTTATTGGAGCCCCGTAGACACAAAGACAACGCAATAGGTATGTAAAACATAGGAGTTCATTAACCTTAATTAAGGAACACGTAATCACTTTATTTTTAATAACACAATATTCAACTTTACTTAAATGGTGGACATAATTTTTGGAAATAGCTCAGCTGGGATGTTGTCGATTACCTCATAGACTTTGGTCTTTAGGTCTTCAAGTGTATTAGGCTCGGTAGAATAGATTCTGTCTTTTATGTAACCCCACAAAAAAAAAGTCAGGGGGTGTGAGGTCGGGTGAATATGGGGCCATTCCACTAGTTCATAAAGGGAGATTAGCGCCAGAAAAAAATGGTTCCTTAAAAAGTTGCGAATTTCACAAGCAGAGTGTGGAGGTACTCCATCCTCCTGAAACCAGCAATTTTGGGGTAATTCGGACCTAGTAAGGCCTTCTGTAGCCTTACTACGCTATATTCTATTAGTAGCGGTATCATCTTTTCTTAACTTCCACAAAATTAGGAAACGTTATTGCTTTAAGTATGAAATGGTAAAAGGAACGGTTTTAATATACAATATTTATTAGTTATTAAGTAATAAAAGATCAGAAATATATACTCGTAGGTATATAGGGAATAGAAACCCCAATCTGTTATCTTTCTGAAGAAGAAACCCCAGTAATAAAATATACATTCATTATAAAGTAGAGGGCAAATAAAAATAGGAGCACTTTTTGGGACACTCTATATATATATATATATATATATATATATATATATATATATTACTCTGTGGCAACTCAGCGTTGCTAATTAACATAAGATTTTCCTTTGTTTTAATTTAACATAAAGGTTTTATACGCAAAGTTATTATGAGGCTTTGGTTTTTTTATTTATTTATTTTTGCAAGTGTTAATTTAAGCCTTAAATAGTGTGTTGCTGCATAAGATCGATATTAGCTTGAAAGGGTTTTGGAAATTCTTAGCGAAGGGCCGGCTTGCATGTGGGAAATTGGCTTTCATCTTTTCATTCATGCAGTCACCCTATAGGTGTACACGAGTGTGCGTGGAAGTTGCACACGCAGTCACAGTGACAAGCTTTCCACCCGCACGTTACGCTTCTTTAAGTCACTATCCTTACGATTTTCAGGGCTTTATTATAGGCTGGACCTATATATGTATATGTGCAAATCCACAAGGAAAAAGAAAAATGATTCAAAGGCCTTTCTTGTATTCATATTTCTTTTTCCTTGTGGTTTGCATCATTCATTCATTTCACGTGTTTAATTGTGAAATTCATCCCATATACTGTGTGTATATATATATATATGCTATGGAGCCTATATATATAGGCTATGGAGCCTGTAACTGTAACATTTCAATCTACCTGATTACTGGATATATTTGATGCATTTGATACATTCCTACACTCGTATCTAAAACCACATTACATATTTTATATGAAAATTAACAGTGATTTAGGCACCTGAGGACTTATAACACTTTTAACTAATCCTTTTGGAAATATACACGCGAAAATAGTATTAGCATAAATGTATCGTTTTTCAAAGGAATTTTTTCATGAAACTTTCCTCGAAACTTTACTGATGTTTCAGGATACTTGATTTTCCCCAATACACTTTTTAGTTTGATAATTTCCGCATACGAGCTACGACGCTACGTCTCCCCTATTTCAGTTGAGTCACGTGACGTAGGGATCTTAAGTCGGAGACCTTCTTATATTGATTAGAATTTTTATTTTCTTTCTTGTTTATAGTGTTCCCGTTATCGTCTTCTCGTGTACTCTTTGTTCCCTCGTGTTCCGCTGTGGGGGGAGGGGGGCGCTGTTTTCATCTTCGGATATAAAAAGATTAAAAAATTGTTGTACGACATAAAGACGATCAAAGATTTCAACGATTTAAAGCAGAGTCGCATTCGGTGTAAAATAAGAGAAAAACAGTTTTCTTATATATAAAATGAAAATTGTAAATGAACGTGTGTTAAAATGATTGAAAAATAGTAATTCAGAAGTCTATAATAAAATAGATAACGCATATATATATAATATATATATATATATTATATATAATATATACATTATAACTGCAAACACGCAGTATAATTAACGTAAAGAACGACGCTTTGTATAGGAGAATTACCCGCGCAAGATGAGAGCGAAAGAACGAAACAAATGAAAAAAATGTGGTACCCACCCGGGAATCGAACCCGGGATCTTCCGATTGCCGGTCAGATATGATAACCACTACACCACAGGCCTCACCCAAACAAATGTCGTAATTCCTCTACATACGCGCAGAAACCAATGCCCCAAAGGGGCACCTCCCGCATGCCGTAACATTATATACAAACTGCAAACACGCAGTATAATTAACGTAAAGAACGACGCTTTGTATAGGAGAATTACCCGCGCAAGATGAGAGCGAAAGAACGAAACAAATGAAAAAATGAGGTACCCACCCGGGAATCGAACCCGGGATCTTCCGATTGCCGGTCAGATATGATAACCACTACACCACAGGCCTCACCCAAACAAATGTCGTAATTCCTCTACATACGCGCAGAAACCAATGCCCCAAAGGGGCACCTCCCGCATGCCGTAACATTATATACATTATAACTGCAAACACGCAGTATAATTAACGTAAAGAACGACGCTTTGTATAGGAGAATTAACCGCGCAACCTCATTTTTTCATTTGTTTCGTTCTTTCGTTCTCATCTTGCGCGGATAATTCTCCTATACAAAGCGTCGTTCTTTACGTTAATTATACTGCGTGTTTGCAGTTATAATGTATATAATGTTACGGCATGCGGAAGGTGCCCGTTTGGGGCATTGGTTTCTGCGCGTATGTAGAGGAATTACGACATTTGTTTGGGTGAGGCCTGTGGTGTGGTGGTTATCATATCTGACCGGCAATCGGAAGATCCCGGGTTCGATTCCCGGGTGGGTACCTCATTTTTTCATTTGTTTCGTTCTTTCGCTCTCATCTTGCGCGGATAATTCTCCTATACAAAGCATCGTTCTTTGATAATATATATATATATATATATTATATATATTATATATATATTATAATATGTTAAACGCAGACCGTGCATGGAACAAGGAACTCTTCTGGGAAATTACATCCACTATAATTCGAATACGTAATGATAAATGACAAATACTATAGTTTTTCTTTTTCATGATGTTAGTCCGATTCTGTCCCAAAGCTGGATCCTATCTGCTTTGCAGACAACTGGTGAGAGAAGCTATATTTTTGGGACCTCTTTGCGAGTGACCCGTTGCCCACGTCGGGCTAACAACATGAAAAAGAAAAAACTATAGTATTTGTCATTTATCTTTACTTATTCGAACTATAGTGGATGTAATTTCCCAGAAGAGTTCCTTGTTTCATGCACGGTCTGTGTTTAACATATAAGTTTCTCAGGGGGACCATTCTGAGTTTGTGTGTATATATATGTATATATATATATATATATATATACTTCTAAATTGTAATTTTTCCCAATTTTTGAAATTACAAAGCTAAAAACACATCAGCCACTCATTAGTCCCTCCAAATACTCGTAGAAAACGGGAACAGTAAATGTGGTGCAAACAAACACCGTTTTATAGTACAAACTTCGCACGCAAGATCTCATGGTCATCCATGTTGCAATCGAGCATGAAAAATAAATTAGTTTTCACAGGTCGTCGGATGTAAATGATTTTAAAATTTTGAGTTCACGCAGCACGGACCCAACTATGTGCAGTCCGTCCTCAATATTCCGAGGCGATAAAAATTTAGTTAAACAGAGACGCACGCCAATTTCAAGCATATCGGGTCCACGGGGGCCCTTAATACACGCTTCTACATTTCTATGTTAGGCGAGGACCCACGCCCCCATTTTACGCGAGTCCCCGCTCAGAATACTGAAATTTCATACCGAGGAATATTTCTGCTGTTCTGTATTTCAGTATTAACAATGCTTTCGGGTATTAATTATACCAAACAGAACCACAGGAATAGTTGAAACAACTGTTATAATGACAAGCAAAAGCGTATGTTGTTTACGATCATAACTGGAGTTATGGAGAAACTTATGATAAATTCATCATAATAAAATAAAATTATAATTTAATATTTAAATCCTGACAGTACAAGGAAAAGAAGTACCTCAAAAGGCCTTGCGGCCCGACAGTAGGATGTTTGTAGATAACAACTTCACTAAATTTCAAAATTAGATAGTACTTATCCATCCCTAAAAAAAAGATGGACAAGTAATATTTAATTTGGAAATTTCTTAAAAAATAGAATTTAAATTGAGTAACAAATGGGTCATTGGTTTGGCTGGTCGAATGTTTGCCAAAGTCAAACGGATAGGCTTAGATAAACTTTGACATTTTGTTATCAGATATCGGCGTGAAAAGTGAAGCAAAACTCTCAAAAGTACTTGTGGTTTAGTAAGATTCTTTTCCTTGAAATAATATGGTTTATTACACTAAATAGCACCACGTGCTTATCAAACATTGATAGTGAAAATGACATACTCGAGATTTTAAAGTATGTGACCCAACTCTCTCTCTCTCCAATCCACAGACGCTGCTTTACGTGTGAGATTAATGCGCTAAGCTTGTTGTTACTCCGCAGTTATCCATCCTGAAAAATAAATTTGCCTTCGAAAATAACTTTTACACATCGTTGCAGCAATTACTGGTCACTCCTGAAGGAGGTTGTTCCGGGCCACCTTGTGTAGGTGCGTTACTTCTTAATTTATCTTCATCACCATCTTCAGTATCAGCATTGACGGGCATTCAATATGCGTTTAAATGTACCCAGCAAGAAATGGGACCTTTATTAAATGTTATAAACGATTTAGCAACGTTTTATAAACATTTATTGACATTAATTGAACGTCCCATTTTTTGGTGGCCGTTTGAGGAAACTTCACAATACAAGTTGTTTCACACATTTCATACAGGTAACATAGGTCGTCTTCTTCTTAACACATCTTATACAAAAATAAGAGTATAACTGATACTGTATCTTGAATTCTGTTATACGATGTGTCATGATAAAAATTATAACACTGCCCATCACCAATTTTGCTGATTTAATTCTAACACCTGTTTTTAGGTAACTTTGGTGTGCTGATTTAAAAAATCACCTTAGTTTTTGCCTATCACGTCAGGTTTTCGAGCAATCAAATACGGATGTTTTGGAGATATCGCATTTTGGCAGGGTTATGCCCAATTTTTTTTCTTTTCAAAAAATAAGTTTTTACATACTCAGAATCAGTATGGAAAAGTAAACAATTGTGCAGGGAGTGAACTTTAATATACAATGGTAATATTGACACATAAAGTGATTAAAAGTGTTTAAATAAGCAAAAAATGAATCCATATTAAAGCAAGCACGGGACCAGTTTTCTTAACATTGTCTTTTTCTTGTTTTCTTACTTTTCAGTGCTGATAAATTTTCTCTTATAGGACTTCCTAGAATGAGAGATGTCAAGACAATCTCTTTGCAGGCTCCAGCAGTAGTCAGCCATCATATGGGTATCCCATCTTCCTTGGTATCGTTCTTCATCACTTTGATATCTTGGTGAAACCTTTCACCTTGCTCTTCACTAACATCACCAAGATTTTCTGGAAATTTATCCAGATGACTGTTGAGATAGTGAACTTTAATGCTCATGTTGCAACCCAACTGCTGAAAGTTTACAAGTAAATCCTTTACAAGATCTTTATAATTTTCAGACTTTTTGTTTCCTAGGAAACATGACGTCACGCTCACACCTGGGGAAATCACAGATACCCAAGATTTTAATATGTTGTACATGACCTTTAGATTTAATGCACAGATTTGCGTATTCCACAGATAAAATTTTAACAGCAAAACAGCTGTTAACAGGTCTCAAAAATCATCAATTTTGATAAGCGCCCTTCATGGATCACCCAAAATAGGCATATTGCATTGCACGAAAACCTGATGTGATGGACAAAATCTAAGGTGATTTTTGAAATCAGCACATCAATATTATCCAGAAACAGGTCTTAGAATTAAATCAGCAGCAAAAAGTTTTTTTTTGTTGGGCAGTGTTATTTTACATTTATATCCCAGAATTTAAATTTTGGGATACAAGTTAATTTGGGATATATATATAAGTTTATTTTATTCTTTTGAAACAAAATAAACTGCTCCTTTTTATTTATTTGCGTAAGTTAAGGATAGATCACACATGATATCTTTATCGCTCTTCTTCACGCAATGACCAGAGGTCACATCGCGGTTTCCAGATAAAACGGAAAGCTCTCACAACACACACACACATACACACACGCGCGCGCGCGCTCGCATTCGTGTGACTACATTTATATATCTTACTTTCAGTTATATTCACTCTACCGGTGAGGCTCTGGTTCGCTCCCAGCCGCTGCCATCGGGTGGGATTGAGCCGGCCATTTACCCTGTTTCTGCTCTGGCTAAGGTAACCCTCGGGGCACACTCACCCCCACGTAGTGGGGAAATGAACTTCCTGGCTGCTACTTTTTACCTTTTAAATAAGAAACTATAATAACACAGGCCTGCGAATGAGAACTTTGTAAAAGTTGTTTTCTTACTAATAACTGATTTTATATAATTCAACTACTCTGATTTCGAATAAGGTGTCCTTTTTTTTCCTATCACGTAAGGATTTTCTGCAAACTGGAAGGAAAAAACAACAACATAAATAAATATTATTTATTTCAATTTACATTAGGTACCTATTTCGCTTTGTTATACTAATTACAAATGCAAACAACTTTAAAAAGAAAGAAGACTATTAACGTCAATTACATATTTATCTTTATTTGTCGTGAGTTTTCTCGTGAGATCTATGCCTTTTAGTCTCGAATGTACGCGCTGTTCCTTTTCTTTTATGTAATAATTCTGGAGTATCCCGTTTTAACATCCAGCAGTAATCAGCCATCATGCTGATGTCCCACCTTCCCTGATATCTCTTGTCTTGGTGAAACCAAGCATTTATAAGCATTTATAACAAACAATTTGTCCTACGTACACTTTTACTCCGGACATGACACCTCCATCAAGAAAGCCATATTTTCTTCAATGTTTCTCCGCGTTCTTAGGATCGCCAGTCCGGAATATATGGCTGCCGAATTAGAAAAAATCAACAGTATTGGAAGTGATTTGTTACCCACCTGCTTTTTTGGAATCTTGTCTTAACAAGGCACGATGAACTTTCTATCGTGTGAATAATAAACCCTCGCACTTTGTCGAAGAATATTTTAATACTTCCATTTTTCCAGGCTTTTTAGGCATTGCTAAATGTACTTAAACTTTTGAATATTAATGTAGTATTTTCATATGACAATATTGCGAAGAATATCATAGTAAAAATAGCCCTACCAATAATTCAGGCATTATCTATAAAATTGGTTGTAAACAATGTGATTCCTTTTATATTGGACAGACGGAAAAGGATTTGCACACGTGTAAAACAGCATCAATATTCCGTTAGAACTGGACAGTCGTCCAGTGCCCTTTTCGTCCATTTGACAGAGTTATCCCACTAAATTGATTGAAATAATGCTTTAATTTTGTTTCACTCAAGCAACATTGTTAATAGAAATATTCTTGAGTCTGCCATTATTCAACTTATAAATAATTTTAACATTAGCCAGAGTCTTTTTTCGCTTGATCCTGTTGTTTTGAATTCGTTCAGAACGGATTTAGATAAGAGAGGCAAAGTGCTAAAACTCTGGTAGTTTTTCCTTATAAATTTGTATGCTCTTCCTACAATTTGTATTTTTCTTTTTTCTTTTTCTTTTTTTTTGTGACCTATATATAGTCTCGAACTTGTTATTTATTTCACTGTTCCTGAGGATGTCATTAGACGAAAGCGCTTGAGCACCATTCTGTGTTTCCTTTTTCCCTCGTGGTTATTTTCATCATAAATATTATTATTTACGTGTTACTTTCGTGAAATAATTTTCATATATATATATATACCTCTACCATCTCTACCATCCATGATGACTTTATGTACCATGCGTCATCAGCAGTAGACTTGTCAGATGAATTAATGTACAGTAGGCCTTTTGGTGGTGTTGCTTTCTTATTAAGGAAAAATTTGTCAAAACATATAAGATTTTAACAAGCGATAATGTAAGGTTGTTAGGCATTGAATTTACAAGTGAACAATGATTGCATATTAATTGTAAACTGCTATTTACCATACAACAACGGCAGTAATATAGATGAATACACTGATTTGGTGTACAAAATTAAGTCATTATCAGATAACCCCAAATATTCTCACCTATAATAATGGGGGACTTTAACGCACATGTGAACTCGGAATTCTTTGTAGAATTGGGTAACATGTGCGAGTCGGCCAATTTAAGTATAAGTGATGTAGATGTATTAGGGGTAGCCAGTGGTAATTTTACATACGTTAGCGATATGAGTGGTACCACCAGGTGGATTGATCATTGTCTCGCTAGTAATAATCTAAAGGATCGAATTGTTAGAGTTCATATTTTGCATGATTTCCTTCTTTCTGATCATAGACCATTAGAAATATTAATTAACGTTACCAATTTATGCGCAACACGACTTAACAAGAAAATAGTAAGAAGATAATCGCGTCGATTGGTCCAATGTTAATATGCAGCAGAGAATAGAATACAAGACAGAACATGTCACCTCTTTAATAATTTTAGAAATTTTGCACCTTGCCTGTAATAATCCTTGCTCAAATGATTCTCACTGTAAACTCATAGATAGGTATTATAGTAAGATAATATCCCTGTTAAGAGAAGCAGGAAGCCCCCTGATTAAATCTTACAACTATCATACTAAGGTTATTCCTCGATGGAATGATTTTATTGCCCCCCTGAAGAGGGAATCGAAAGACGCCTATGATTTGTGGTGCTTTCATGTAGACCCACATTAGGACCAGTATACATGAATATGTGCAGAAGTCGGGGTCAGTATAAGGCGGCCATAAGGCGATGTAAACAGGAAGAAGAGTCTATTCGAGCATCAAAAGCCTGTGAAGCTCGCATAAATAACGATAATAACAAATTTTGGAAATTTGTTAAGAATCAAACGGGTGTCAAAAATTTCCTCCCTCCGACAATCGATGGGGTGTCGGGGGAGGATGAAATTGCAAAGCTGTGGAAAAGCCACTACTCTAACATTCTTAACAGTGTGAGTAGGGATAATCTTAAGATAGATTGCAGCGAAACGACTGTGGGAGGGACAAGGGAAAATATTTTTATATCATTTTCTGAAGTAAAGAGATTAATTAAAGAGTTAAAGACTGGTTCTGCGTCAGGGGTAGATGACTTATCGAATGAGCACTTAAAATATGCAAATGACGTAGTATGTCTGCATATATCATTGCTCCTATCAGCCATGCTTGCTCATAGTTATATCCCTGCAGAGTTCATGAGGGTATATATCTTGCCCCTGGTCAAAAATAAGTACGGAGACATTCTGTCCAGCAATAATTACAGGCCTATTGCTGTCGCTTCCTGCTTCTCGAAACTACTAGAAAAACTCTTGTTACTCCGATTAAATGATTTCCTATGGACATCTAATCAGTTTGGCTTTAAAAGGTCCCACTCAACTGACCTGTGTATCTATGTACTTAAAGAAATAATATCTAAATACATTGACAGTAATTCAACCATTTATAGCTGTTTCCTTGATATAAGTAAGGCATATGATAGGGTGAACCACAATATTTTATTTGCAAAACTAGAAGACAGGAAGGTTCCCATGTACATATTAAATTTATTGAAATTTTGGTATTCCCACCAATCTTTCACTGTTAGGTGGGGCAATGTACTATCCGAGTGTTTTGGCTCCTCTTGCCAGGTGAGACAAGGCTCCTTGCTTTCCCCTATGCTGTTTAATGTGTATATTGACGGATTAATTGCTTCACTTAATGAGGCAACAGTGGGATGTTGTATAGATAACACAAGGATAAATAATTTAGTTTATGCCGATGATATGGTGTTAATAAGTCCCTCTGTTAAAGGTCTGGATCGGCTACTAAATGTCTGCGAAGTGTATTCGCAGAAACATGATATTCTTTTTAATGTTACAAAAACTAAGGTTATGCAATTTCATCCTGAAAGCTGTAATCAACCAGCTGATATAAGGTTTAAAATGAATGGTGAAGTAATTGAGGAAGTACAAGCGTTTAAGTATTTGGGTCAAACTATTACCAGCTCCTTGAGTGATGACTCGGATATAAGAAAACAATCTCGAAGCCTGTGTGCTAAAGCGAATATGACCATAAGGAACTTTCGTTTCTGTACAAGTGAAGCTAAAGACACACTCTTTCGTACTTTCTGCAGTAATATATACGGTCAGCAACTCTGGGTGAACTATAAAAAAGGTTCTGGCAGAACCCTAAATTTGCTGTACAACAGGTCCTTTAGACTCTTACATAAATTACCCCCAAGATGCTCAGCTTCGCAAATGTTTGCTACCCGCAATGTCCCGAGCTTCCCGGAGGTAACAAGACCTGCTCAACACAGTCTAATGCAAAGAATTAAAAAATCAACCAACCCGATCATCCAAGCTATCCATGAGTCCTACCACTTATCCTCTAAGCTATGGACTTCTTGGTACGAAAACGTCTGTCTGTAGCTCCACTTAACTTCGACAGTGCAGTATTATTTCTAATCAATTGTATATATTTCTATCTTTAGTATATGAACTGTCATTGTATTAATAATATTTGTCATATGGACTATAGTCTGCCAATAAACCTTTTCATTTCATTTCATATATATATATATATATATATATATATATATATATATATATATATATATATATATATATATATACTATCAGTATATATATATATTATAATATATTATGCTGATGAGTCTAACACTAGAACTTCAAATACGAAATTAATTAAATACTCCAATACTGTATTACAAAAATGCAAAACTACGATCGAATGTCGCTCCATAAAATGTTACATTGTTTAATCGAGTGAAAGACGAAGCAAAGTCTGAACTGAAGAAATTTTAAGATATGAAATTTTCAGCATCAATAATTAACGTATAAAATTATTAATTATGTAAATATTTTGTCATTCACTGGTTCCTTGACTTTTACAAACTGCAATCTCTTAGAGAGAGAGAGAGAGAGAGAGAGAGAGAGAGAGAGAGAGGAGAGAGAGAGAGAGAGAGAGACTCGTTATTTCGTTATTTACGATTGGAAAATGATGCAGAAACTAGTCTCTAATCTTACTTTGAACCCTATAACCACTCAAACAACAGTAGAAAGTAGGAAAAGAATAATAATATGTCGTGTTCCCAAATTGAAGGCTAAAAGGGATCATCTTCAACCCTGAAGGAAAATAGCCTTCTTACATTTGTGTAGCGTTCTTCATCATAACTTTACATTAGAAAGTTTACAGCTTGATCATAAAGTGAAACAGAATCGAGTACATTTTTCACTTCATTCATTTGGATCTAATTAGTGATCGTTAAGAGATGATTTTTCTCATATACTACTTACTGTACATCGTGGGATAAACAGTGCGTAATGTATAACGTATATGCCTTTATTTAAGGAACTGAATGCTTCTTCCTACACCAAATGATTTCACCTTTAGTTTCAAATTTTTCTACTTAGTAACTGGAAAGTAACTCATTTATCATACTTTAGAGAAGTGATTCGAACTCCAATTCAGTTACTTCAGAAGCAAAGTAATTAGGTTGTAATTTTATTTTTGAAGGCAGTACTTAAAATTGTAATTTAATTACTTTTAAAACATATTTTTTGCAACACTGACATATATACATTATATATATATGGGCCTCGGTGGTGTAGTGGTTAGCATCGCTGACTACGAATCCATCAGCCCTGAGTTCGAGACCCGGTGACGGCAGCCGGCACTCAGCAAAACCCAGCTGTTCATCCTTCTACACAATAAAGAAAGTGGTTGGTAGATAAATGGGTGGCCTAGTGGTTAAGACGCTGGGCTGCTGGTGGGGCGTGGTTCGGATTCCACCTTAAACTGTAGGTCTAAGGAGTGAAAAGCTTGACCTTCGTCAGAATGAACAATTCGGGGGAAGCTAACCAAAGGTTATATATATATATATCCTAAAAACACTGCTTCACACATTTTTACGTTGTTGAGTTTTCATAGAGAAAACGTAAACTTAAGGCGATAACCGATGTATGTATGTTCAATGTTCATACAATACAATACATACATACATACATACGGTGCAAAACTTCAGCCTTAAAAGTGACATTACTTTCTTATTGCAATTATAAGATTTGCATGTTTTCATTTAAATATTAATCTATCGATCCCTTCTCACTTAGAACTATTTCCAATTGCATTCATGGTTCGAACGAAAGTGGGATGGCATTTGAGAATTCTAAATTTGATAAAAAAGTTTCCGATTTGGGAAAGATCAAAATGAAGGTTGTGACGCAGTTCGAGGACCGACCGAAAATGGAAATGAAATTGATGGCTAACATATATAATTAATATTGCACATTTTTTATATGCAATTGTTTTCATAAGTTACGCACAGCCACAGTAAAATATTCACTTCATGGACATAGGCTTATAGCAACTAGGTAGGCCTCACTTTAAAGCTTGAAATAGCTCTTTCAATTTAATAAATAATTATGCCAACGTTATAACTTATAAGTAAAAATCTGAGGCACGCTCGTAGGGGACTGTGCCACGGGATCAAAGATGAGTTTAAAAAATGTAAAAGTTTTTAAATGTTTGAATATCTGGTTTTGAATATGAAGGTAGACATGATGCTTATTGCGCTCACATAAAGTACGTTAGCCTCTTGTGTCACACCAGGGAAGGGTTGCCAGACGTCCCGCATTCTGCGGAACAGTCCCGCATTTGATCCAAAAATCCCGCGTCCCGCTTTGTATTCAAAATGTTCCGCAAAAAATATTTTTTAAGCAAATTTTTTCAGGATGAATTGATTTAGAATTTTCTAAAATTATGTAGGATCCTGTAGAATTCTGTAGAGTAATGTTGAATGTTCGCGAACAGCCTAGAAATTACATAACGCTTATAAAATTTTGTGTTTGGCCACGAGTTGGCAGTTTTTCGGCTGTAGTTATATTGTAAGCTTTGAATTAGTGTGAATCCTGCAATTGCTTGACCATACAACTTGAGATTGTGTAATTCAAATAAAATCTGTATGTCTACTTTTTATAAGAAATCGTTCAGGTGTAAATTGCTGCATTTGTGTGAAAGTTTTTGCGTGAAAGAGGAACATACACAGTTATTACACACACACACACACACACACACTTGATTTTATTGATAAGATTTAGACTATTTTATTTTTTTAATTAATATTTACAATCATGTTTTTTTTACTTATTATTATAATAACAAAGGTATGTTTAGAGATTCCAAAGTTGCTGTTAAATTTTCTTGTGGACGGACAAAGCTGTCATCGATCATCACAAACGTTTTGACTCCACACTCTAAGGAGCTTGTACTTAAATCCTTGAGTGGTAATCATGCATTTTCTCTTTGTACTGATGCTCCCAACAAAAGGAACAGAGTAAAATCCTTCCCGTTAGTTCTATGATATTTTGATACTTCACAAGGAATCAGGACGTCCTTATTATCGTTCATTTCTTTGGATTCCGAGGTCTCAGCGAAAATCTTTGCAGCAGTTCAGCAAAGGTTAGAAACAAATGGATTGTCGCTCAAGCAAGTGGTGGCTTATGGAGCAGATAATACCAATATAAACTATGAGAGTAAAAGTAGTGTCTTCACAGCATTGCAGAGCCATAATTAATCAACACCTCGTCAAAGCTGGTTGTAACTTGCACAAAATACACAATGCTATTAAAACAGCGTGTAACTGTCTAAAGTCTGATATAGAGGCAATCATCATAAAAATTTTCAACGAGTTCAGCTCTTCCACTAAAAAAACCGCCGAACTAAAGGAATTTTTCAATTGGTTGGAGACCGATCGGTCTGAATTGTTGCGCCATGTGCCCACCCGATGGCTCTCTTTATTAACAGCAATAGAAAGATTGGTGTCTTCTTTCGAGCCTGTTAAAGCTTATTGTTTTAAGCCGACAGAGTGTGCCACCCACTTTAAAAATGTTTTTGAGGATGAGCTTGGAAAAGCCTATCTAGGATTTGTAATGAACATTTGCACCGATATTCAGCCAGCATTGAAAAAACTTGAAACAAATGAAATGATAATTGTTGAGTTCTACACAATCATGAGTAATATTCTACAAGTGTTACGTGAGAAAAAGGCTGAAAAATTTTATGGATTCTTGGCTCGGCAATTGATACAGAAATGCGATAATGAATCAGCAGTTAAATGATTCGAGATTGATTGTCAAAGTTTCCTCGATGCAGCAATCAATTATTTGGAGAAATGGTTCGACTTCGAGGATAGAAAACTTCAAGCCATAAGCTACTTAGATTTGAAGAAAGTCCCAAAATTTGAAGAAATTGTGGAACTCGTTCAGCTGTTCCAAATTGAAGTGAATGGTGATCTACTTTTCAACGAATTCATCTTTTTAAAAAGATTCATTGTAGAATTGAACGATAGCGATAAGTCGTTAACTCTGGATCAACGATGGGTACTTTTGTTCAAGACCTTTCTATCTCCAAACCTTGCAAAAATTCTGGGGCATATATTTTCCATTCCTCATTCCAACGCTGCCTGAAAGAATTTTCAGCTTGATGACAACCAACTATAGGAAAGAGAGAAATCGGTTGCTCATCAAAAACTTAGAATCAGAACTCATGATTAAAGAAAATTTTTCTAAGACTTACAAGGAATTTCAGTTATACTTGAAGTCAGAAGATGGAGCTAAAATTTTGAAGAACATTAAAAGTTCAGAAAAATAATGACATGTCATAATGTAATTAGTAAAGCGATGTATACTACAATATTTAATATGCTATGATAATTTCAATGTTATTTACGATATTTCAGTATTATGTATAATACTTTCAATATTATTCACGATGTTTAATTGTTAAGTATTATTTTAATAAAATTTTTCTAATTTTGTTTTTTTTGTAACCGTTGAAGAAATCTAGTTTCAATTTGAAAAAAAATTGGTCTTAAAAAAAAAAAATATGTTTGTCCCGCATAGGCATTTCAAAAATCTGGCAACCCTAGATTCCGGGCTGTTCTTCCATTTCCTCCCCATTCTGACTTAATTATACCTGAAATTAGAATATCTTCCAAACATGTTTGTCCTGCCCTATTTGGGCTCAACTCTAGGAAGGCGTATGGTCCTGATGAGTTCCCTCCTGTTGTTCTCAAGAACTATGCTTCTCTTCTGTGTTGACACCCTGCTCAGGCAAACTCTTTCGTCTTTGTCTTTTATTTGGTATTTTTTCTTTCTGCTGGAAGTTTGCTTTCATTCAGCCTGTCCCAAAGAGGGGTGACCGCTCCCAACCCTCCAACTATCATCCAATCGCTTTGATCTCTTGCCTTTCTAATCTATCCTTAACAGGAAGATTCATAAACACCTCTCTTCTCACAATCTTCTTTCAGATCGTCAGTATGGGTTCCGCAAGGAACGCTCTACTAGCGACCTTCTTGCATATCCCTCTGACTCTTGGTTAGCCTCCTTTTGGGATTTCGGTGAAACCTTTGTTATTGCGTTAGACATATCAAAAGCTTTCCATAGAGTCTGGCACAAATCTTTAATTTCCAAACTGACTTCCTTCGGTTTCTATTCTGCTATCTGTGTCTTCATCTCTGATTTCCTTTCTGGCCGATCTATAGCTGCGTTTGTAGTTGGCCACTGTTCTTCTCCTAAAGCTATTAATAGTGGTATTCCTCAGGGCTCTGTCCTGTCCCCCTCTTTTTTTCTTTTATTTGCTAATGATCTATTAAGTCGCACTTTTTGTCCTATCCACTCTTAAGCCGGTGAGTCCACCCTTCAGTCCAGAGGCGTCGTGCACAAAAAAAAATTGGGGGGGGGCCGAAGCCTTAAGACCTTGGGCATATATCCTGGGGGATGGCCAATATAATCATCCCTCTACGATCCATGTAATTCAGAAATTTTTCCAAGAAGCCCTCGTTTTATATCATTCATTATCAATCCATTATCCAGCTAATAAATCCAACTATTATCATATAATGCCAGCACACACGTTCTATTTCTGAACTTCTATTTGCAATTTTACTTAGTACTTTGTGTAAGCCTACTCGTACACTTACTGTCAATGTCCTCATTGCAATCGAAGCAGCTGGTACGTAGCCTACCGCAATCGGCCGATTCGGCTGGGTCAAAGCATAGTGTTTAAACTTTCATTTTCCTCAAAAAATTTGGGGGGGGGCAGGGCACCTCGGGCCCTATAGGCCTGACGCCACTGCGGCCTTAACTTCAACCCCTTCACATAACGTCCCTCTCAACAGTTACTCCATGCTTCCCGAGAGACGGCTATGCCGCACTGACCTCTGATCTTCCTGCTATCTCTGATGGGCAGAGTAAACCTTCTGGCTTTCAATGCCTCAAAACCCAGTTTCTTCATTTGTCTATTCGTCATAATCTATCCGACTATCCCCTTACTTTCAACAATACACAACTCATTCCTTCCTCTTCTCTTAACATTCTTGGTGTTTCCATTTCTCGTGATCTTTCGTGGAAAGATCACATATACCCTCTTTCCAAAATAGCTTCAAATAGGTTAGGCGTGCTGTGCCGCCTCCGCAGTTTCTACAGCCTCGCTTAATTGCTTTCTCTGTATAAGGGTCTTGTCCGCCCCTGTATGAAGTACGCTTCTCGTGTGTGGGGTGGTTCAACCCACATAGCTCTACTTGACCGGGTGGAATCAAAGGTTTTTCGTTTCATCAATTCTCCGCCTCTTACTGACTGTATACAATCCCTCTCTCTTCGCCGCAATGTTGCTTTACTCCCACTTTACTATCGATATTATAATGGATATTGCTCTTCTGAACTCTCTAACTGTATACCTCCTCCTTTAAGGGGCATATAAAGTGATAGAGTTTACACACATTTTCATCCCTTTCCTGTTCAACTACCCAACACAAGGGTTAATTGATATTCTCAATCTTTCATCTACTCAACCGGTCAACTCTGAAACAACCTTCCTCACTCTATCTTTCCCTCTGCCTATGACATCCACTCTTTTGAACGCAGAGTGTCCAGGCATCTCGAAAACTTTGAACCTTGACTTTGGCTCTCTTCTTCTCCTTCTATGGGAGTGTGGCGTTTTTACGAGCATTTGTCCTAGGCCCCTCTTTCCTGCATAATATATATATATATATATATATACGGAGCTCCAATAAACCTTAGCCCCCCCGCCCATGGCCTAAACCATTAGAGGTACAGTAAAACTAAACATACCTTATAAAAGAGAATTTAATCCTGCATTTAATGAGAAACAATTAAAACTTGGTGTTCCCGCCATTGGCTTCCAAGACAGCCTGAATTCGCTTTGGGTACCTTGCCAAAAGTGACGTGAATAGATCTTGATCGTTACGCAAATTTTCTAAAACAGTTTTAATGTGTTGCGTCATTGTATCCTTCGAAAATCGATTTGCTGCAGGTTCTTGAAACAAGAGACATTCAACCTTGTCCTTTAAAGGTGGGCAGTTGCGGCGCAACTTGCGGCGCAACATTTTTGGTTGCGCTTGCGCTTGCGACGCAACTTTTTGAAAAGGGTTGCTCTTGCGCGTGCGGCGCAACTATTTCAGCAGAGTTGCGGTTGCGGCTGCGGCGCTACAAAAATCGTTGCGCGTGCCCACCACTGCAGATATACGTTAAATGCAAAGGTGGGCAGTTGCGCCCCAAAAAGTTGCGGCGCAACTTGCGGCGCAACATTTTTGGTTGCGCTTGCGCTTGCGGCGCAACTTTTTGAAAAGGGTTGCGCTTGCGCGTGCGGCGCAACTATTTCAGCAGAGTTGCGGTTGCGGTTGCGGCGCTACAAAAATCGTTGCGCGTGCCCACCACTGGTCCTTTATAACTGATCCAATGTGTTCACAGACGTTCAGGTCAGGAGAATTTCCTGGCCATTCTTCATTTCCAAAGAAATCGATCTCATAGTTCCGCAACAACTGTTGAGTAGCTAATGCCTTAAAGCAGGGGGCCTTATCGTGCGGAAGTGTGACCTGATCGACATCCATAACATTGTTTGGGTTTCTTAGAAAAGGAATGACATGCTGGGATAGAATAATATCACGAAAATACTGTCCATTCCAACTCTGACCATTTGGCTTCAGCACCCACATGAGCTTCTTTGCAGTGAACAAAACAAACACACCAACACAGTCTGGACTTTTTAATAATTCGCGATAATGTTCATTGTCATCGATTTCATCCGGTGTTGTGGCCCACACTCGATCATTTTGGTAGTTAGGCCGACGTGTTACGTAAACAAAAAATTCATCGGAGACAGCTAAATGCATGAAATCATCCACATCCCAATCTTCAAGATAATGGGCAAACCACATTCTGTCATCGATGTTAAGTTGAGTTTTTCTTGGCTTTCGAAGTTCATGCCAAGGCTTTAAACCTTGCCTATGACGGTACAGTCGAATGATCTCACCACTAACGATCTTTCCTCTCAACACTTCGATCTCTCTAGAAAGTTTAGCACAGCTGTTTTTCCGCTTACGCGTACCGCTTTCAATGATGTCCTTTGTTTCCTGAGAGAGTGGCAAATTTGGGCGCCCAGATTTGGTTGTATCCATTTCACATTCATCCAAAGTTTTATTCCAATTTCTTTTGACGAAGTCCTCACTTCTTCGCAACTTTTTGGCAGCCCATGAACGTGTTATAAAGGTGGCTCCAGCATCACGAGCTTCCCGAAATGTTATTGCTCGTATGCGATCTATCACACGTTGCCTCTCCGAATCACCAATTAATTGAGAAGCCATTATATTATCACTTTATCAGCTAGAGTAATTTTAATACCTGCAATAAATAAAGAATTTTATATATTTTTATAATCACTAAAAACTATTTCGATATAAGTAAACATGTAAGTTGCAAATGGGGGGGCTAAGGTTTTTTGGAACCCCTTATATATATATATATATATATATATATATATATATATATATATATATATATATATATATATATGGTAAAATTGTTGTGCGAATGAATGAAGTTCATTCAGTACATACAGTATATTACAAATGTAAATGCAGTAGGTCATGCTGGTCATAAAGTCTACGGTACTTGGCACCCACGTTTCATTACAATCACTCAACAACTACGTCACCGTTTTTGGACACTTACTGGATCCCCACCCCTACCCCTAGTGATCGTTTGTATGGTCCGACGTTACACCCCTAATTAACTACGTGGCCTTTTGCGCACCCCCCCCCCTTTTCCCCCTGTAAAAATGTTGGTTTTCTGCGTTTGGTTTTCTGGACTTCTACAAAAATGTTTGTGTACGTTTATCAGCGCCTGCAACGCCATCTGTACCCTTCCATGAAAAACATTCCCAACCTTTAATATGGCGGTCTAGTACTTGAACTAGAACTTCCATCGGGAACACCAGTGATCCCAAATTATTCTAGGGATGAAATCTGGGAGGAGGATGAGTGATGTTATATAATATACGAGTGATGCAATATACTCTTATATAATATATATGTTTCCTTAAAGGAGGAGGCATGCAGTTAGAGAGTTCAGAAGAGCAGTGCCCATTATAATAGCTATATTAAAAAGAAAGAGTAAGGCAACATTGCGGCGAAGAGAGATGGATTATAGACAGTCAGTAAGAGGCGGGGAATTGAGGAAATGAAAAACCTTTGATTCCACCTGGTTAAGTAGAGCTGGGCTGAGAAGCGTATTCCATACAGGGGCGGATAAGACCTTTGTACAGAGGCAGCAACTGAGTGGAGATGAAGAAACTGCGGAGTTAGTACAGCACACCTAACCTCTTAGAAGCTGTTTTAGAAAGAGAGTATATGTGATCTTTCCACGAAAGATCACGACAAAAGGAAACGCCAACAATGTTAATAGAAGAGGAAGGATTGAGTCGTGTATTGTTGACAGTAAGGGGATAGTCGTTTGGAAGATTATGACGAATAGACAAATGAAAGAACCGAGTTTTTGGGGCATTGAAAGCCAGAAGGTTTTCTCTGCCCGATCAGAGATAGTAGAAAGAACAGAAGTCAAGTGCATCACAGCCGTCCCACGCGAAGCATGGAGTACCTGTTGAGAGGGACCCTTTGTAAAGCGAGTGGAGAAGTGAAGAGTGAAATCATCGGCATAGGAATGGATAGGACAGGACAGTGGTGGGCGCGGTACCAAAATTTGGGGGTGCGTTACGCGGTACTGCGGTACCTCAGCATGCCCAGTGCGTTACGCGGTACTGCGGTACTTTTTCAGGTCCCCCTGGTGCGTTCCGCGGTACTGCGGTACTGCGGTACTGCACACAAGAACAACACAAGTAATAGCACATATTTTCAGAAATTGCATATCGGCGATTTCGCACCTGAACTTTCTGCCATAATGGCTAAAAATCGATCTTTGTCACAGAAATGTAACACACGTGCAACCGGCTCAAAAGCAAGCACTGCACTGAGGCGTTGTGATAGGATGGCAACGTAACATGTTCTGAACGAAAACTTAACGTGTCTAGAGTTAGGCTGATGCAACACACGCAGCATTCGTCTTACTGTACTCCTGTAATAAGGTTTACTTCAAAAAAAGTGTTAATTTTTTGAAAAGTCGTGTTTGTCGGTACCGCGGAAAGTACCGCGGGAAATTTGAATGCGGTAGCGGTACTGCTGTACTTTCAGCGATCCTTTGCGGTACTGCGTTATGCGGTACCGGTTTGGTAGTGCGGTAGTACCGCAGTACCGCAGTACCGCAAAAAATACCGCAAGTGCCCAGCTTTGGGACAGGAAGTGTGACTCAATAGATCATTGACAAATAAAAGGAAAAGAGTGGGTGACAGGACAGAGAAACACCACTATTAATAGCTTTAAGAGAAGAACAGTGGCCTCTACAACCACAGCTATAGATCGGCCAGAAAGTAAATCAGAGATGAAGGCACAGATAGAAGAATAGAAACCGAAGGAAGGCAGTTTGGAAATTACCGATTCGTGCCAGACTCCATCAAAAGCTTTTGATATGTCTTGCGTAAGAGCAAAGAAATCAAAGCAGTTGGATGATTGTTGGAGGGTTGAGAGCGGTCACCCTTCTTTGGGACAGGCTGAGTGAAAGCGAACTTCCAACAGGAAGCAAAAGTAACAGATCAAAGACAACGACGAAAGAGTTTCCCTAGGCAGAGTGTCAGCACGGTAGCACAATTCTTGAAAACAACAAGAGGGGCCCCATCGGGACCACCCTATGCCTTCCGAGAGTTGAGCCCAGATATCTGAAATCAGAATTGTATAGAAAAAAAATATATTAAAAAAATATTGTAAAACTCTCTCACTTATATTCTTTTACTGAATAAAGTTTTTTAGTTTGTTTGTACTAACAGAAATTACCTTTAACATCGCTGATGTATTTTGAGTATTGATAATGAATTAATTAACATTTGTCAAGATTTGTGAAGTTCCTCAGAAAGATTTGGTTTAATTATTATTATTATTATTTGCTATATTATTTTAATATGTCATATCTAATATACTATTTCAGAAATGAAGCCTTATATATATATATATATATATATATATATATATGTAACAGTTTTTTTGCGCACACCTACAGGTCGCTACAATTGGTGTAGAACAATGCGGTTTTCACCATTCGATGCGTCTTTTTATTGTGCAGTGCCCATGCTAAAAAAAAATTCCCTAACATAAATCCTGCCCCCCCCCCTTTTAGGGGTACAGTTCTTCCCATTTCTTCATTTTTAATCTAATTTTGGCACAAAATGGGGGAGGGGTGGGGTAATGGGGGAGGGGGTGGGGTTAATGGGGAAACTCAGAAAAATAGATGCGATATATATATGTAACCAAAAAAAAATTAAAGTAATCCTTTGCAAGGTGCCAGCCCCCTTCAAAAAAATTAAAGTAAATCCTTTGCAAGGTGCCAGCCCCCTTCCCCCTTGGGGGTAATGGGGGAAGGGTGGGGGTAAATGGGAGAGAGGTGGGGTAATGGGGGAGGGGGTGGGGTTAATGGGGAAACTCAGAAAAAAATTGGTCGGGTAAATGGAGGAGAGGGGTGGGGGAGGGTATTGGGGGAGGGGTGGGGTAATGGGGGAGGGGGTGGGGTTAATGGGGAAACTCAGAAAAAAAAATGATAACCAACATCGATTCCGGTCAGGAAGATCATGCTTATCACAACTAATGGAACACTATAACAATATTGATGCACTCGAAACAATGAAAACTATGATTTGGCGGGCCGCAGGCCCCCAATTACTGTCGGTTCAGTTATTTGGTCAATAAACTATAGAAATGAACGCAGTCATGAAAATCTTAGGCTTCAAATCCGAGCTCATTGTATTAAGATTTGTGAAGCTTTAGATTTTCATGGCTGCGTTCTTTTCTGTAGTTTTATTGAATGAATAATTGGTTTGCCAGTACTGGAAGGCCGCAGGCACCCCAATTACTGAGGCCCAAGGAGAGGAATAGGAATGATATCCAGATAAGGGCTACTGATGTTCAAAATAAAATACGCCGTAGGCCCACAATTCAGCCGAAGCACCGCAGATCTAGCAAAATCGGCGCGTAGCGCCGACCTTTTGCTAGTTTTTTCTATTTTGTCAGTTTCTTGATAAGTATATTTAAATTACAAAATGGTATGAAGTTCAATCCATGATGCAACTCTTCTGGCCAAAAGATTTTAAGGTGTTTCAACTCTTCTTAATCTTGGGTTTGCTTCCACCTGAAATGTTTATCCTGACAAAGGTCAAACTTGTTGCTCCACCTTAGACCCACAGTTTAACGTGGAATCCGAACAACGACCCCCCCACGGGTGGTCAAAAATTACAAAGTCCTCGCGCGTAGTGAACTTCACGACCTTCTGATCAGCAGCCCAACGTCTTAACTACTAGGCTATCCAGAGTATACATTTATCTTCCAACCAATTTTAGGAAAGAATGAACAGCTGGGTATGCTTCGCATCGCCTGCCATCACCGGGAATCGAATCCGGGGCCGGTGGATTTGTAGTCAGCGACGCTAATCACTACATACAGTATATATATATATATATATATATATCAGGCATGGGGTAATTGTAATTGATTGTAATTACATTATTTATGTAATTGGTAAGTAATTGTAATTAACTACCTAAAATGTAATTGTAATTGTAGCTGTAATTAATTACATTGGGAAACCAAGGTAATTTACACAATTACAGTCAATTACTTTTAATTACATTGGTTTTTTTCGGCCTCTCAAGCAGATTGAAAGATGTACAATATTTAAAAAAAAAAAATAAAAAAAAAATTCAAGCTTTTTTTCCATGTTGAAAGTTGAAATATCTGGTTTAGTTTCAAACATGTTCCTACCTCTTCTGCCCCTGTGGAGCGCGTGTTTAGTATCGGGGTAAAATTTTCAGGCCAGGTCATACTTATAGTTTAAACCACTTGCTCATCATGTCTCAGGGAGCTTTCTTTTTAAATAAAATATTATTCTCTTTATTTGAAATAAAGTGTTCCATTTATTTCAAATGTTCCTAACTAAAGTGTCAGTTTTTTTGCCCTTATTATTATTTTGATAAAATAAATGCCACTTCTTTTGTCTTATATTAGTATTTTTTGAGTGCCTTAGCTTTGGTATTACATACAATGTCCAATTGTCCATTGCAAGAACTACTTGATGATAAATACAGTTCCGTGCAATGTTAAAAAAAAAGGTACATTTTATTGATCTAATATTATTTAGTTTTTATTGAAGATGATGGCCAAAACTGAAAATGGAATTGAAATATGTTAGTAGAAAAGCATGACATAATTCAAATAGCGTGTATTTATGAAAAAAATTCAATTCTTTGTAATTGTAATTAAGTATTTCACCATCTACAGTAATTGTAATTGAGAATATGTCAAGTAATTGTAATTGTAATTAATTATATTGACCAAATAATTGCCCCATGCCTGATATATTATACAAATAAAATATACATGTTTAGTTGTCGGACTGAGAGAGTTGCATTTTTCAAGAAAATACAGCAAAACTAATACACATTATTATCATTATAGAGATTTTAAGGATAGTGTAAGTAAAAAAAAAGTCTGGGGTCCGGGATAACAGGAAAGTACCGAAAAATATTTATTATATACTTAAATTATGGATATAGTTGGTAAAAACTATAGTTTACCATTTCATAGAAATAAAAGAAAACTGTTAAATTGTATGGATAACTATAAGAAATTAATACTTTGGCGGTCAAATTCCTCCTGTTGTGTATGACTTGAAGGAATTATCATGCTACAAATTCTAGATGTTCAACTCTTTAACGCTCTGCAGCTATAATAAATAGATTATGTTGTGAGACTTAGTTTGCTTTTAATTATGACTTTTTATACTCCTCTCATACTTCAATTGTTAAGAGTGAACACAAAATAAAGAAAGGACTGGATGCTATTAATTATGTGTACAGTAGTTATGTTTTATTTCATTTACTTCAATATGTAAACTGTTTAGCGATGTGTTTTCATAAATTACTGCGATACTAGAACGGTTATTAGTTGTATCGTAAGAAAGACAGAAGAAGAAATGCTGGTCCACATAGAGCTTGCCTGTTGGGATGCTGTTATTTTTATACGTAGAATTAATCTATGTAGCTAGTTGTTTACAAAGTCTACTCGAAAATGATTCTTGAATAGACTTATAAAATATTCTGATATTATATTATAATAGTATTTACTTTTATTTACTGGTTTCTTTATTGCGTTACTGGAAGTTATGTGAGATGGAAGCTTATTCCATTCTTCTATATAAGTTATGTTGATCCTCTTACCTTTCACTCCAGTCCGTTGTCTCTTTCAAAAAGACTTTTTGTATCAATCCTGTCGAATCTCTTTAGTATTTAAATACGATAATTATATCTCCTCTCATATCTTATAGCGACAATAAATTTCATTCTTTGGCACTGTCTTCGAACGGTTTATTTCTGCTAACTGCCAAACTATATAACAAGCTCAGTGTCTTTGTATAAATACGCATCGTTTTGTTCAGGTGGTGTATATAGCACACCAAATTTTTTTTATTTTGTCTCGATTTCCAAGCAGAGAAGATCAAAATTTGTTTGTGTTTGTAATTTCAACCGTATTTAATTTGTTCTCGTAGTGCCACGCGATGAAATTGCGGCTGCACCTACAATTTTCTTGCGTAGCACTTGGGGAGTTCTTTTGAATACGAACCTCGAAAGTTTCAAATAGTTAAAGGTTAAGATCGTTAGTGGACAGATTTTTTGTCTCGTAATTGAATTAACAAGGCAATAAGCGAATGGCGACTGCGTATCAGAGCTTGAGAGAAAAATGAATGTTTATTTAACTAATTCATATTAAGTAATATTTATAAGCATCGGGTCTCGAACTCCAAATGAAGTTCAAGTCTTGATGCGTAAATATTACTCAAAATGATTTACTTTTCTGTTATAATTTAAAATTTACTAGTTCTAGGGGACTTCAATATCTCTATCTGATATACATGGTGTTTCACAACCGGTCTGCCATACTTTGGGGGGTGATTTCGGGGGTGATATCGAGTAAAGAAGTTAATACAACATCGGTGCTATTTCCAACCGTTGCCGAGCTACGGACGTTTTAAGGTGCACGGAAAAAAATAAACGAGAGTATTAATCTGATGTATTTATTGCGACATTTTATGAGATACACCTTATAAATGTTCAAAATGTCCGCCTCGGTTTTCAATGCAGAGCCTTGCTCGTTCCAAACAAGAGTCCACTGCCCACTGAATCATTTCGGGGTGTTCTCGTATGTAAGCAGCGGCATCCATAATCCGACGCAAGAGTTCCTCTCTCGTTTGTACTTTGGTTTTGTAGACCATCTCTTTCATAAGGCCCCATAAAAAGAAATCTAACGTGGTTAGGTGGGCCACGATATCGTGGGCCCCGATATTGGACCAGCACGACCAATCCAACGATTCCCGTACCGCTGATTCAGGTAATCCGTAACATGACGACCAAAATGTAGTGGCGCCCCATCGTGCTGAAAGAACATCCTGCGCCTTGTCTCCAAGGGCACGTCCTCCATCAAAGGCGGCAATTCGTTCGTCAGGAAGTTCAGATAAATATCAGCAGTTAATCGTTGTTCCTAAATGAACAGTCCAATCAGCTGATCTCCAATTACACCGCACCAAACATTCATCGAGAATCGATGTTGAAAGTTTCCTTCAACCATACCGTGAGGATTATATTATCGGTGGACCACAAGTGGGAATTTCGTCTATTGTTAATTCCATCCCGAATGAATTGTGCTTCATCACTAAACAGTATGCGATTAAGAATTTGGCGATGCATAACCATCTACTGGCAAAATTGAACATGTTTATCGTAATCATCCAGTTGAAGAGCTTGCACACGTTGCAAATGATAGGGATACAAACCCTCATAAACCCGCCATAAACGCGATGCGGATTCACCAATTCGTCTAGAAATCCTTCGAACACTGGTAGTTGGGCTACGTTGTACTAGGTCCAGTATGTACTCCTCCACAGCAACGGGCCGTCGCGCTACATGTTCTTGGTTACGTGGAACAATTGTCCCTGTTCCCCTTAATCTCTGGTGTGTGTCACTAAATACTTGCCTGTTCGGTATTCGGTGTTTCGGAAAACGTCTTCGATATTCCTCAACTGTCGCTCTGCTGTTACCATCACAGAATCCATAAATGAAATTGATATCAGCGTATTCAGTGGGTGTGAACTGTTGATTCATTTTGATTGGTCACCTTAGCGCAACACAGTGTCTCGTACCACAGATCAGAACCAATTGAAAGAAAAAACTAAGGATTAGTAGTGGTAACTTCGTTAACCGAAACTACCATTAGTGCTGCCATCTATCGAATTACACACAAGTAGGGATGTGTTGTTTGTACATCTTAAAACGTCCGTAGCTCTGCAACGGTTGGAAATAGCACCTATGTTGTATTAACTTTTTTACTCGATATCACCCCCCAAAGTATGGCAGACCAGTTGTGAAACACCCTCTATATACATGTGTGTGTGTGTGTGTGTGTGTGTGTGTGTGTGTGTGTGTGTGTGTGTGTGTAAATAAATTAGTTTATTAGCCAGACCGAGAATAGAGTTTATCGATATCTTAAAATTAAACAATGTCGCTATTGCGTGAAAAAATACAATTTAAATACAGCAAAAATTTGCCAAACATTCTTCTTTCACGCAATTCATACCTTTACTTTGGTTTTCTCAATTCAGAATGTATTAATTCACTTTTAATAAATTTGTTCGATTAAATTACTTTCCAACAGAAATTTTCGATAGTAATTTTAATTTAATATGACAAGCCGCGCCTTTGGCTTCCTACCCTGCGGATTGGGCTTGTGATCACTTCGTTATCTTTAACGCCGCTCGTCTTGATAAATCCGACCCTAACGGGCGACTCAGCGAGAGACATTAGCTCCTCCCACTTTACGCGATCAGCCAATCATAACAGGCAACTGAGCGAAAGAGATATTTGTTACTCCGCTCAACTCCACTCAAAACCGCGCAAAGTTTTTTTTATTTATAGATAGATTAGCGCACAGTACACTATTATATAATTAATGACTTCTCTTATACATACGAGCAAAAATACCCTTCCTCCTGGCGGGATATTCTTTAAGCGAGTTAGAGCTTAACATTTACAATTAGCTCACGAATCACTTAAATTTTAAATGCGGCTTCACAGATTTTACTTGAAGCTCACGAAGCGCTTAAATTTCAAATACAATTCGTCACATTTTTTTTTTTTTTTACTTATCGTGGCTTCCGATGCGGAGCTAAAACTTTTGATGGCTACATTCTTTTCTAAATTTATTCAACAAATTGAGTTTCCTCATTCCACGGAAGAGTATGAAACTCTGTAAAAGTGCGTTGGGACTTGGTTTATTTTAAGAAAATTTTAGAAGTTCAAAATCTTGAAATTTAAGTGCTTCGTGTTTAGCATATAAATATTTTCGGGGGATAAATTGGGATAATTTTTTGGGGGACACCCAATCTGAAAATTTTTTTTACAAAAAACGCTCCGGGGATCCCAGCTGTTTGGACCTGTAAAGGAGACAGACAGACAGACGGACATGGGGTGAATTATGATATGACGATAATATACACACACACACACACACACACACACACACACATGCGTTCATAAGTATTGGGGCAAAGAAATATTTCGCTTATATTCATCCTTATCTTTTGTACCATGCATACGATAGTTATGAAAAAGTTTAACGTTCGTTTGAAAAAAGTTAACAAATAAAAAATTAGTTCAACTCCAACATATAATGTAAAACATCAAAGAATTTGAGAAAAATAAAAGAAAAAAGTTAAAATGCAAAAGTTTTCGTCCATTTATTTACGAAATAATTTAATACTTTTGGTGCCCACATTAGTCTTGAAGAATTTAAATTTTTTATCAGTAGTTGCTTGTTTATTGATTGGAAACCGTTGGCAATTCTAGAATTTTCCCTTTGAATTTTTATGGAAGATGGATGACTGTACAAGTAATTAGTAAACAATGGGTCGTCGTGGTAAAGAGATCTGTTATCGTTGCACACGCGTCTGGGACGTCTGGGAAAAGTTATAGGAATATAGGAAAAGAACTTCGAATTTCATTTACGACAGCTGCTGCAGTCATAAAGAAATGGAAAGGCTTTGGAACAATTAAAACTCTACCAAGGTGTGGACGACCTTGTAAGATTTCAGAACGTACAGCTAGACGGATTGAAAGAATAGCTACTGCGAATTCACGAGTGACCGCGGGTGATATTTGCCAAACATTAAGGCTGCCTAAGATCGATGTCCATCCCTCTACTATGTACGTCGTACATTGAAAAAGAATGGTCTGCATGGAAGAGTTGCACGAAGAAAACCTCATCTACGAAAAGTGTACAAAGAAGATCGTTTAAAGTACGCCAAAGACCATCAAAATGATCGATTTACATTCTGGAAGAAAGTTCTCTGGACAGACGTGACCAAAATTAAATTATTCGGGAACAACGAGCAACGGTATGTTTGGCGAAAATCAAATACCGCATCCGAGGAAAAAACATCCTTCTTACGGTTAAACATGTATTGGTTTTTTGCTTCCATGCGGATGCTTTAGTGCTTCTGGTCCAGAAAAGCTTGTTGTCATCAGTGGAATCTTGAATTCGAAGAAATATCAGGAAATATTAGAAGAAAATTTATTGTCTTCAGTTCGGTAGTTGCGAATGGGTCGCAATTGGGTACTGCAACAAGATAATAATCCAAAACATAACAGTAAGAGCACCATGAAATGGCTTCACCAAAAGAATTTCAAGCTTCTCGAGTCGTCCAGTCAAAGCCCAGATCTCAATTTAAGTGAGAATTTATGGTTTGGTTTGAGAAAAGGTGTCCGCAAGAAAAACCTTCGAATCTGAATGAATCGCAACAATTTTCTTCGAAGAATGGGCTAAAATTTCTACTGAGAGATGTCGAAACATCGTAGAAAAATACCCAAAACGAATCATTGAAGTCATTCAAGCAAAAGGTGGACAGACAAAGTATAAAGTAATTTTGTAAATAAATGTATGAAAACTTTTTGCATTTTAACTTTTTTTTTTTCCTCAAATTCTTTGATGGTTTACATTTTATGTTTAAGTTGAACAAAATTTGGCACTTTTTCTTTATTTACCGCCAATTTTTTTTTTTTTTTGCTATTGTATATCTTTTTTTCGATATAATTACGAGGTTAATTGAATGCCCGGTTAGGTTAATTGAATGCCCAGTTAGGTCAACTGTATGCCCTTGACAAATGGTTAGGTTAAGTTGTAATATACTGTATGTGATATATGTGGGTAAATAATGAAAGAGCGCCAAAAATTTTTATTTGTTAAATTTTTTCAAACGTTAACGTTAAACTTTTTATAACTATCTTGTATAGGATAAAAAAGATAAGCACGAATATAACTAAAATATGTCTCTCTACGAATAAGTATGATGAGCGACACTATATATATATATATATATATATACGAGGTGCGATCCAAAAGTTCCCGGACTGGCAGCATGGAGCGCTAACAGGCCGTAGTACGGACTTGGGCCGCTAGATAGCGCTAAGCAGCTTCATCATGAAGTAGTGTGCCGAGTGACACGGTGATACGTGTACGCGTTTTTTTTTCACGAGCGTTTTTGTGCGTTAGTGTTAGTGCTTTTATGCGATTTTTGCGAGAAGAGAAACGGCAGTCTTGAAGGAGCAGCGCGTGTGTGAATCAAGTTTTGCTTCAAACTCGGCAAAACCGCGTCGGAGACCCACGAAATGCTTAAACAAGCATTTGGTGATGACGCCATGGGCAGAAGCCAGACTTTCGAGTGGTTCTCGCGGTTCAAACGTGGGCAAACGTTGGTTGAGGATTCCGAACGTTCTGGTCGGCCCTCAACCAGCAGAACCGACGAAAATGTTGAAAAAGTGCGTCAGGCCATCCACGACGACCGTCAGCGAACGATTAACGACATCTGCAGCATCGTTGGCCTATCGTTTGGTTCATGCCAACGCATTCTCACGGAGGAACTCAACATGAGGCGGATCGCTACCAAATTTGCTCTGTCTGTGTAGCAGTTTTTGTCCAAAAACGTTTAACATGGCAGTGGTCCCCCACGCACCCCTACTCCCCCCCTAGCCCCCTGTGACTTCTTCCTGTTCCCCAAGATGAAGATCCGGCTGAAGGGGCGACGATTTGACGACATCGAGGAGATTCAGGCGGAATCGCACGAGGTGCTGAACAACATCCCCAAAATAGAGTTCAAGAGGTGCTTCCAGCAGTGGGAAAATCGCTGGGCTCGCTGTATCAACTCCCAAGGGGACTACTTCGAAGGGGATAGCAGTAATTAGAACCTAAGGTAAGCCTACATTTTTTTGTCGGTACAGTCCGGGAACTTTTGGATCGCACCTCGTATATATATATATATATATATATATATAGGGTGAGTCAAAAGTCTGGAAACATAGGAACTATGCTTTTCAATGCAAATCAGGTATACCCCGGTGTTTGCAAGGGTTATGTTCCTCAGACTCATTACGAATAGCAAAATTGCGGATAACGAATCATTTTTTTCCCATATAAATACGTTTTATGGGGGGATGCGTTCTGGTGGCCATTTTTCAGAAGGTAAGATGTTCGGATACGTTCCCATACGATAGATAAAAGCAAGTATAAAACACAAATAGAGACTTGTATTAGCATAGTAAGTTATGAATAACATCAATAAAAGGATAAACATACCTGTACTGTACTTTTATTTCTTCCCCGAAGCTGGAAGAAAACGGAGCGTGACGAGTGGTTCCTCATGTAGAGGAGCAGGATCATCTGCCTCGCCACTGTCTTCAACACTCTCTTGACCAATTTCAACAAGAAGACACTGTGGTGAGGGAGGCAGGGATTCTGGCTATGGTGCGCCTGGCTTTGGCTTCGGCTTGAACGTAGCGAACGCTGGGTGAATGCTGGGGTTGCTGGTTGATGGTTGTGGTTCCGGTGGTGGTGTTTTCTGGATTGGCTTGAAAAACTGAGTCAGTGTTGACTACGTTGCTTTGGCTTTTTTACTCTTATAAAGTTCAGCATAGCATCGGATGTTTTCTTTGACGTTATTTCTGACACTAGAGCTTCTTTCAACGTTGGGGTCCTTCTCAAACACAAGCTCTAACGCAGCATCGAAAGCATTCAAAATTTCCGCAGTCTTTCACAGTCAACGTGAATTATTTTTTCCCTTATCTGGCATTGCGAATAACGGAGCTGTGTTTGCGAATAGCGAAATTTGGTGTAAAAAAATATATTACGTATAAGCGGAGCTACGAATATCGAAGCTATGAATAACGGGGTATACCTGTATACATATATATTTGCATTGAAAAGCATAGTTCCTATGTTTCCAGACCTTTGACTCACCCTATATATATACATTCAACTGCAAAGAACACGCAGTATAAATAACGTAAAGAACGACGCTTGTATAGGAGATATTCCGCGCAAGACGAGAAAGAGAAAACAACAAATGAAAAAATGAAGTACCACCTGGGAATCGAACCCGGGATCTTCCGATTGCCGGTCAGACGCGATAACCACTACACCATGGACTTCACTCTTCCAAATGCCGTAATTCCTCTACATACTCGCAGAAACCAATGCCCCAAGGGGGCACCTCCCGCATGCCGTAACATTATATACATTCAACTGCAAAGAACACGCAGTATAAATAACGTAAAGAACGACGCTTGTATAGGAGATATTCCGCGCAAGACGAGAAAGAGAAAAACAAAAATGAAAAAATGAAGTACCACCTGGGAATCGAACCCGGGATCTTCCGATTGCCGGTCAGACGCGATAACCACTACACCATGGACTTCACTCTTCCAAATGCCGTAATTCCTCTACATACTCGCAGAAAACCAATGCCCCAAGGGGGCAATCGGAAGATCCCGGGTTCGATTCCCAGGTGGTACTTTCATTTTTTCATTTGTTGTTTTCTCTTTCTCGTCTTGCGCGGAATATCTCCTATACAAGCGTCGTTCTTTACGTTATTTATACTGCGTGTTCTTTGCAGTTGAATGTATATAATGTTACGGCATGCGGGAGGTGCCCCCTTGGGGCATTGGTTTGCGAGTATGTAGAGGAATTACGGCATTTGGAAGAGTGAAGTCCATGGTGTAGTGGTTATCGCGTCTGACCGGCAATCGGAAGATCCCGGGTTCGATTCCCAGGTGGTACTTCATTTTTTCATTTGTTGTTTTCTCTTTCTCGTCTTGCGCGGAATATCTCCTATACAAGCGTCGTTCTTTACGATATATATATATATATAATGAGAAGTTCTACATTTAGGATCAGAAAAAACAAGAATAAACTTTGGGAAGGTTCAGTAAGAACTAACAATATATATATATATATATGTCAAAAAATATATATATATATATATATATATTGTTAGTTGTTACTGAACCTTTCCAAAGTTTATTCTTGTTTTTTTCTGATCGTAAATATAGAACTTTTCATTATTAAATTTATTATAATTTTTTTTATAATTTATCTCCATATAAAACATAATTACATACTTTGCTTCTTAAAAAAATTTACAAGTAAAAATTTACAAAAATTGTCAGTATAAATTATTTATCATACGATTATATTTGCGGTGAAGGGAAGCTAAAGGCAGATTTTATTAATCTTCATTGGCCTCCGCTTTACTCGTACATATTCTGTTTCATTTAAAGTACATCATATCAGTTTCGTGCAGGGAATATGCGTTTCGCTTCTTGGAGTAATCATAATTCATAATGTCTAAAATCTCCGAGCTTTGTTCCGTTTCATGAACGGTAAAATTATCTTCAAGTTCCATTGGCGCGGTGTTTTATCCCCTAATTTCCTCACCAATATCTGAAAAACGATCCGCAAATGTATACCATTTCACGCCTTCATCATTTTAGAAGTGGTCTTCACCGTACGGTATTGTTGCTCCCATTTAAGTCGTAGAAGTGGAAGGTTGTTCGAAATACATTTCAGAGTGGTACTCGTTCGTATCTTTTTTTGACTGGTGGGTTCCAAACTTTTTATTTTGAGGTAATTGGCTATTCAACCTTTGTGGAGAAAATATAAACAAAAAATTTGGAAAGGAAATTGATTGATTACCTCTTTTGACGTCCTTCATCGCGTCTTTCATTGACAAAGGCATCGGTGAAGTAGAAGGTAAGACAAACGTTCTCCTTTTGCCATTTATTGTACACGAATAAGTTGTGGAAATTTCAATAACTTTTTAGTCTTCCGCGCATTTGAAATCGAACGGCCTATTTGGATCATTTGACTCGTGCTGTTCCCCGCAGCAACTGTTTCTCTGCATATCTTAAGGGATTGCTTTCACAATAAGATTATGATAGTAAGTAGATATAATTCTTTTTAATTTTTACTTAAAATTTTAATGTACATCTGAAATATCGAAAAGTATAAGGTGAAATAACATCTAAGGTAAAAATGTCTCGGTTTGCAGCGTTGCCAGGTCTGAACTAAATAATTTCCCTAGGTTCGCTATTAAAATTTCCCTTTTTAGTCTATAATTTCCCTATAGACCCGCATTTAAAGCAGTATGTATGAATATAAATGTATGTGCATTTGTATTTATTTGTATTATTTAGTAATATTATTACATATTTTTCAATTAATACAGTGAAAATTTGTGTTTCTGGATATATAAATATTTATATCCACTTCTCAAAATTTCCCTATTCAGGGAATATTGGCGTTATTTGGTGATTAATTTCCCTGAAATAGGGAAATTTCCCTGTACTCGGCAACACTGCTCAGTTGTCAAGGCAAAATGTTCGCACATTATTTTAATAACGAATAGCAGACCATTTCCGACTTCGATTTTAGGTGTAAAAATTTTTATCTCTCTACCTAATATTTGTTGTTCCACCTTGTCCTTGAAGGGTTAAAGCTGCTAGGGTGAATATAATAAAAACCCGCATTACCATAATATGGAGGCCGAGTTCTCTTCGATTAAAAGTTTCCTTTCCAAGTGAAAGCAAATCAGTTGTCCTCTTTTTGATTTAAATCAATTGAGAGACATCTAAATATTATTTGAAATCGTGTCAAAATGTTTTTTACGGTAAAAGGCATCCCATTTTATTCTTTTAACATTTTTAAACTTCACAAGTTCTAAATATTATTTTTAAATAAAATTAAATCAATCTAATCATAAATCTCTCTCTCTCTCTCTCTCTCTAAAAGAACAAAAGTTAGACAAACACTCACCCATTCCATATTTTCGCTGACTTTTTAAGTAAACGAACGATGTATCAAAGTTTTGTCTTTTGACAGTAACATTATTAACACTAGTACAGTTCCCGTCACTTCGCTGACGGTTAGACAGGCTAAACTACAAAAAAAGAACCCAGCCGTGAAATTTTGAGCTTCACATTGTGTCAACATTTCTGAATCTGGTATCTCCCAAAACCTCCTCACCCCCATTCATACAACTTGGGGGCTAACCCCTCCCCCATCACCCCACCCCTCCCCATTACCACACCCATCCCCCATTACCCCCACCCCCACCCCACCCTTCCCCCATTGCTAAACTACAGAAAAGAACACAGTCATGAAAATCTTGAGCTTCACATTTCCGCCCGTAATACAATTTCTGAATTTTTTTTACAATTTCTGAATTTTTTTCTCCCAATTTTTTCTCACAATTTCTGAAAGTGTGACGGACGGACAGACAGACAGACAGACGGACGGACAGCTCTCTTATTATAGTATAGATTACAAAAGCTTTTTTTAAAGGTTTTTTTTTTTTTTTTTTTTTAAAGCTTGTTTAAAAGGTAGGGGGGGGCGAGTTTAAAAAAAAAAGGCTTTCTTAAAATCTGGACAATTAAACATTTTTTAACGAGAAGAGGAAAAATATTCTCTATACATAAAATAATTTGTATATATTTCTTGTTAAAAAAGTTTAATTGTGAGAATTTAAAAAAAGCTCTTATTCAAGTTTTATAAAACTTTCCTATCACTCCAGTTTCGTTTCATATTTCGGTAAAAAAATTTAAAATAAATCTAAAAAATTACAAAAAAGACTAAGCATGTCAGTTTGAAATTATATATATATATATCAGTGATGTAGTCGAGACCACCATGACCGAGACCGAGACCTAAGCACTCGAGACCGAGACCGAGACCAGAAAAAAGGTCTCGAGACCGAGACGATATGCAATTCTTGCCTTTATGCAATACTGTGTAATACTTAATTCCTAAGCTCTGTATTTTACTCAGGAATAAAGATTCTAAAGAGTTTATCGAGTGACAATTGCAAAATTTACTCATAATTTATTCACAAATTCATAGTTTGTGACATTTTTCATCAGTTAACTACCTACTTAAAACACGATAAGTGTTCGTTGCACTTAAGGAACATAAACATACTCAGCAGTGATGTAGTCGAGACAACCATGGCCGAGACCGAGACAGAGATCGAGACCAGAAAAAAAGGTCTCGAGACCGGTCTCGAGTCCTACATCAATGTTGTACACTGATTTATCATGATAATTTCACGAACTAAGTTCGAACCATGCGAGACTCGATGACTCGCCGATGAAATCTTAGAGCATCATATTATTTTCACTTTTGTACAAGATCACGATAACATGGTAGGCAAGCAGGCTTCCTGCCACAGACCGCAGTCAACAGATTCTTTTTCGGAGAACGTATTTTTATTGTAAAGTGCTACGTGAGGTTCGCGTATACTAAAAGATGTTGGTCTTCGTATAACTGAAGGGTGCTTGTAAGAACCTCTTGAAAAAGTTTAATAACTATAAATTCTAAAATAGTTGTTTACTTCGCTTGTCCAGTTTTCATAATAACGTTTGAGTTTGTCCACTGTTTGCTCAGATTTCACGTTCATTCTCTCACTTCGGAGAGAAGTTATCAAATCAGAACTTAAAGATGAAATAACAAGCAAAGCATCCTTTTCTGAGCTCTGCGTTCAAAGCCGTTGCGTAGCTCTGAAGTTATATTACATTTCAGTAATTCTAACCCAAGGTAAATGCTAAGCCTAAAAGGCCTAAATAGCTTAATATATATCGTTTAGTAAATACTGAATGCTAATTTGAAGTAATTCTCGTAAATGAAATGGGATGAATGAAATTGATTTTAATATGACTTAAGCTATTACTTTATTATGTGACTTGACCCAGCATGTTTTCAATATAGACCTTTTTCGTGTTTTTAGGTTTTAACCAATCGAATGAAGGTTTTTGCCCCCGTATTTCGTATGAAAAGAATTTAAGCTCCAGCATTTGTGTACTACAGTTAAAGTAAATGAAATTAGGCCACCTGATTTACCCGGTAGTTATAGTGACAGTTATAATGGGAATAGGTATTACAACAAAAAACCTCCTGCCTGCCGAGATTAAAGGCAAATGTAATTATATGAACGGAGGATGTTGCGTTTTATATATTTTAATAGGTAAAACATCGCTACAAAATTTAAAACAATAATTTAAGTTACCGAAAATTAATATTTTCCCAATAACCAAATGTAAACGAGATTCCGAGTTTCGAGTACAACATCAGTCTTCCCCGCAGTCACTCGGGTTCGAGGTAATGGAAGGCTGCGTCTTTTTATACCTTCGTTACTGCAAAACAGACATTTTCCAGTTTCTGAAAATGTATGGAACACAGAGAAACATCCATAAACAAAATTAAATGTTAAATTTCTACCAATCTTTATTTCATCTTTTTCACGTAGTATTTAACTGATAGTCTGGTTTGGTTTTTAAACATTTCTTTTCATTCAAATTTTATGTGAAGCTTTAAATTCTCTCTCTCTCTCTCTCTCTCTCTCTCTCTCTCTCTCTCTCTCTCTCTCTCTCTCTCTCTCTCTCTCTCTCTCTCTCTCTCATATTTCAATCGAAGTCTCAGCTGGTTTGGACTGACTGGCGCTTATTCACACTCGACCAGCTTTCCGTGGCACCTGAGACATTGTATTCGATATCTCTAAAAGGGTTTGGACTTGAGCTTCGATTTTAATATTTAATTTACTGTAAATAGCTAAAAACAAAATATTACACTTTAAGCTTAACATAAATGGCTCTCATTAACACGAAATATCTATCTTACTGTATGTTATCTGTAGTAACCGTTATTCATAGCCGTTATTCATTACATTTGAACTTTTATTTAATTTTAAAGTTGTTGTTTGTAACCATTCGGATGAAGTCTTTTCCACTAATCAACGTCTCTGCGCACCCTTTGCTCGAAGACAATGTCCCGATGCTTCCATTCTTGTCTTTAAAACTAGAAATAAAGTTCGTTTATAAGTTTTAGCCATGATTATAGAAGTTATTTATAAGTATATGTCCCATGTATACTGAATAAAAGGGTTTGTGGGTCTAGGGAGGCGCCCCCTCAGTAAGAATAAAAGAATGGTAGGTATAATGACACTCGTAAAATGACGGAAATGACCGGGGTTCAAAAAATAATTAAATCAATACATTATTTTCATTATCATTATTTTTAGTATTATTTTTACACTTTCATCGTATCTATTTCTTCCCATTTGCGGTGGTCTCTTTCGTTACTAATTTGGAGTGTATCCGAATGTATCCGAGAAATAGATACAACGTGAATTCCGTTCCATTATTCCATTTTTCACTCCCATCGAATGAGAGGAGGAGCGAAGGAAGAACTTGTGAACGGAGCCATAAAACGAAAATATTAATTGTTCTCAGGCTTTCCTCACCTTTTTTAATGTTATCCTTTTACAGTCTGAGCAGCAAATAATATCCGGTATTTTATTATTATTATTATTATTGTTATTATTAATATTATTATTATTACGGTATTATTCCTCTTTTGAAAATAGAAGGTCGACATCCATTGTTTTCAAGTGTTACTTTTATTTCCTCGTAGTTTAACATTATCAGAATTTTTTCCTTCCTAAACTTGCATTTCATGTATTTTTGTTTGCAGTACGAGGAGTCTTACCGACCGTGGTGTTTGGGGGCCTGGGAGGTGTCCAGATCTTTCCCTGAGCGCCCCCGCATCCGAAAAGGGCGTACTAAAATAATTGCTAACGACAGGGGGCATCTCCTTAAAGCACCCCCTAGAAACTCCGTATCCCCGTGGGGTCCTCTTACCCAGCAACTAGGTAAGGGAGTTGTCGAGTATGTGGAGCGTACGAGAAATATTTGATGGTGTAATTTTTTCTCGAGAAAGATGGATTTATAGCGTTTATATATTCATTTCTATTTAATCAACGTTCCTAAAAGTAAAGTGGCCATTAGTATGAAAAATTAGGTTATGTGAAATAGCCTATGAAAGTTACATTGAAATATCTCTCACTAAAATGGAAATATTTGTATTAAAGAATTCTTTCATTCTCGTGCTTCTTTTTACCAATAAAATGTAAATAAATGGAGCTCGGATTTTAATAATGTTCAAATGTCTTTGTGAAATACCACTGACCATTCGCCATTTCCAAATTTAATGTTCAATTAATGAATTTCTTTATTTACATTTAAAATGAGAAACTTTATCGACATTTCACGGATTAAAGAATCAACTAACGTATTTGCGGTGATCAGCAAAGACGCGTAGCGATTTTACTGTCACATACTTATGCGCAAATTTATAATTTAACATTAATTAAAATTAAAATTCTATAACATAAGAAATAGTACGTGATAGTATACTTAAACATAAAACTTCGTGGTAAACAATGGCGATTAAAAGTAAAAACTGTAGGCCTATATGAGAAAACAGTTCGTCACAGCACAAATTTCGTTGCTTCACGCGTCTTTATCTCCCCAAAGATGATACGCAAAAAAAATATCGAAAATTGTACTGCAAATATAAAAAAAAAAAAAAAAATTGTACTTTTACGTTGTTATAAAACCAATGACAAAATTTGATTAAAATTCATTCACTAAACATTCAGTCGATCTGTCATATTATAATTTGGGTTTAGAGACTTTAAAAATGGCCGTTGTACATAATATATTTTGTATTAATTTCTGTCTTACGTTCTGAGACTTCAAATGATTCAGGAATTACTAACTAACATTGGGGAGTCAAAGGAGCGCCCTGGACGTGGGTACAGTTAAGTTACTAAAGAATTTATAGTCTCAATATAAACATTTAAATCGATTCTCTCCAAAGCTCCGCTAACATTAAATATTAATTTCAAAATTTATTAGTAAAAAATCATTATTGTTTCATATCAAAATTAAAATTGTTTCACATAAACGTTTTTCAATATAATATATATATATATTATATATAATATATATATATATATATTATATATATACAACGTGAATTCCGTTCCATTATTCCGTTTCACTCCCATTGAATGAGAGGAGGAGTGAAGGAAGAACGTGTGAACGGAGCCATATATTGCAAAACGTTTATCTGAAACAATTTTAATTTTGATATGAAACATAATAATGAATCATTAAGATTCGGTACCGAGTAATCGGAACAACTTGATTTCAGTGTAGGAGGAGCCATTGCCAACTACTATAGTGACAAAAACAACACTAGAACGACGAATGAGATCATCAACTGAAAATACAATATTTTAATAACTATTTGAGAATGAATGAAATTTCTTATGGATTCACAAACTGAATTTATTCCATTCTTATTTTCTATTATTTTTTCCTTTAGAGTTTGTTACGTTATTTTCTTGTTCAGCGTTTTCCTTCACTCTCTATTTAAACTGGATCTGTCTGTTTTCGCTAACTTTTTTTTTGTCGTTTTGTCGTTCGTTATTTCCGTTTTAAATGTTCAAACTCCGTGACTTATTCATCATCATTTTTGGTGTCGCATATTTTTTTTTCTAATTTCAGAAATTATAATTATTATTATTATATTATTATTATTATTATTATTATTATTATTTTGAGGATGTTTTTCTAGTTAATTTTGGCCTCATTTTATTTATTGTATTTTAATATTTTAACTTTTCATATTTGACTACGTTATTTCAGTATTAATAATTTACTTTTCGCTTCAGATCTTAACGCGAATCATGAAGAAAAAGACGCCAAAAAATTTGAAATTCCCGAAGAAAATTCCCCAAAAGACGAATCAGTTCCGAAGAAAGAATTGGACAATTCGCGTGAAAATCAGGTGATATTAATTCGTTTTTTAATTGCTCTTTTATTCCTGTTATTACGCAGTCATTTTACGGTTACGCAATTTACTCGCTTAATCTCATATTTATGGTTTATTGTTACGAGGAGTTACGAAGAGTTACGAGGACAAGAGGAAGCCTCAAAGACCTTTCGGTCGGCTCGGGGAGGTTCCTGTTATGAAACTAGTGCATTTTTTAAAGTTATTCTAGCAGTAGTAAAAACTGGATAGAAAAGCATAAGGCTCTTTCTCCCTACCCTTCGCTCCCTCCCCGCCAGAGGCGGATACGGAAAAAGGTTGAAGAAAATACTTTGACCTTGGAAAAGTAGCCGAGGAAATTTTACGGGAAAGAGGAGAATATATAAATTAGCTCTACAATTACGGTATGCACACGTAGAAATCGTACACTACGTAGCACGTTTGTATGAACTAACTAATAATATATTTGTGCTGATCTTATATCAACCAACTACTTGGTAGCGTCACAAAAACCTCGGACATATGGTTTTGATTTTATACAAAATATTTACAGCTCCTTTACCGAGGTATCGGTCCAACAAAGACCCCACGGCCCACTCCAGGCTAGCCCCAAAAGGATTAAGAGAGGTAAAGGTTAAATTTTCTATGTCTACACCCATGTACGCGCAAAGCCATCACGCCGGCAAAGTGACGAAATGTTTCTACAGGAAAGGGGTTGAAACGAGATTTGAGAACAGAAATCAGATTTTCTACACCATGCCCTTACCCGTCACGTGCATCCAGCCACTAAGAGAAAGAAGAGAAAAACGAAATCGTGACGGCAGAAACGCCATGCATTTTTTTTTGTTTTTTGGTTCGGTATGAAATTATGTATTCCTACAAAATACTTTTCTATTCTTTTCGTAGACTTATTAACAAGGCATGCAAGTGTGTGTGTGTGTTTTCTGTAATTAAATGTCTGCCACCTCTTTGAATGTTGCCGAGTTTCAACTTGGGTCTTCCGCCGTGAAAGGCGTGATATGTTGAGTCGTCGTTCATACTTCGTGTGTTGTGCCACCACGAGAGTAGAGAAGAGCTCTTTCCGGCGAGGAATATTGAAAGTGTTTCCTGGGTGATCATCCGTTGTTGCTACAAGAGTCTCCCACTTAGAGGTGTTTATGAGACAAGTGATCAAAATTGAGTTGCTTGATGGTTGATTATAATATGTGGGGCACAATGCAACCAGAGACGTCTCTCTAAAGTGGGGTGAGAACTAAGTGTAGAAGGAAATGTTTAAACAGCATTTCAAATAAACTAGTAAGATTTATGCAAAATTTAGATATCTGCATGAGCAATAATACCTCGGGACAATGAATTTTGAAAGGGACTCATGACTTCATTTCTACTGTATTTAACTTTCCTAATTCTTGGGAGTTATCGTTACCCTTTCATCATTTAGTTTTGCTTTCCCTCCTTCCAAGGGTTAGCTACATTGCGGCCATGTCGCAACAGCGCTTCCCGTAGATCAGCGAAGTTAAGCGACGTTGTCTCTGGATAGTAACTGGATGGATGACCATCCTCCGCATTCAGATGATGTAGCGACTCGTGATTCGGATCTTTACCATTAGAAGGAGGTTAAACATTCCCGAACATTATTACCACGACCTTTCCTCCTTTCTATCCAAATGTTACAATTTTTTAACTATATTTTAATGCATAAAACAAAAAAATAAAGCATTTTTTTTCGGGTTTAGAATATTTTTCGCCACTTTATTTGTACAGAATTGCCTCCTTCAAGCGTGACAACTGAAGACATTTCGAGTCAAAGAGAGAATAATCTTATCTTATTTTATGTCTCCAATATTTTTTTTCGCTCCTAGTAGATGCGTGATCCTTCGTTTATCTGTTTTGTTCGTCTCCATTCTCAAATATACTTTAAAGGTTAACTTGAATAAGAAGTTATTATTCCTTGAAATTTATTAGTTAAATGTGCTGTTAAATTTTTAATAGCTTCACCATTATAGTTGTATAAAGCTCCATATATTACCCGTCCTATTTTTTATTACATTTCAGCTCTACTCAATAAGCTTTTTAGCACATTAGAATAAATTCTCAGCCTAATTTCAATATTTTTTAGTTTGGAAAAAGATATGAAATAATATGAATAACATGAATAATTTGAGCAATAAAGAAACTACGCTATCAGTTCGTATGCGTAAATACAGGGTGCTTCAAAAATTTTTACCACTTATATGGCCCTAATATGTCATTGCTTACCACTGTTTTGTGTGTTTTTTATTTGTTTATGTAAGTATTTGTGTGTTTATTTGCTTGTTTTTTAATAATAATGTAGCTTTTTGCAGGGATTGTGTGAGTGATTTCCATGAGTGATTCCCATTCAGTGGAAGTGGCTACGAGGTTTACATTAGAGCAACGCAGAAATTATTGTATGAAACGTAATAATTTTAATACTTAACTGTGTATAATACTGTACTTTCTTTCAGACTGCAAAAGAAAATGAGAAGGACGGGAGAAACTCTTTGAAAGTCACTGGAGCAGGGTTAGCAACATTATCACCTAGAAGCCCAAAACCCGAAACTGAGAGTAAATCAACCTCAGGGACAGTTACTCCCGCCTCCTTCAGGAAAGCTTCGAAGAACGTAACTCCTTTTGTAAGATCTCCCGCGGCAGTATCATCTAGGTCACGGTCTTCCGCATCATCATCCAAAAATGGGCCCGAATCAAATTCATCGAGTAAATCTGCATCTAATCAAGAAGGAAAGAAAGAATTATTGAAGAAGCCTCAAAGCTTCCTGCGGATACCATTGAAGATGCGCTTCTTCCTAGGAAACCTGAAGATGTTTTGGATGGAGCTTCGAGGGCTCTCGCCATACGCCTTGTGGAACATCCTGGAGCCACAAACTGTACGAAATACACCATCTTGAGGCCTTATACTGCACCATCACCAGTCCCAGAGACTCCCTTGCTAGCGAAAAGGCCCAAAACGTCGAAAAACATAAGGAAAATATCAGAGATAGAATACGCGCTGAAATGGGACCTGAAAGACAGGATTGGAAAAAATGAAACGATTATTGATGTTAAGCAACTTGATAAAAACACGAAAAAAGGAAAAGCAAAAGACCCTCAGACTCCAAGGTCGATAGCCTCAACTAACTCTGAAGACTCTGGGATTAATATTCCTAAACGCGCTTGGGAGGAAAATGGTCCAGACACGAATGAATTAACATCGAAGTTAGAGTGTTTGAAGAAATCTCAAGAGGCAAATCAGTTTTGCGCCAGAAACAAAAACTATCATGAACAGGAATCTGGTTATGGAACACCAGCATCCAGCATGACAAAGGCAAGTTTACCTTCTGTTAAATCTGAAAACACTTCGGGTAGAAATAGCAGGCACGCAGTTGGACATAATATTTCAAGATCAGTCAGCAACCTTCCCCGTCATTCGAATTCGAAACAAACGGAGAAAATTTCTATTGATTCAAAATGTCTTTCAGCTAAAGCGAATAACAGTGAGAACAGACCGACTTCAAATATTTCCAAATCATCATCAAATTCCCATCATTCGTCTGGCAATGAGGCTAAGTCCCGTTCCCAAAATAGCCCCAGGGATCAAAGGAGTTCGAGGCCTCCTCCTCAGAGAGATCCGTTGGAAATTATGGAAACTCTTGATTCAGTGTTTCATAGGGTTCCATTAAGAGATACAACAGGAGTGTTTAGTTACCCAAGTGCCAGGGAAACAAAAGAAAAGTTGATGACGATAGGCACCCAAACAGAATTAAAAAATGACACTCTGGATCAGTCTGCGACCTCGCACGGGGAACAAATAAAAGTCAGTAGATGTTAAATTAACTTTAGCTTAACTGTAGGTAAAGATTAAGATTATTTTGAAAAAGAATTTAGTTTTATGAGTGGCACAAAGCTGGATTTATAGTATAGTAATGTACTTTTATTAACTGCCAAAATTTCATGAATTCTTTTAGCTGTTCCAGTTTGTAGGAAAATATTTTAAAAATTAAATGAATGTTATCCTTTTAGAGAATATGGTTTCTATTCTTCGATTTTCTCTAGTCTATTACACCTCATTTGATACTTAGTAAAATACCAATATAGTGTTACTCTCAAACCTTAGGTTTCTTGTGTTTAAATTTTTTACATTTAAAATGTAAATCTTTCTTCATCCCAATTTACATTGCGTATATAAAATATAATTCTGGTGCTTTCGATCATATAGGTTGTCATAATCCGAAAACTCGGAAAAATTCAAAATGAAAATTTGTCCTACTTTTAGTTTTTCTTTAATGTTCTTTGTTGTTTTCAGAAACAAGAATTAACGAATCAAATAAGATCCAGAAACTGCGTTGCTTGTGAGGTACGTGCCCAAGACGAACCACCTAAAAAGTATGGCAGTGGGAATGATATTCGGCAACCCTTCAGGTTTGGCAAACCGGATAAAAAGTATCCGAATAAACCAAGGTAAGTTCTTTACAAATAATTTACTTTCAATTTTTAAAATTCACTACTTCCGAGTACTGCATTCAAAATGGAGTCAGTTTCTAGAGAAAATTATTTTGTTATTTTCCTTTTAGCGTTATCTTCAGTTACCTTGGGTCTTCCGCCCTTCACTAAAATGTGATGACTGCACATCGCATTATTTTCAACTTGTTTTGTACTTTTAGTGTAATAAGTATAATTAATTATAATTAGTATAATTAATCTAATGTACAACTGCGGAAAAAAGTTTTCTGACCAAAAAAATTTAAGATGCTAATTAGAATTTTTTTATTTTTTGTAATTTTATCACTTTAGCGAACTTCTTTCTGCAGCTGTACAAATACATGGTGAGGTATAGTTGTACAATTTTGGTTGCATTTTTAGGTACGTAAGACAGAGTGAAAAGTACCAAGCAAAGCTAAAACCTCATCGAGACGGGCCAAGATACTGGCCCATCAATACTCTGAGCTCGCCATTCAGTAACCGGCAGGGGTATGGCCAGGATCAGTACCCGAACCACATGCGATTACGTACCACATACCAAATGGCTCATCATAAAAACGAAAAATCGCAGCATACGCCACTCATCAGGAAACTGTACAAATAAGCCGATTTTATAGGTTTTACTCTTTTTACGATCAACGTATTTTGATGTATTTCAACAATGATTAAGTAATTTTTATCGTAATAGATTATACAATGTAGATTTTATATGTAAAAGAATAACAAACAATTTCGTTTCTAAGTTATGTAACAACATAGTTGAAAGAGCTTTACATTCGCTTTCTGCAGTAGATAGGAAATTATTTTAGTTTTAGGAAAGGGGACCGGAGTATCATTAGGATCCTCGTAAACCGTTAAAAGACGCAAAAATTGGCTTAGGATTCAATTTTTTAAAGTAATTTTTAGTTAACTCGAAATTAAACGACAAAATTTTGTAAATTGTATATACACGACAAACTTCGCTATGGAATTGTACGTGGATGAATATTATCTGATGGGGTCCTTTAGTTTACGTCAGTGGTTCCCAACGTTTTTTGCTGCGACCCTAAATTGTCCACCAACAGGACCTCCCGACCGTCAGGCTTATGATAAAATTTAAATATGTATATAAATATAAATGAATTAAGAAATAGTGAATATAATGACCCTTCGCGATCCTACTTGAGGACCCCCACCACCCTAATTTGGGTCGCGACCCGAGGTTGGGAACCACTGGTTTACATGTATACAGTCATTAACAAAAATAATTTAGTATTAAGATTTGATATATATTATATTTATCCATTATACATACAGAGATACAAACGAATTGGAAAGCTTTCCTGTATTATTAATAGCACCACCTTCGGAAGTCTAAGCCAGCGCTCGTAACTCAATAAGCAACGAAATGAAAACACTGAGGTCAGGGGTTCGAATCCCGATGTTGCTGGTAATATTAATCTAGGAGTTAGAGTAATGGATCGCATTTGTCTGGTCTGAGCGCTGTGCTACTTTCTGGCCTTCCTGACTGAGTATTATTATTATTATTATTATTATTATTATTATTTATGGAGGATCGAACCCACGACCTCAGTGTCTCCACTTTGCTTATAGAAAAACGGTGAGCTTTCAAGACAGGAAAAATGGAGGAAAACGAAGAAGGATCGTTGGGTAGGAAGAATAAAGACCATAACTGTGAAATAATGAAAGGAATACTCATTAATGATGTTTGCCTATTTATGATTGCGAAGTCTAATATCATTAAATACAATAACGCATCGTCCTACAAATCCATTAACGAAATGCGATCATTCAAATCATAGTGATGTAGGAAGGAAATTGACGAAAGATCGCTATTTAACCTACAAATGACAACTTACAGGATATGCACCCGTAAATCTATTACAAATTGTTAGATGTTAATACAAATAATACAAAATTACAAATGCGACGAATTCAAATAATATCATTAAAAAAGACATAATTATGTCTTGTTACTCTCAGCTGGTGGGCCGCCGAATTCAATACCACGAAGACTTAATGCAGATACTGAAGTATAGGGAGAATTGTATATTAAATATTAGATAATTTAAACTCTCTCTCTCTTATATATATATATATACACACAGTATGTGTGTGTGTCAGTGGTCGAGGGAGCAGATCTTTTCCCGAAATACTCGTTCACTGGCGACTTTGTGAATAATTCTTTTCAATTCATTTCCTTATTATTATTAACAAGTACATACAGATTTTACATAGAACAGCCGTTCTCAAACTTTTTCTTCTTCTGTACCCCTTGAATTCCTTCACGGGATTTTCGAGAGAGAGAGAGAGAGAGAGAGAGAGAGAGGAGAGAGAGAGAGAGAGAGAGAGAGAGAGAGAGAGAATTTTTACTTTCTTTACGACCGTGTGACTCGTGCCCGTTTGTTAATCGTATATAAAATTAAAAGGGTTATATTTTCAGGACCTCTTCGCGTACCCCCTAAGATTCCATCGCGTACCCCTGGGGGTACGCCATACCCCAGTTTGAGAACCACTTACATAGATGAATATATTTTCATTATTACAACACATATATTGTATTAGGGCTGGCCATTCGGGATTCCGGAATATTATTTCACCCCATACTCGAGCGAAAACGGTTTTCAAAGTTTAAAAAAATGGTGAACGAAAACTTCAATTGTGAAAAGCCTTTGCATGAAATGAATATGACCTCATAATAAAACTGTGTTTAAAAGTCTCCCCTCAAAATAGAATACCGGGAAATCCCGGGATCGATGACAGTTTTTCTGGGAATGAGCTGTCTACTTCCGGGATCACGGATGCCCAACCCTAGTATATACAACTGTAAATCGCCTTTAGAAAGCGGACGCAATTTACGGGCTGAAATCTACTATTTAAATAGAATTATATAATTTTTATATAATTTTTATATAATCATACAATGTTTATATAAAGACTTTAAAACTAAATGGAATTTACAGACTATGACATACTCTAGTATTTCTTATATAAAATTCGTATAAAAAATTATAGAAAAATTATAAAATTTTTATATAAAGACTTGAAAAACATCAACAATAATGCAGAAATTAATTCGTCTATAAATACATAGAGAAGCTTCTGCGTAAAAGTTGTATTTGTAAAATATCAAACTATAAAAAAGATAATGATAAAAAGAGATAATTAATAAAAAGTAATAAATAAAATAATAAAAAAATGATAACAACAAAAACAAAACAACAACAACAACAAATAATAGTAACGATAATAGTAACAACCATTATCATTATTTTCCTTGTTGGCATTTGAGAAAGGAGCGTCATTTAGGATATATATATTTGATGGGTTTCAAATTTCTGTCATTACTTAATTAAGAGTTTCATTTGGCAAAAATCAGTGAGAGAGACAACTATAAAGATGCATTGTTTTAAGCGTCTTCGTTATATTGTCTTACGGCAGGTATCTTAAACTTTTACCTTATCGTTGGAGCCAAGGAAGTAATGGAGTTATGTCACTATACACTATATACCGGTTTATTTTTAGTTATATCACGCACAACCATTATCTTATCATTTGAAACGGTTATAACAACCTTATCAATATTCTGATGCCCATCAGAATATTCGTTTTCAGCGTAATTATCTGTAGACGCGCATATATATATATATATATATATTTTATTTCCCCTCATTATTTCACAGTTATAGAATTTATCCTTTCTATTCCACATCCCTTATAAACCAAATGAAGTTTCTGAGGTCGAGGGCTCGAATCCCGATGACGGTAATAATAATAATAATAATAATAATAATACAGGAATTAGAGCAATGGGCCGCATTAGTTGGTCTGAGGGCTGTACCAGTTTCTGGCCCCGTTAACTGATTACAGTTATCATCCCACACACCCTTTCTTCCTTTCCCTTTGAAGTCTCCCAACTCGTTTTTATCTCTGAATTAATGTTGAAGAAATATCATAAATATCAAATATGACTCTGCTGAAAGGCTTCTTTTTATGAGTGCATGTCATTAAAATGGGGATTTATCGCCCCCTTTTCATTTTTAAATTGCATCTTCAAAACTCGATTCTGTCATGTCCGTTCCTGGAAGGGAAAATATTCAGGGATGTTCGGTGGTGCTGACAACCACTTACGGGAACCCATCCAGTTTATAGTCCTGCGTGGAATAAAATTCCAAGCCGAAAAAAAAAAAAAAAAAAAAAAATATATATATATATATATATATATATATATATATATATATATAATTTATATATATATTATGTATGTATGTATATGTGTATATATATATATATATATATAGCTCGTCTAAATTTATACCACTAAATTTATGGGCTGAGCTATAAAACGTTGAAGAAAATTTGAAACGATTATTTTGTATCGATTCTGCTTGATTTTTTCATATGTATTAATCTAATATACATATTTTAAAAATCTTACGCAGTTTATGAATATAATTAATTAATATAATGTTATATATATATATATATATATATATATATATATATGTGTGTGTGTGTGTGTGTGTGTGTGTGTGTGTGTGTGTGTGTGTGTACATTGTTTTTTGTTTATTAAACTATTAACTTGTATACTTATAAATGCTCTATAATAAAAATAAAAAATGGCTTCTATATTACAACTTTATTCATACCTTCAAAATTATGTATAAAAGTTCTACGATTTTCTTTTATTTCTTTGTGACCCTCAAATACTAGAGTGGGTAAACGTTTCTATGTATACCGCAGTGACGTACCTCAAACAAATATATGAGAGTTAAATTTAACGAATATAAGCTGAATTTATTTGAAATGATTCGGAGCTACACAAAGCTGAGTGAAATAGTGGATTCAGATCGTGTTCAGTGACTTGACAAACTGTTAGTTTTTAAATTTTCAGTGCTACACTTGTTGAGGACTCATATTTAGAGTATGTAAAGCAGTGATGCACAAACCCTGGCACGCGGGCCAAATGTGGCCACCACGGGTCTTTTCAGTGGCCCCACGGGTCTTTTCAATTCAATGAAAAAGTTAGAATATAAAAGTGACCCAATTTATGACCCAATCTATATATCTGGCCCCTACATATAAAACAGATGGTTGGTTTGGCCCTCACATCAAAAACGTTTGTGCACCACTGAATTGTAAAGGAAGGAGTTATTTGGCGGCCAAGTGGAGGTAAGATGTAAAGCGACTATTCGTTTGTAAAAGGGAAATTTTGATTTCACCAAACATCTCGAGGTGCCGTTATCTCATTGCATCAGGATTGTGTAATATCAGCTTTGGTGATGTTATGAAAGTGGCCAAATATTAGAATGAAGAATGAATAGAGTGTAAAGTGTAAAGGATATATCTTACAATGAATTACTGTAGTCAGGTTAAAATCAATATAATACAGACCAATAATAAAAGAGTTGGTACAAAGTTGATAGATCTGAAACAAATCAAATATTTAACTTCTATAAACAAATGTTTTATTACTTGGTCAGCTTCATTCTAGGACCTAATTTAAAGAGGCCTATAACCTATTGTACGCACACCGTGTGAGAACGATCTTGTAAACCCCCAAATCCTGACCACCAACGCAGTCTATCTGGTCGAGCGAGGACTAACCATTCTGCTACGACAGGATAAAAGTTAACAATAACTGGCCGACATTTCATCACCCGGAAACAGTAAAAACACCTCTGGATGCGAAAGCATTTCTGAATTATTATTATTATTATTATTATTATTATTATTATTATTATTATTATTATACAGACTGGAGGGACGTAGTAACTCGAAATGTTTTTAAGAATGGAAAGAAATTCGCCGAAAGAAATGAATTTTCAAAAAAATGTTCCCAAAATCACTTATTAGTATTTGAAAATTTTATTGTCATTTTTGACAGGGAAAAACACGTTAATAAAGTTATTAATCAGTGAATTTGGGGCATTTTTTAAAAATTTTTTTCTTTGGGTACATCTTTTCTCGCAATCATGTATCAATTTAGACATAGGCTGAAGACTCTCTACTAATATTAAAGTAATCAAAACGGCAAAGCAAAATTAGCATTCGAAAGAATTAAGTTCACTTTGTTTTATATTAACTGCTGAATGATGAAACAGATTTTCGTAATAAATAAAATTTTATATACAATCGACACCGTTTCGTTTGCGTAAATACGCGTTCTGAAATGACCGCGCGCGAGACATCGCGTAAACTCCGAACTTCGGGACCCGGAATCAAAGCGGAACTATCTTGCCAGTTTTCTTAATTATGACCGGAGCCGGCATTGTTAGCTAGTCCTCACACTACCAATTTCCCTTTTAACTTGCGTTTATATTATTTTTATTATTTGTTTATTATCTTTAATTATAAGTGTAACCTGAACGACGGTTATTTATTAGCAGAAAATATTTATTATTATTATTATTATTATTATTATTATTATTATTATTATTATCAATATTTTATTATTTTTTCATAAAATATTTGTAGAATAGCAATTTAATCCATTTTACAGTATCTCTCGTCGTCTCCGCAGTGATTGGAAATCGCAAGGCATTCGGCCAATCGACAGTAAAATCTGAAACAATTTCCAAAATTAAGAACTACAGGGTGTCCCGTAAGTCTGGACCCATAGGGAAAAATAATAAAATTACAAAATAGTCCAAAAATTTATTACATAATCTGTTCAAAGTGTCCGCCGTTGTGTCGCACACATAGTTGAAGACGCAATCTCCACTGCGACAGCACTTTCTGAATCACAGTCGCAGAAATTTCTTGACACGCCTCCACAATGCGTGCTTTAAGGTGGAAAATGTTCTGAAGTTTGACCTCGTACACTTTGGCTTTCAAGTGGCCCCACAAATAAAACTCCAGCGGAGTAAGATCATAATAAAAAAATAATAAAAATAATAATAAAATAATAAAAAAATATATTATAAATAAATTTTTGGACTATTTTGTAATTTTATTATTTTTCCCTATGGGTCCAGACTTACGGGACACCCTGTACAAGTACAGTTCGAGTCAAATATAAAAGAAGGTTATCAAGTCTACCCACTGAGAAATGGAACGTTTAGTAAACGCCATAATCGCTTAGAAAATGTAAATTAAACGTTTACGAAGCTTACTAAATGTCCTATTTCTTGATGGGTAAAGAATGACCTTCATAATCTAATTTCAACATTCTTCGATCCGACTCAAGAGTCGTCGTGTATTTAACTGTGAGCTAAAAAATGGTAGTAGAAGAGGTTTGAGTTTTTTTTTCATGCGGATCACCTGAAAGTGATTGAGCACCTCCAGCCAAGCGGGCGCGTCTATGCTCATGTAAAAGCATCTACCACCAGTTTTCTGAACCTGATGATAGTACTAAAAATGATGATAACACAACTGGATCTGCGTTAAACAATGGGCTGAAAGTATGTGAATCTGAGAAGAAAGAGCTTTCGGCGTCAATCCCAAAAGCTTACTAGATCAATCGAGAGATTGCTTGCCTATATTAGCGCAACGTCACGTCGTTTTCATTATGTGCCAATAACATTTGCAGAGAATAGAAGACTGTTCTTCGAAGCAGGGGCCCTACCTAATAAGTGACCTAAGAACAAATGTGGCTAAAACATTTTTAAATAATTTTTTTTCATCCTAGATTCGGAATGAAAATACAAAAATAAAACCACAATTACGTCATTTTAACCTGAAAGTCGCGTTAGTTAAATATGCACATATGCGTTTTGAAACTACCACGCAAAATCTCGAGTGGGAGAACTTCGGATTCCGTAGCCGGAGCGTGACAAGTTGAGTATTTTCCTTAGTCGTGCTCCGGAGCCGGAGTTGTAAGCTGGTTTCTATTTTAGCTTAGTTTTACGTTCTTTTTGGTTTTTTACGCAACCTTATCTTGCGTAGATACAGAACAAAGAAGAAATTCCTTAAGATCGGAAAACTCTCCTAAGTCAGTGACAACTATTGCTCTATCTACGAGAAAGTATAAGAGAATAATAAACTTTGCGAAACACTTTTAAATCAAATTTGGAACGATTTATTTTAGAGATAAGAGATATAATTATACTGAATAAATAACACACAAAATTTTCCAGAGATGTTCTGAGTGTAGTCTTTTATATTGCACGTATTTCACAAACAAGCAGTTTCACCCATCGATAAATAGGTTCAAACATGTGGTGTGTGTGTGTGCAGAGGCGGATTAAGACACCTCGGGGCCTCGGGGCAATGAAGAATATGGGGGCCATTTTTTATAGCTTCTTATTAACAATACATGTACAATACATAGTGCATTTACACGAATTATATGTACGGTGCTCAGGCTAATTGAGAAACAAACTTAAAAGAACCTTAACACAGTGTATTTTGCCGCTTGCCAAAACTAAACAGTATTAAACAAACTTTACTTTAGGGCCTAGGAAATATAAAATAAAACAGGGAATTTGGCAGTTTGTGTACTCTGTCATATTTAATCAAAGAAGTTTGCGAAATCTCGAATTATATCATCGAAACTCAGTTGATTGGGGGGCTTCCTCAAGCATGGGAGCCTGAGGCTTCAGCCTCAATAGCCTCAGTGATATCCGCCACTGTGTGTGTGTGTGTGTGTGTGTGTGCTACAACTGCCTTTTTGTTGAAAGACGTTCTGCAAAATGTTTCGTTTAAAAAAAAAATGAGCTCTTATAGATGCGCTCATAAACACAGCAATAGTTGCCACTGCGTTAGCCCTTTAACCCACATAGAGACGTATCGTCCCAGGTATTAAATACTGATAGAATTAACTGAGAAAAATGCATCTCCATGTGCGTCAAAAAGTTAAACAAAGGCTTCAGATCCCCAAGAATTTCTCTATTATTTAATTTATCCATTTTGCATTTCCTAAATCGAAGCAGGCTAAGTTCTTTTTCAAGCGAAAACTAGTTATAAATCTAATGATCTTTCGTCCACCACGGAAGAACACTCCTTTGAATCACGGATGTCAACTAAATATAATAAAATAATAAAATAAAAATAATAAAAGACACATAAAGAAAAGAAGATAAAGCCACAAAATATACCTCATCCTTAACCAAACGGTTAATTAACAGGATACATGATAAATGTTTTAAGCTCAGGACATTATTTACGTCAACTGCCTGACCCAAGTTGCCAATTCTTTTAATATAAAAATCTCATCTCGTAGAAAAATGCTTTCGGAGATCGACCTATGCTTTAAGGCCTTCATACACGTAATAATTTACTGATATTTATACTAAATTATAAATTACTCAACTTGGGCCATGCATACAATATCGCGAACACTGTTTGTATCATTAATTAACCCATTATGAACCAAAACTATTTTTTTTTATGCAGTAAGGACGGGCCAAGGGCATACGACTGCAAAAAGCGCCCCTCCCATAGAAGAAGAAATCCAAAATCAAGGTCTGTGGTTTTCGAGATGCCTAGACACTCTGCGTTTGAAAGATGGGAGGTCATAGACAGTAGGAAAGATGGATTGAGGAAGATTGTTCCAGCGTTGACCGGTTGAGTAGATGAAAGAATGAAAATATCGATTAACCCTTGCATTAGGTAGTTGGACAGAAAAGGAATGAGAAAATGTAGAAAGTCTGGTACTGCGTGTTCTCCTTAAAGGAGGAGACATGCAATTAGAGTGTTCAGAAGAGCAATGTCCGTTACAATAGCGATAGTAAAGAGAGAGTGAGGCAACATTGCGGCGAAGAGAGAGAGATTGAAGACAATCAGTAAGAGCAGGGCCGTTTTCTGGCATAAGCAGACTAAGCGGCCGCTTAGGGCCCTGCTGCTACTAGGGGCCCCTAGACAGGCTCCCAGGTCATAGCTCAGTGGGCAAGAATAGGAATATAGTTGAAGTTATTATTATTATTATTATTATTATTATTATTATTATTATTATTGTCGTATTAATTAAAGTTTTTGTATGAGACAAATGTGATAAAACGGAGACAAACGAAACGTTTTGGTCGTTATGTGTAAATAACTATTGTGAGATCTTATTTCTATATTATTTAACTTTATTCTTACTATATGTTTACAGTATACTTTCCTAAATGCTTAATTTTTCTAGTATTGTAAAACATTATTTCACTAATTTACTAATTCTTAAGGATTTTGTAACACTTTAAAACCTAGGATTATTTTCGTTATGTTTTCAAGTTTATTAATTCTTTTCTCATCTTTTTCAGATAATGTGAATTTTGTTGTTAAAACCTAAATGGTCATTATTTGAATGTATTTGATTAACGTTACAATTATAACAATTATTATTATTATTATTATTATTATCATCATCATTATCATGATTATTATCATCATTATTATTATTTAGCAGATTAGTTGTGGTTAACTAGATGTGACTTCGTGCATCTTGGAAAATGAAACGACATTGTCCATCAGGAGCTGAAAAACGGAAAAAGAAGAAAATAGAGGAGGAGAAGCTTTCCAGTAGCACAGGTGAGATGTGCCACTTGTATATTCTTATGATTACAGTTCAGGCAACTAGGTTAGGTAGACCATCAAGCTAGGCAAGTGCTCAGAAATCGCGTAGAGTAAGCTAGTCTCTGTAATATTTATATTTCGAAATGTGAAATTTAATGGATCACATCACCTCAAATTCTGTTCACACAGATCAATTATCAAACAAGATAAGAAAGAGTATTTTAGCAAAAATTAACAGAATATGTAATGTTATGTTCTTCTTAGGAGCACTACTGAAATATTTGGAAAAGCCATCCTCAGCAAAGCCTGATGAGCATCATGAGCCAACAGCAGGACCATCTTCTATGCAACCTCAAACACCAGTAGAAGTAGAGCCTGAAGAACCAACAAGTGGCCCATCTTCTGTTCAGCTTCAAACACCATACACGCATTTCTACTGAGCCACAAGAACCAAGATCTGCTCCACCGCTTGATCCGTATGACTGGCCAGTTGTCCTGTCAGATGCCTTGAAGACAGATCTGGTGTCTCGAGGACCATTTCAAATCAGTCCAGATTTCACATTTCCTAAAAGAGAGGACGGTAGAAGCGTTCATCACCATTACATGTACAGAACATTAATTAATGGGGGGGAAATAAAGCGAAGCTGGCTGATGTACTCTAGAAGGAATGATGTTCTTTATTGCTTCTGCTGCAAGTTGTTTTCAAGGAAGTCGTACAAACTAATTACGGATGGACTTTCAGACTGGATAAACGTTGGTTCGCTTCTGAAAGGCCATGAAAATAGTTCAGAACATGCAGATAACATGGCAACACGGAAGATCTGGAACTGCGGCTAAAAACTGGGAGGACCATTGACCAAACTGAAATGTTATTAATGGAGGTAGAGCGAAGACGCTGGCGAGATGTTCTCACACGTCTTGTAAGTATAATCCAATCACTGGCAGAGAGAAACCTTGCTTTCAGGGGGTCTTCCTCTACATTGTACAATCGAGACAATGGCAACTTCTTGAAGGAGGTTGAGCTGCTTGCCAAATTTGATCCAGTGATGAAACAACACATCAGCAGAGTCGAAAGTGGCCAATATAGTCATTCAGTTACCTAGGAAACATCATTCAAAATGAGCTCATGGGTCCATTAGTGGGAAGATCTTGGATGCCATTGTTGCAGAAATAAAACAAGCTAAATATTACTCACTCATTTTAGACTGCACTCCAGACATAAGCCACTAGAACAGATGTCGATTATTATCAGAACTGTTAAAATGGGTGAAGTACCAGAAATAAAAGAATACTTCTTGGGCTTTCTTGAGGCTTCAGAAAGTACAGGCCTGGGTTTATCAGTTCTGGTTCTGAAGAGACTAGATGAACTGAATATTCACTTTGATGACTGCAGAGGACAGTCATATGACAACGGAGCGAACATGAAGGGCAAGAACAAAGTGTTCAGGCAAGGTTATTAGAGAAGAATTGTCGTGCACTCTATGTTCCATGTGGGGCTCACACTCTGAATCTTGTAGTGGCTGATGCAGATAAAGCTTCCACAGATGCCATCAGCTTCTTTGGCAACGTACAAAAATTGTACAACCTTTTTGCAGCAGCTACACAGAGATAGACAATCCTAAAGAAGCACGTGAACATAACACTCAAGTCTTGGAGTGAAACCAGGTGGGAGAGCCAGCTTAAGAGCATTGAGGCTGTGCGATACCAGAGCCACAATATTAGAGAGGCCCTGTTGGAAGTCAGAAACAATGCCACAGATGCCATAGCCAGGACTGAAGCACAAGTACTTGCAGAGGACGTAGGGTCTTATCGCTTTCAGATTTGCACAGTAGTATGGTATGACATTCTTCATGCAGTTAACCATGTGAGCAAACTTCTGCAGTCTCCTACAATGCAGTTTGATGTGGCAGTCAACCTCCTCACAAAAACAAAAGACTCACTCACCAGCCACAGAAACACAGGTTTTGTTGCAGCACAAGTTGTAGCTAGGGACATATGTGAGGAAATGAATGTGGAGGCTGTGCTGAAGGAGAAGAGGCTCAGATCCACAAAAAAGCACTTTGCTTACGAATCTCCTGACGAACCATTTACAGAAGCCTTAAAGAGGCTGGAAGTCAAATTTTTCAATGTGATGGTGGATTGTGCCATCGGGTCAATAAATGAGAGATTCAAAACAGATGATGTGAGGGACATATTTGGGGTTCTCCTAAACTTCATCACAATGAACAAGGAAGACTTGTCCTGCAAGTGTGAAAAGCTCTCTAAGATACTGAGCTCTGGAGCTGACTCTGACAGCGATGGAAGAGAACTGGCCCTCGAAATTAAGAACTTGCCGACTTTACCTTCACACAACATGACTGCATTGGAGCTTCTCTCCTTCATTCATCAGAAGCAACTGGAGGAACTATACCCCAATCTCTGGGTTGCATTAAGAATTGCCTACACTCAACCTGTGACAGTAGCGTCAGCCGAGAGGAGCTTCTCTAAGATGAAGCTAATCAAGAACTACCTCAGATCATCAATGGGGCAGGATCGCCTCAGTGGCCTTGGCATCATAAGCATCAACCAGGACGTTGGCAGGGAGATTTCATATGATGATGTTATTGATGATTTCGCCCAGAAAAAATCTAGGAGGCAAAAATTTTGAAAATACAAACTGTTCTGTATAACTGTTAGCTATTAAACGATTGTATCGTAGAGTTAGTAATTGTTTGGTAGTTGATAATTGCATTATTTTTTTATACATAGTTCTGTGTCATTTATTCTAAATAATGTATAAGCTAATTTTCAGGAATTTCATGAAGAGTATTTTTTCTGTTTGTCTTCTGAAAGTACATATATGAAAAAACTCTATAGGGCTATGGGTTGATTGCCTGATACCCTCATCCGTTGGAAATTTCCAGCAGATTTCAGTGGAGAGTTAAACGGCAAAAGCCCTATGTTTTTTCGTTAGAGAGTTATGAATATGTAGGTCTTTAAGGACCTCTTTATATTTAATTGTTTATGGTAATTTTAGCGTCGGGATTTTAGATGCCTATATTAGAATGAAAATAAATTGCCTCACCTTATTTTTGCTGGGTCTTAGTTTGCTTCGATGTAGGGCGTTACGATCATTTTCGGTGTAGGGCCGCCACGATGGAGTTACGCGACGAATTAACTTGAGGTAATTAATATAGGCAGTCACAATATAAACACTTTAAGGTGTAGGCCTACCCTTTTTCTTTATATTTATTAAGTTTATTATAAGGAATTCACTCAGAACTTGAGGGAAGACAAAAGCACATCTTCCCTGTTTAAAGCGTTCGCTGCACATAAACAGCCCCAGGCTACTCCTTTAATATATCTTCATATTTTAGTATAAATTGCTGATTTGGCAAAGGTTGTTGACTCTTTCTCGCTTTATTTTACATGGGTTAGCAAATGGAAAATTTTGTTCACGTGAAATAAATGAATGTTTCTCGTGGTTATGCAGACCCGACGCCTACATACGGGTTCTATGTATGTATGGCAATCATCTCATTCCCATTAGGCTATGTCACCAATCCGAGCCAATTTTGTATAGATATTTAATTCAATTAATTAATAATTTATATTTAATTATGAAATAAAGGTATCACATACGGTACCATGTTGTAAGCGCGGATAGTTTTTCCATATACTGGGGGGGGCCGGAGAAAAATTTGTATGTTATAGATCAAATTTTTTGACAAACTGTAAAACATGTAAAAAATGATCAAAGAATGAAGTAGAAATTTAGGAAGAGAGAGGTTACTCAAGACCTATTTAAATATGAAAGTTCAAGAGGCCAACTTCTCTTAAGTTTAGTTAAAGTTATGTCAATCAGTTTGACTCCCTTTAGGTATAGGAAATTTATGGAATTAAAGTAAAGTTATTAAATATTTAACTTTGCTCAATTTGTGTAAGGTTTATAAGTCACCAGTCTTAATTTTTTCTTGTAAAAGTTTTCTGGCTTTCAAAGCAGTCTTTCTTTGAGGCCTGTCTGGTTTAATCTGAGTTACATCAGGTACATTGAGAGATTCCTCCCCAATAGTATCCTGATCCATCCTTTGGGGTAATGGTTCTAATTTAGCCCCACACTCCAAAGGATATAGTAATGTGATATCTCTGGTGGTTTCACCAGTTGCTGTTTTCAGTTTTACAACCCTGGTAACTTCGTCTTCACCAGTTTTGAGTTCCAAGACTTTTCCCATTGACCAATGTTGTCTTGGTGTCTTGTCATGTATCAACACAATGTCCCAATTTTGACTGAATCATTCCAATTTTGTTTTGTTAATTGTTTATGTCTTTCTCTAAGACTTGTTAAGTATTCTTCTCTCCATTTTGTTATAAATTGAGTTTTGATTTGTGTCAAATGTTGGTATTTTGTGTTGAGTTCTTTGTGTCCTATTACCCAATCTGGATCCTCTGTACTGTTATGTTCAGATTCTGGTAACATGTTTACTGTTTCTCCCTTAATTAGGTGGTTGGTGTGAGAGGTTCTGGCTCATTAATACCATCTCCCACATAAGTTAATGGTCTGTTGTTGACAACATTTTCAATTTCTGACAGAATAGTCATGAGTTCAAAAAGTTGTAGATGTTTGGTCCCAATAGTCTTTTTAAGGCAGTTCTTTACAGTCTGTATGTTTCTTTCCCAAATGGAACCATACCATGGTGTATTAACAGGAATGTACTTCCAGGTTATATTGTGTTTGATTAAATGAGTTTGTACTGTTTCACTGTCACAAATCTGATGAATAATTCTTTCACCAGATTTGAAGTATGTGGCATTGTCTGACCATATAGTTTTGGGTACAGAATTGTGTGCACAAAATCGTCTGAAAGCAGCAATAAAAGCTTCTGCTGTCAGATCTTCTACTATGTCTAGACATATGGCACGTGTGGCAGCACAGGTGAAGAGTACAATGTACACTTTGTATTCCTTTGAATCCATTTTGTCTCCAAAACTCACATTTACCGCTCCAGTGTAGTCAATACCCGTGGTTTCAAATGGCCGAGTAAATGTTACTCGTTCCACGGGTAGGTCTGGAGGGCTTGGGGTCTTAAAGGGTCGTGAATGGATACGTTTACAAGGAATGCATGTGTTTAAAATTTTCTTTGTTTCAGTTCTACCCTTTGGTAGCCAGTAAGTTTTTCTCAGCTCCGTCAGGGTTTGTGGGACCCCCATGTGGTGTATTTTGTTGTGGGTATCCCTGATGATGAGATTTGTGAAGTGATTTCTCCTTGGAAGAAGAATTGGGTGCTTAGAGTTGTAAGTCAAAGTTGACTTGTTAAGCCTTCCTTTACACCTTATCAGACCCTCTGTATCCAGGTACAGATTTAGATCCATGACAAGTGAAGGAATTCCTTTGTTTAATGTGTTACTGGACCTAAGATACTTCAACTCCTTGTCAAATTCTGAAGCTTGTATCTGTTTGAGCCAGTTTTGTTGCAGTTTCTGTTAAGTTAGAAAAGGCCTTCTGAGGACAGTGTTTGAGAAGGTAGCTATTGACAAACTTGCAGCAATAGACTGTAATTCTCAAGAGTTTGTTGATGTCTGAATAATGTTTGTAGTCAAATATAGGTTTGTCCTCAGTGATCTTTTCAGTTGTCGTAGAGTTGAGTGTGAGGTTAACTACTTTGGCTGGCCAAAGATCCTCACATGTTAGCCATTCGGGCCCTTCATACCAGATTTTATTTGTTTTCAACAGTTTGTAAGAGAGCCCTCTTGTCAAAAAGTCTGCAGGATTCTCTTTTGTTTTTATGTACCTAAATTTGATACCAAGGTTTGTGTTTGCAGTTTTGATTTCTGTTAGTCTGTTTTTCACAAATATGTTTTTGCAAGAAGTTGTATCTGTGTTGGTCACCCATGTTAGACAAATTTGACTGTCTGTCCATAAGTAAATGTTTGTTATGTCAACTTCTTTATACACTTGTGAAAGAAAGTCTGCTGTTTTAACTCCCAATGAGACAGCTAATAATTCAAGTTGTGGTACAGTTTTCTTTTGGTTTAAGGGTGCCACTTTTGCCTTTGAATAAACCAAGTTACTTTCATTTTCACTTGTTAAATAGGCACAACACCCGTAAGCTTGTGTGCTGGCATCTGTAAAAATGTGTAGTGTTTGCGATTTCAATCTGTAGCCAGCACATCTTGGTACGTAGATGTCTTGAACTTTGTTCAAGTCTGTGGCTAATTTTTTCCAATGAAGTTGGTCTTCCACTGAAAGTGGTTCATCCCAATCAATTTTCTTTTTCCATAAGTCTTGCAAAAGGATTTTGGATCTTATGGTTGCTGGTAAATATAATCCAATGGGGTCAAAAATTTTGGATGATTCTGAAAGCACTTGTCTTTTTGTATTGGCATTTGGATTTAAGTTATAACTCTTTGTGCAAAGAGTGTCATCGTGTTCGGAATTCTGTTTTAAAAACCAAAGCATTCCAAGTGTTTTCGTGTAATTGTTTGGTTCAATGTTCCCATTGTTGTCTTTTGTTATTTGTTCATTTAATTTGGGAGAATTAGAAACCCATTCTCTCAATCCAAAATTTCCTTGCTTCATTATGGGTTGTGACATTTGGTAAATTTCAAGCAATTCCTCTTCAGTTACAGTGGAACCAATGAGGTTATCCACATAAAAGTTTTGTTTTAAAAACTGAACTGTTAAGTCCTCTTGAAATAAGTTTAGGTGGTTTTTAATTGTTAAAGCAAGAATACTTGGAGAGCAATTTGCTCCAAAAATAATTACTTTAAATCTGTAGGTTTTGAAACCTTTGCTAAGGTCATGTGGATCATTCAACCACAAAAACCTGAGATGATTTTTATCATACTCAAGCTTCAAATTTATACAGAGGAATGCTTTTTCTATGTCACTTTGTACTGCATAGTATTGATTGTCTCTGTGTTGTAATGTATCCTTAAATTATTCTGTCATCAATTGGTCTTCATGTGTAATTGTACTGTCCTTTATGCCAACTGATTCTAATAGTCACAACTGCTGTAACCCTTCATCCAATGTGGAATCATTTTCATTCAAATGATGTGGGATTATGACAGTGTTTTTGTAGTTCGAGTTTGTCACATAGTCAGAAATTTGTGACTGTGGTGATTTTGTTTTGCATGAATTTTGTTCATGTTCTGTGTTTTCTGTGTCAGTAGTAAGATGGTATTTAGTTATGTCACCCAAAGGAGCAATACCTGTGGGAGTTTGTATGGCTATTCCATCTCCAATTTTAATGATGCCTCTATGGACCAGATGAAGATAGTCAGCCCCCATGAGCATATGTATATCATCAACTACATCTGCATTAAGGGTTTTATCAGCTATCGTGTATTTGTTTTGAAGTTGTAGCAAAGCTTGTTTTAACCCAGCTATTTGTATTTTTTCTTGTTCTACTTTGTCCACAACAACAACCTTAAGGGTTTCAAATGTTCCATCAAGAGTTAAAGTTATATTTGCAGTTTTAAAACTGGCTTGTACTGGGTTTTTATTGATAAATGATGAAATAGAGAGATCTTCATTTCCTTGTTGGTTCTGAAGTCCTAATTTTTCTATCAGTTGTTTGGTTACAAATGTTTGTTGTGAGCAGGTATCTAAAAGACACCTAACCTGTACTATTTGTCCCCTTTTGTTTTGGATTTCCAAGGTTGTGGTTGGTAAAAGAATTTTTGAATTGTGGTTAATGCTAGATGAACTGATATGCCCATTCATAGCATTCTGAGTTTGTTTCTGTTTGTTTTGGTTTGATTTGGGTGTTTGTGCATAATGTTTGTCAGTTTTTCCAATGTCTGTGTGTGTATTACACATAGGGGTAACATGGTCAAAACTGTTGCAAAACTTACAATTGTATTTCAAATTTAATTTGCAGTTTTGCTTTTGGTGCCCTGATCCAGTGCATTTTTTGCATAAGTTTAGTTGTTCACAACGTTTTGACCTTGCTGTAAAGTCTTTGTATTTGGGACAATTTGTAGAATAATGTTCACTGCTAAAACAAAATTTGCATGGTGTGTGATTATACTCAAAAGTAGTTACATTAAAGTTTTGCAGAGTAGGAGTCTTTGAGTCTTTTCTGTGTTTTGATGTAACTGGTAAGTGTTGAAATCTTTTGTTAGGTTTTTGGTTTTCTGCATTGTTGGTTTTTTCTTGTGCTGTGTTAAATTTTGGGAGTGTGTAACTTGATTTGTAAAGTGCAAGTACAGTTGGGAAATCTTCTCTTAGCTTATTAAGGCTAGGGTATATGTCAGTTGTCCTCTGATGAAATATCTCTTTGACTTTAGAAGGGAGCTTTTCAAAAACAACAGCTTGAATGATCCAAGCTGTTTCTGCAATGTTTAAATTATTGTTTTTAAGTTGTCCCATGAGACATTCAAACTCACAGTAAAAGTCAAAGAGGTCACGTCACCATAGTTGTCTTTTGGGGTTCGCATGTTCATTACTTTAAGAGCCAAATCATGTATAATTTCATCCTTATTCATGTAATTTCTGTTAAGTAATTCTATTGCTACAGAATAAGAAGTACCTATGGCTGGTAGTGATTCCACTAATCTTAAGGCTGGGCCTTTCAGATAGTTCACTAAATAACTAAATTTATCAACATCTGTAATGTAGTTTTTATTACCTATAAGGCTATGAAATTTTTCAATAAAAGATTGAAATTTGGCTCTGTCACCCTCAAAAGTGGGTACTGCAAGTGTAGGCAATTTTGATTTTAGTTCATTGCCCTCAGCCATATTGGGAGGGCTAAATGAAGCATTTCTTATAGCTTCTAAGAAGCTTTCATTTGTGTCTTGTTTTTTGCACTCATCAAGTTGGTTTTGAATTTCAGAAATATAGTTGTTAATTTCTGTAATGTAATTTTCATTGTCAAGTGGGATGGTAGTATACTCATCATCTGTTAGTTCAATTGTGTCATCAATTTCTGTAATTATGTCCTCATCTAGTGTGAGAATTTCTTGTTTGTAACGAGTAATAGAATTTAATGTTGTTTCAAGATCATATCTTGCAGGTTCTTTTTGTTTGTAATCACTGTACAGTTTGGTGATGACACCTTTACCTGCTGATATTTTCTTATTAATTTTTTGTAGTTTTGAGATGGTGCCATAGCACTAAGGTCTGTGGTTTTGTTTTCTTGGTCTGGGTTTTCTGCCCTTTTTTCCAAGTCTTCCATAATTGTTGTTAGTGTTAAAGTTCTGAGTTTAATTTTATGATGTTGAGCGAGTTAAATTATTGTAATAAGTTTTTTATATAACCTGCGCCACAGATTGAATTAAAAATTTACAATGTTTTTAGTTAGGATAGGCCTTGAGTGTGAAGAGTAAGGCCTACTTTAAGAGATAGGCCTATTATGTAAGGTAAAGTTAGGTGGGCCTACTAAATAGGCCGATTTTTTCCTACCAAGTAGGCTTATGTTTGGGCCTATTATTTTATAGGACCTCAAATGAGTTAAGCCTGTTAAATTAACAAGGCTTAGTTTTGAGTTTGAAGAGTAGGACCTATTAAATAGGCTTAATGTTGCGGGCCTATTTTTTTAGGACCTAAAATAAGTTATGCCTGTTAAATGAACAAGCTTTGTTTTCGGTTAGTGTACTGTAAAAGTAAAGGAATCGGTTCCCAGTTGCATAGGCCACCATATGAAAAAACTATAGTGGGGTTACGGTTGAAATTGGGGTTAGGCCTAATGAGCTAAGCCTAGCACTGCGTGTCAGTGTAAATTTTAGAGGGGTTAGTTCCCCATACACAGGGCCACCATATGAAAAAACTATATAGGGCTATGGGTTGATTGCCTGATACCCTCATCCGTTGGAAATTTCCAGCAGATTTCAGTGGAGAGTTAAACGGCAAAAGCCCTATGTTTTTTCGTTAGAGAGTTATGAATATGTAGGTCTTTAAAGGACCTCTTTATATTTAATTGTTTATGGTAATTTTAGCGTCGGGATTTTAGATGCCTATATTAGAATGAAAATAAATTGCCTCACCTTATTTTTGCTGGGTCTTAGTTTGCTTCGATGTAGGGCGTTACGATCATTTTCGGTGTAGGGCCGCCACGATGGAGTTACGCGACGAATTAACTTGAGGTAATTAATATAGGCAGTCACAATATAAACACTTTAAGGTGTAGGCCTACCCTTTTTCTTTATATTTATTAAGTTTATTATAAGGAATTCACTCAGAACTTGAAGGAAGACAAAAGCACATCTTCCCTGTTTAAAGCGTTCGCTGCACATAAACAGCCCTGAGGCTACTCCTTTAATATATCTTCATATTTTAGTATAAATTGCTGATTTGGCAAAGGTTGTTGACTCTTTCTCTCTTGTATTTTACATGGGTTAGCAAATGGAAAATTTTGTTCACGTGAAATAAATGAATGTTTCTCGTGGTTATGCAGACCCGACGCCTACATACGGGTTCTATGTATGTATGGCAATCATCTCATTCCCATTAGGCTATGTCACCAATCCCGAGCCAATTTTGTATAGATATTTAATTCAATTAATTAATAATTTATATTTAATTATGAAATAAAGGTATCACATACGATACCATGTTGTAAGCGCGCATAGTTTTACCATAACATATTTGTTGTTTTGGACATAAATGTTTCATTAAAATTGTTTCATAATTGTTTTTTATTAACACAGCCATTTTTTGTATGTGTGTGCTGAGGTGATGTAGTAAGGCGTCAGTTGGTGGATGGAGGGGTGAGGCCTCAAATGGGTATACTGCTTAGGGCCCCCTAATGGCTAGAAACGGCCTTGAGTAAGAGGCAGGGAACTGATGAGACGAAAAGCCTTTGATTCCACTCGGTCAAGTACGGCTGTGTGGGTTGAGCCACCCCACACATGAGAAGCATACTCCATACAGGGGCGAACAAGACCCCTGTACAGAGACAGCAACTGAGTGGGGGTAAAGAAACCGCGGAGGCGGTACAGCACACCTAACCTCTTATCAACTGTTTTAGAAAGAGAGTATATGTCATCTTTCCAGGAAAGATCACGAGAAAAGGAAACGCCAAGAGTGTTAAAAGAGGAAGGATTGAGTTGTGTGTTGTTGAAGGTAAGGGGATAGTTGTGCAAATGATTGTGACGAGTAGACAGATGGAGGAACTGAGTTTTTGAGGCACTGAAAGCCACAAGGTTTTCTCTGCCCCAATCAGATATAGCAGAAAGGTCAAAGGTCAGGTGTCCCATAGCCGCCCCACGCGAATCATGAAGTGACTGCTGTGAGGGACACTTTGGGAAGCGGGTGGAGAAATGAAGAGCGAAATCATCGGCATAGGAGTGAATAGGACAGGAAGTATGAATTAAAAGATCATTAATAAATAAAAGGGAAAGAGTGGGTGATAGGACAGAACCCTGAGGAGCACCACTGTTAATAGCTTTAGGAGAAGAACTGGCCATCTACAACTGCAGCTATAGATCGGCGAGAAAGGAAATTAGAGAGGAAGGCACAGATAGAAGGATAGAAACCGAAGGAGAGCAGTTTCGAAATTAAAGATTTGTGCCAGACTCTATCAAAAGCTTTTGGTATGTCTAGCGCAATAGCAAAAGTTTCACCGAAATCCCGAAAGGAGGATGACCAAGAGTCAGAGATATATGCAAGAAGATGGCCAGTAGAGCGTCCCTTGCGGAATCCATACTGACGATCTGAAAGAAGGTTGTGAGAAGAAAGGTGTTTAAGAATCTTCCTATTAAGGATAGATTCAAAAACTTTAGAAAGGCAAGAAATCAAAGCAATTGAACGATAGTTGGAGGGTTGAGAGCGGTCACCCTTCTTTGGGACAGGCTGAATGAAAGCTGACTTCCAGCAGGAAGGAAAAGTACCAGATGATAGACAAAGATGAAAGAGTTTGCCTAGGCAGGGTGTCAGCACAGAAGCACAGTTCTTAACAACAACAGGAGGAACACCATCAGGATCATACGCCTTCCTAGAGTTGAGCCCAGATAGGGCAGAAAAAACATCTTTAGAAAAGATTCTAATTTCAGACATAATAAAGTCAGAGGGGGAGGAGATGGAGGAACAGCACCGGAATCGTCCAGGGTTGAATTATAAGCGAAAGTTTGAGCGAGGAGTTCAGTTTTGTCAGAAGAAGAGATGGCAACTGTGCCATCGGAATGGAAAAGAGGAGGGAAAGAATATGAAGTAAAGTTGTTGAAGAGTTTCTTAACTAGATGCCAGAAAGAGCGAGAAGAATTAGAATTGGATAGGTTTTCACATTTTTGTCGGATGAAGGAATTTTTGGCGAGTCGAAGAACAGATTTTGCAGGATTTTGGGCAGAAATATAAGCTGAGTGAGAGTCAGGAGTTGAATGGCGACGGTACCTTCTGAAAGCCTCCTCTCGCGGATAGCATTAGAACAAGTAAAGTTAAACCAAGGTTTTTTTGCATTAGTATTAGGAATAGAATATGGAATGTACGCCTCCACGCCCGAGAGAATCACCTCTGTGATGCGCTCAGCACACCCAGAAGGGTCCCTGGCCACGGAAGCAGTAATCATTCCATGGGAAATCACAGTACTGCTTGAGGATCTCCCTATCAGCGGCACCGAAGTGCCAAAGGCGCCTCCTCTTGGGAGAATCCAAAGACCGAATTGGAGCAATAAGGCAGGAAACATGTAAGATTGTTGTCGGAGGAGCCCAACGGAGAAAAAAGTTTGACAGAGTAAGAAGAAGGATGAGAGGTAAAAAATAAATCCAGAATGTTGGGCCTATCTCCAAAGCGATCGGGGAAACGAGAAGGGTGCTGTACAATCTGCTCTAGGTCATTTAGGATAGAAAAGTTGTAAGCTAGTTCACCAGGGATGTCAGTGAAATGGAAGGAAAGCTAAAGGTGGCGGTGATTAAAATCTCCTAAAATGGAGATTTCAGCAAAGGGAGAGCGGGAAGTGAGGTAGTCAAATTTTTTTGGATAATCAGTAGAATTAGGAGAAAGGTAAACAGCACAGATGTATTTAGTTTGAGATTGGCATGTAAGCCATAGCCAGAGGGCATAGAATTCGGAAGATTCGAATTCGGGAATACGAGAACAAGTTAAGTCATTAGGTACATATACACAACATCCATCTTTGGAGTGAAATTGAGTATAGAGAAAGTAAGAGGGTACAGAAAAGGGGTTGCTGTCACTCGTCCCAGACACCCGAGTTTCAGTGAGGAAAAGAAGATGAAGTTTAGAGGAGGAGAGGTGGTGTTGAGCAGATTGAAAATTTGAGAAGAGGCCACGAATGGTGCAGAAGTTTAAGAAAAGTGAATCAGACAGAGGTCCAGAACATCTCGAATGGGCGGTAGCAAATCCAGTCCCGCTACCCAGGTCTGCGTTCCAGGTATCGGCAGCGGGGGAGCCAGAAGTGGTGACATTTATGGTCCCCTGCACAGGGGACTCCGAGGCTCTTGAAGTTGATGCCATTTTTTTTTTAATTTTGAAAAGATTATGTAGTGTGTAAGATGTATGTGTATGTAGTGAGGAATAGGGAGAGAAGTGTATGTTTGAGAACATGCTGGACTGCTCACAGGGGAGATGAGACACGGAAAAAGAACAGCTAAGGAGAACAGTGACAGGAGAAAGGGGAGTTCCAACACTCCCTATCTTCTCTCTAACGTCCCCCCCCTCCTCCTGAGTACTTCCCTGGTGTTTACAATCTCCTACACTCTTCTCCATTTGCTGCTATTTCTTGATATTTTCAGCTTGGGAAACTTTAAAGAAACATGAAATAGTTATCTGGTACAAAAAAATTTAAATAAAAAACAAAAATTAAAAATTAATATTTAAGAATTTCACTTTTAAGTTCTAACCTAAATTGTAGTGTTAAAATGTGTCCCCAAAAAGAGACAGTCGACGTTAATGGGTTAAATTAATGAACTAAAATTTTACAGCAGAAAAGGTTATTTATTATAGCATAGTTTATAGCATTTATTATAGCATTTATTATAGCGTGTTGCATGAACAAAATCGAATTTTGTAATGTCGACGTTCGACCTTATGCAATTATTTGGATATCAGATTTCAAACTACATTTCAGATCTTTAATGAAAATAACTAAGCTAACCCAACCAGACTAACCTAACCTAACCTAGCGTAACCTAACCGGACATAATGTAACCTAACCTAACCTAATTTAAACAAAAATTTTAGTATCGACATTGTGCAGATCGACTTTGTTCCGCTACTCGAGCGTAGCGAGGTACACGCCCCGGAAACAAACAAAAATTTTGTCGAACGGAACACAAATGAGTTAAATATTTATCGATATCGATGGGGATATAAGCTTGGGTCATCTTATTAATTACTGGGGCGTTCCGACATTACGAGCCTCGTTCGCATTATATATTTATAATGTTTTCATGAACTTATTAAAATCAATATCCAATCACCAGAATCGCCACAGGAATCGCCTTCCTACAGAAGGAAATGGCACGTTTAATAAACGCCCATAACATTTATCAAACGTTACATTTCTTGTTGGGTTGACTGTAAGTTCGTGTACCCTCTTTTAACCCTTTCACTACTGATAATAAGTATATATATATATATATATATATATAATGTAAAGAACGACGCTTTTTAGAAGAGTGTTTGCACGAGAGGAGAGGAGAAAACGAGCAATGAAAAACGAGGCACCTCCCAGGAATCGAACCCGGGATCATCCGATTGCCGGTCAGATATGCTAACTATTACACCAAGAACCTCCACGACTCAAAGCTCGTAATTTCCCCACGTACCTACGAGCGGAATCAAATGCCTTTTGAGGGGCACCTTCTCATGCCGTATATACTGTATATACAGTATATATATATATATATATATATATATATTATATATATATATATATATATATACATTTTGACTGCAAACGATACACAGTATATGCAATGTAAAAACGACGCTTTTTAGAAGAGTTTCCGCACAAGAGTCGTGGAGGCTCTTGGTGTAATGGTTAGCATATCTGACTGGTAATCGGATGATCCCGGGTTCAATTCCTGGGAGGTGCCTCGTTTTTCATTGCTCGTTTTCTCCTCTCCTCTTGTGCGGACACTCTTCTAAAAAGCGTCGTTCTTTACATTATATATACACACTGTGTGTCGTTTGCAGTTAAAATGTGTATATATATATATATATATATATAATCATGCGGGTTGCTTCTACAGAGCTTCAATTTAATATTTAGGAGAAATCCAATGACAAGGAGAAATGTAAATGCCATGAAAAGTTCTTTAATGCGCAACGTTTCGAGCAATACGCTCATCTTCAGGCTGTTTAATAACAATGTGAAATTAAAATCAATATTGAATGAAAAACAAGACAAAGAAAATTTCTATAACCTATTCATAAAGGCAAATTTTAAAAGACTGAGAAAAGAGGGTTAAATTCTAAGTTATACAGATTTACATATAAAAATTAAGAAGCTATTTTTAAATACATATAGTAAATGTGAAATTAATACACTGGAAAAATTAACAATAGTACACTGGAATAATGAAACTAACTAACCTTTCACTGCAATTTCCGAGGCTAACTGATTTAAGCAGAGGCAAGACGGGAAAACAAGAGATGGCGAGGGCGATTGGGGAAGGGGGGATTATAAGGAATTGGGGAAGGAGGAGGGATTATAGCAAATTTAGGGGGACGGCTGATGAGTCAACATTTAGAGTAGGGGACAATGTTTTAATGAAAAGCGATTCCAAAATTCTTAGTGAGTTGGGACAAGTATTACAACCAAGAATTTTAAAATTGTCTAAAGTGACATCAGTTTTACATTTTATACTGTGTTCCCGAATACTCGAAACTTCTTTAGTTTTTAAAATTTTACCTGTTCGGCCACTTATTCCCATATGCGAATAAAATCTAGCCCTGAGAGAGCGAACAGTGCTGCCAATGTAATTCCCAAGGAGACACCTAGGGCAGGTAAATAAATATACAACACCGCTACGCAACGAGTCAGGGGTTCGATCCTTCGCTGAGAAAAAGCTACCTAAAGACGTTTTATTAATAAATATGATGCGGAAATCAGTATGATAAAAAAATTTCCTTAACAACTTTGTAAATTTAAGCTTAAATTCCTTATTCAAAGGACCCATTTCAGGTACCAAGAAATATTTTATATCCTTCGGCACTGTAATACATGGAAGTTGAGGGCTATAAACATTATTTAAGAAGGATCTAATTAGTTTGTCTACATATTGAACAGGAAAACTATTATTAGTAAAGTATGATCTTAGATTATTAAATTCATCATTAAGTAAGGTAAAACTAGAGGTCAAATTATATCCTCTGAACAGGAGAGTTTTAATACAAGACATCTTATAGTTGAAATCAGTAAAACTAAAAAAATTCATGCCCAAACCAGTGAAAGTGGGTTTCCTGTATTACAGTGCCGAAGGATATAAAATATTTCTTGGTACCTGAAATGGGTCCTTTGAATAAGGAATTTAAGCTTAAATTTACAAAGTTGTTAAGGAAATTTTTTTATCATACTGATTTCCGCATCATATTTATTAATAAAACGTCTTTAGGTAGCTTTTTCTCAGCGAAGGATCGAACCCCTGACTCGTTGCGTAGCGGTGTTGTATATTTATTTACCTGCCCTAGGTGTCTCCTTGGGAATTACATTGGCAGCACTGTTCGCTCTCTCAGGGCTAGATTTTATTCGCATATGGGAATAAGTGGCCGAACAGGTAAAATTTTAAAAACTAAGAAGTTTCGAGTATTCGGGAACACAGTATAAAATGTAAAACTGATGTCACTTTAGACAATTTTAAAATTCTTGGTTGTAATACTTGTCCCAACTCACTAAGAATTTTGGAATCGCTTTTCATTAAAACATTGTCCCCTACTCTAAATGTTGACTCATCAGCCGTCCCCCTAAATTTGCTATAATCCCTCCTCCTTCCCCAATTCCTTATAATCCCCCCTTCCCCAATCGCCCTCGCCATCTCTTGTTTTCCCGTCTTGCCTCTGCTTAAATCAGTTAGCCTCGGAAATTGCAGTGAAATGTTAGTTAGTTTCATTATTCCAGTGTACTATTGTTAATTTTTCCAGTGTATTAATTTCACATTTACTATATGTATTTAAAAATAGCTTCTTAATTTTTATATGTAAATCTGTATAACTTAGAATTTAACCCTCTTTTCTCAGTCTTTTAAAATTTGCCTTTATGAATAGGTTATAGAAATTTTCTTTGTCTTGTTTTTCATTCAATATTGATTTTAATTTCACATTGTTATTAAACAGCCTGAAGATGAGCGTATTGCTCGAAACGTTGCGCATTAAAGAAGACTTTTCATGGCATTTACATTTCTCCTTGTCATTGGATTTCTCCTAAATATTATATATATATATATATGTACAGGGTGGGCGGAAAGTAGCTCCCTATTTTGGATTGGTAAAAAAATACGTATATTATCCATTTATTTCAGAAGAAATAATATGAAAAGGTAGGCATACATGGTAGGTTTTCTCTAAAATTCAATGTGGGCTCCAACTCTTTCCACCAGCTTCTGGAGCCGCCCAGGAATGGCGTCCACTGACTTTAGCAGGAACTCCGGCGGGATGGAGGACATGACTTCCCGAATTCGGTCCTCCAGTTCTTCCAATGTCCTCGGTTTGGTGCGGTAGACTTCTTCCTTTACCCACCCCCAAAGAAAGAAGTCGCACGGTGTCAAGTCGGGGCTCCTGGCTGGCCATTGATGTGGACCACGACGACCCATCCAACGCCCAGGGAAGTGGGCATCCAGCCACTCACGGACAACAAGAGCGAAGTGCGGAGGGGCGCCATCTTGCATAAATATCAGATCGTCGATGTTCTCCCATGTGCTGACAACCGGCCAGACCTCGTTTCGCAACATAGCAAGGTACCGCTCAGCATTCATGGTGTTGCGCAGAAGGAACGGGCCCACAACCTGATCTGAGGTCATACCACACACACCGTTACACTGAACCGATTCTGCCGTTTTTCAGCAGTAACCATGGGATCCTCTCCTGCCCAGTAGTGGCAATTGTGGCGGTTGACAAAGCCTCCGACGTGGAACACCGCCTCGTCGCTCCAGAGGATGTTGCGGAAGAGATGGGGCCAGTCTTCATGCCAAGCCAGCATGATTTCCCCGAACTCCATGCGAATGTCGCAGTCCTCGTCCGAGAGAGATTGGCAGTAATGCGGCTTCCACGCACGCCAGTTCAGCTCCTTCTTCAGCACAGTTCGCACTGAGTAGCGGGAGAGTCCACTTTCCCGAGCTGCCTGGCGAGTTGACTTTCGTGGACTCCGTGCGAACATTTCCTGAACTGCCTGCACCGTCTCCTGGGCCCTGGATGTCGAAGGGCGACCACATCTTCGAACATCTGCCACAGACCCCGTGGTCATGAGCTTCGAGTGGCAGTTCTTGATTGTTTTCGGGTCCACTTGGGCACGTGGTCCGTGAATGGCCCGCCACCATCTTTGAACTCGAACGACAGATTGCCAAACTTCGTACCGTGCCGCCAACTGGGCACGCTCCTGCAGTGTTAAACGCTCAGCCATGTTACCCTTCAATTTGAAATGAAAAAAAAAAATGAACGTTACAATTGTACCACTTTAGAGAACACAAAGAGAACACTTTAGAGAAAAAAAGATTACCGTTACAATTGTACCACTTTAAAGAATACACCATAACAATATAACAATACAATCACAATTTATACATAATTTATATGTAATTTAAATTAGGGAGCTACTTTCCGCCCACCCTGTACATATATACAGTATGTATAACGTTTTAGGAGGAGATTGTAGACACCAATCGACCAGGAAAGTACTCCTGGGTGGACGTTAGACAGAAGATAGGGAATGCTGGAACTCCCGTTTCTCTTGTCACTCTCCTCCTTAGCTGATCTTTTTCCGTGTCTCATCTACCCTGTGAGCAGTCCAGCATGCTCTCAAACACACACTTCTCTCACTATTCCTCATTACACATACATGCATCTTACACACTACACAATCTTTTCAAAATTTAAAAAAAAAAAAAATGGCATCGACCTCAAGAGCCTTGGAGTCCCCTGGGGAGGGGACTATAATGTCCCCACTTTTGGCTCCCATGCTGCCGATACCGGGAACTCGGGTAGTGGAGCTGGTTCTGCTATTGCTCATTCGAGATGTTCTGGGCTTTTGCCCGATTTACTTTTCATAAACTTCCGCAACATTTATGGCCTTTCCTCAAATTTTCAATCTGTTGAACACCATCTCTCCTCCTCTAAACCTCACCTTCTCTTCCTCGCTGAAACTCAGGTATCTGGGACGATTGACAGCAACCCTTTTTTTGTGCCCTCCTATTTTCTCTATAATGAATTTCATTCTAAAGGGGGATGTTGCGTATATGTACGCAACGACCGAACTTGCTCCTGTATTCAGAACTTGAATCCTCCGGATTTTACACCCTCTGGCTACGGCTTACATGCCAATTTCAAACTAAATATATCCGTACTGTCTACCTTTCTCTTAATTCTACTGACTATCCAAAACTCTGTGACTACCGCACTTCCGGTTCTGTACAGAGGTTTAGTACAGAGGCTTCGATATTATTTTCTTATACTGTATATGATTCATCACTCAAGGAGATGGTGATAATTTGACCCAAATACTTAAATTCTTGTACTTTCTCTATTGCTTCAGCTCTCATTTTGAAACTAATATCAGCTGGCTAATTAGAGTTTTTAAGATGGAATTGCATAACCTTAGTTTTTGCAACATTAAAAAGAATATCATGTTTCTGCGAATATAATTCGCAGACTTTTAGCAGGCAATCAAGACCTTTAACAGAAGGACTTATTAACACCATATCATCGGCATAGACTAAATTATTTATCCTTGTGTTATCTACACAACATCCGACTGTTGCCTCATTAAGTGAAGCACTCAATCCATCAATATACACATTAAACAGCAGAGGAAAGAGAAAGGAGCCTTGCCTCACCCCTCAAGAGGAACCAAAATATTCGAATAATACATTGCCCCACCTAACAATGAAAGATTGGTGGGAATACCAAAATTTCAATAAATTTAATATGTACATGGGAACTTTCCTGTCTTCTAGTTTTTCAATAGAATATTGTGGTTCACTCTATCATACTGTATGTGTCACAGATTTCTGACTATACTGCTCCAACCAACTGCAGTGTGTTCGAAAAGTCCTGTCACCCCCAACAAAATGTACATATTTTAATACCAAGTTTATTTTTGCGTGATTAATTGTATTTATATGTGGTAGGTGTAATTTAAGAAACGAGTCACTAGCAACAATTACTTTAATTACAGTAAATACTTATTTACTTATGTCTTCTTCACTCCTACGTGGAGCATAGGGCGTCAACTATGCTTCGCTATCGGGTACGGTTGGCTGCTTGGGCTTTAACTTCTGTCCAGGTTCTTCCAATCTCTTAGTTTCCATCAGTAAGGATCTCCTCCAAGTCATCACCGGTCTACCCTTCTTCCTTCTTCCTTGCAGATTCCATTCCAAAGCCGTCTTAGCTATTTCTCCCTCTTCTCTTCTTAAAGCATGTCCAACATATCTCCACTGCCTTCTCCTAATTTGCTCTTCTATCCTTTCCTGATTTGTGATCTGCCATAGTCTTTCATTTGAAATTCTATCCGGTCATCTAATTCCCATAATCTTTCTTAGACATCGATTCACAAACACTTGCACCTTCTTTGTCAGTTCTTTTGTTACCTTCCATGATTCACTACCATACAGGGCAGGGACGTAGCCAATGGGGGACGGAGGCGGTCGCTCCCCCCACCGTGGAAAGTCCATGAGAAAAGTCTGCGGTAATTACAACCAAGATTCACAGCCAAACTATAACATTTAACAATTTGGTATCTATAATTATTTATGTAATGGAAGGAGTGCCTATATATATATGTGTGTGTGTGTGTGTGTGTGTGTGTTTTTTAAACACGTCCAAACATGTTTGGACGTGTTTAAACACGTATCGTACTAAACTACTGAAATATGAAGCGCGGGGAAACTGAACACAGCTTGGCGCCAGTTAGTTTTTCATACACTGTAGCATAGTACAGTGTGACGAGTGGGGCGTGTTGTATCATTGCATGTTGGTCAAGCTTCGTTAATTCGTTATACAATATTACGATGGATATACGAAAATATTTCAAAAGAAAATCAGTTGAGTCGGTTGAAGAACACAATGAAAGTGATACAGCAGAACCCTCCCATAAAGTTATTAGACAAACGGAAGACGATGCACATCAACCAGAACTAAGCGATGAAAATGCGAGTGTCAGCAATCAAGTACAGGTTGAGGTACCGTCTGAAACGAAGGCTTCACAGGACCAACCGACCACTCGTAAGTTGATCTGGTATAATTACAAATTTACAAAAGAAATGTCTACGTGTTTGATGCATATAAAGACAAATAATAAAATAATATAATGCACTTAGTAAATTGCTGGTCAATGAATGTAAAATTATTAAATATCATGTTGAGAGTCATTTAGAATAACTATCGAATATACATATGTAATAATATATTAGGATAATCGTTAACACAAACGACACAGCAAACAATTGTTATTGCCATATAATGTTATCGTTATGTACCTTCTAATACTAGGCTGCTATTTTGCTAGATGGTTGTCATCAGTATGATCGGCACAGGATCGGGTCTCTCTAAATCCTGCCTGTTCTCTTCTTAGCCTAGCATCCACCTCCCTCCTTATTCTTTCCAAAATAATATGGGTCAGCACCTTACTAGATATAGACAACAGTGTGATTCCCCCCCCCAGTTGTCACATCGCGAGAGATCTTTCTCTGGTATTTTCACCATCAAACCCTTTCTCCATTCCTTGGGAAACTTCTCGGTTTCCCATAATCCCATATTGTACCGAAGCGTCCATGTAATTCGTCTGTCATCATCCCTGGGTCCACCTTCAACAGTTCTGCCTCTACACCATCCATCCCTGGTGCCTTTGTTCCTTTTAACTTCATGTTAGCCATCCGGATTTCAGCTTTACTTGGTGGTCTAACATCTATGTTCAGCTCCTGGTTCCCTCTCACCTCTTCTTGAATTAACTCCTCGGGTCTATTTCTTCTCTAAAATGCTCTTTCCACCTTTCCAATTGTTGTATCTTCGTAGTAAATATAGTTCCATCCTTTGATTTTACTTGTCTCGTCTCTCTATAATTTCTCCCTGTCAGTGTTTTCATTATCTTATATAATTCCCTCATATCTCCTCTCCGCGCTGCTGTCTCTGCCTGTTGCGCCATCTCGTTCACAAATTGTCTCTCATCGTTTCTGGCCCTTCTTTGACCTCTCGATTCAGTTGTTGCCAATTCTCCCCCAACTCCATCCTGCTTATCATGTCTTCACATCTGTTCATTCTTTCTTTTACTTTCTTTCTTTCTTCTACCGCATTCCACGTGTCCTCAGTCATCCACTCTCTTTTCTCCTTCTTTCTGAAACCGATTGTCTTCTCTGCAGATTTCCGTAAGGTGTCTTTAAATCTCACCCACTTTCTCTCCACTCTTTTTACTCTATCCTCTTCATTTTCTTCATGTGTCAAGACTTCCTCATCTTCATCCTGGGGAATAGCAAATCTATTTCTCACAGCCAGTTTGTATTCCTCTTTGACCTCCCTTCTTGTAAGCCTATTTACGTCAAACCGTCTCCTTCCTCTCTCGACTCTTTCCTTGGCTTTTGCCAGTCTCAATTTCACCTCAGCTTACCCACTTACTACATCTGCTCCTCTTCTATTTCGCACATCCATCAGCGATCCTCTCTACTTCTTCCTAATGGCTATATGATCAATCTGGTTTCCCGTCCTGCCATCAGGCGACATCCAGATAATTTTATGACACTCTTTATGTGGGAACAGGGTACCACCAATCACAAGCTCCTGCTCTCCACAGAAATCTGCGAAAAATTCACCATTTCTATTCATTACTCCTATACCATGCTTGCCCATTACATACTCCCTGTCTTTGTTGTCTCTTCCCACTTTTGCGTTGAGGTCTCCCATCAGGATAACAATGTCGTTTCTCTTAACTCCCCCAAAAACTGTAGTGAGCTGTTCATAGAACTCTTCCTTCTGCTCATCCTCCGCCTGTTCTGTAGGCGCGTAACATTGAATAATTGTTATGGGTCTAGCCTTCGTCTTAAATCTTACTCTTATTATTCTCGAAGATATTGGCTCCCATTCCAATAAACTTTTCTCCACTTCTTCTGTGAGCAATATGCCTACGCCTTCTCTATGTTCTTATCCACTTGGTCTTCCAGAGTACAATAGTTTCTGGCATTGTCTCACTCGTACTTCTCCGTCTCCTGTCCACCTCGTTTCGCTCAATCTCAGAACCGCCACCCTATATCTCTCAGCCTCTCTTGCAATTTGCTTAAGCCTCGATGCCTCATACATAGTTCGTATATTCCAGCATCCAATTCGTGTCCGATATTTCATGCCAAAGTTCGTCAACGTTAGATCCTCCCGGTTTTGCACAGTTTCAGTTTCTGTAATCATAGCGTTTAGGCTGTGCAGGGGATTAACCCACGGCAGCCGAGTTCGGTTGTGGTTTTGCCACCTTAAGGTCTCCGAACATACCCTGTCAGTTTTTGGTTCAAGGGCGTAACGCCACTCCCCAGGGGGGAGCTCCCCTATCCGCCAAATGGGGACGCGCCCGATGGGGGAACTGACAAAGACCCCTCACGGGACAGTAAATACAATTACTATTTAATTAACAAATGACGGGCGGTATGGTTTCATGCCGAGATCTTTTGTCATGTGATCTCTCATTGTGGACATCGGGACTGCAAGTTCTTGTGATTGTTTCCGAAGTGATTTTTTCGGTGAACGAGCCACCGATGCAATCACACCTTCACATTGTTCTACTCGTGTTGTTGGTCTTCCCCCTCGTGATCTGTCCTTGATGGAGCCAGTTTGAAACAGCTTTTTCTCCCAGCGTAATACCGTCTTGTTTGGTGGTGTAGCCTTATTGAATCTTGTGTTGAAATCATTCTGGATATCATGCATCGTTTTGCCAGTATGTGACCTTTCATGAGCCCATGTGTTCATCACTATCCTTTCCTCCAGAATGTAAGGGGACTGGTCTGCCATTGTTCACACAACTCTAATACCTGGAAAAGAAAACAAATGTCAATGAATCACGTATAAATTCAATTAATCACACAAAAATAAAATTGGTATTACAATATGTACATTTTGTAGGGGGTGACGGGACTTTTCGAACACCCTGTAGAACTGTGATCCCATAGAGCTGATGTGACTTCTTAATACTACCCCAGGCTAATAATATCCAAGCAGAAAAATAATTTTATATAACAAAACACTTTAATACTAACAAGACAATATTACACGAGCTTGGGACTCCTTTAATTTTACTTTGGAAATGATTTTCTTATGACTCAATTCCACTCCCACATTCAAATTTAACGCAATTAGTTGGCACAAAATGACTCACTTTGTTACAGTGAAAAATCTTAATAATGATTCGCATCTACAATTTAGCAATTAGAACTGAATACATACAGTAACTTAACTTAACTTAATATTATCCCTGCAATTATACCCGTATTAGATGTGTACACAATTTCTTAATAAATTAACACAGACCAATAAAATGATTTTGAAGACCAAAATTTAGTAATCTTCTACCTTACACTGTAATACTCCATATAACTTATGCCCATCACCATGATCTAAAAATACACTATTGGGTCATCATCATGCAGGGCTATACCAATGTTAACTCCAGTTGTAAGTATTGTCCATTCATGCTTTAACACTTTATGTACCTGAAACTCTTTTTTGAATGTCACACTGACTTAATAAACCTTATTTCTACATCTCAAATCCTTGTGCTTAGTCTCCAGATAAATTAGTTTTCTTTTATTGGGCAACCAACAATTGAAACGGATTGTTCTACTTGTGGATAATCTAGAGCAGGGGTTCCCAAATTGGTGTTCCGCGGAACACAATTTGGGAACCCCTGATCTAGAGAAACCTCCAATGCTCTTGACTCTGAAACTTTGTACTTGTGCCAGCTTGCAATTTTTCCCAGTACCCACTAGGAATTCCTCTTGTCTGGCTATTTTTCACTTGTCCATGGGTGGGCCCTTCTGTCCTTTACACCCATTCAAGCTGGAATTACAGGAAAACCGACAAGTTGTTCAGTTCCTCTACTGATTCTACCTTTAAATAAAATTATATTTTAAATATCTGTGTCCTGAAACAATTGCCCCACCATATTCTTACATAACATTCAAATCTTGCCCTACACACAGTAGAGATATCTTTCATTTACAACAGCATCAGAACTTATCTGATCTTAGCCTACAGTATATGTTCATTTACATTCTACTCTTGGTCTTAGCCAATATGAGAAATTTGGCAGAAGTAGTATATCAACTTCAATAGATTATAGTGACTCCAAATCTCATGTAAAATGAGATAAGTGATACCCATGCCCTTTAAGTCATGCCATTTATCCAGAAGGGAACTCAACAAGCTTGCAATTAGCAATCTGTTTTTACTTAGGTCGTAATTTCTCAAACATTGTCTGCCCTTCCTCTCTGGGCCTAGTATCTATTTATTTATTTACAACATTTATTGCCTACTTTAGAGAATTAATAAGTTTGATACACTCATAATCGCTTAGGCTACCAAGCTTTACCATTTATCTGGCCCATATCGAGTTTCACAGGAACCATATATATATATATATATATATATATATATATATATATATATATATATATATATATATATATATGGGAATGAACTCAGAATGGTCTCCTGAGTTTTTTAGGATACACACAGACCGTGCATGGAACAAGGAACTCTTCTGGGATAATTAAATCCACTATAGTCCGAATAAGTAATGGTAAATGACAAATACCATAGTTTTCTTTTCATGATGCTAGCCCGACGCGGGCAACGGGTCACTCGCAAAGAGGTCCCATAAAGGTTATTCTCTCGAGCATGGAGGCGTACATTCCATATTCTATTCCTACTACTAATGCAAAAAACCTTGGTTTAACTTTGCTTGTTCTAATGCTATCCGCAACAAAGATCCATCCAAAAGAGATCCACCCAACAGAGATCCATCCGTCGCCGCCATCCCACTCCTGACTCTCACTCAGCTTATATTTCTGCCCAGAATCGTAAAAAATCTGTTCTTCGACTCGCCAAAACTCCCTTTCTTTCTCTCCTCTTTTCCATTCCGACGGCTCAGTTGCCGTCTCTTCTCCCGATAAGGCTGAACTCTGTACTCAAACTTTCTCCTCAAACTCAACCATGGACGATTCCGGTGCTGTTTCTCCACTGATTTCCGGCCCTGTTTCCCTCTGAATTAATTATGTCTAAAATTAGAATCTCTTCCGAAGATGTTTTTTCTGGCCTATCTGGACTCAACTCTAGGAAGGTGTACGATCCTGATGGTGTTCCTCCTGTTGTTCACAACAACGGTGCTTCTGTGCTGACACCCTGCCTAGGCAAACTCTTTCGTCTTTGTTTTTCATCTGATACTTTTTCCCTGCTGGAAGTTCGCTTTCATTCAGCCTGTCCCAAAGAAGGGTAACCGCTCTCAACCTTCCAACTATCGTCCAATTACTTTGATTTCTTTCCTTTCTAAAGTTTTTGAATCTATCCACTATAGGAAGATTCTTAAACACCTCTTTCTCACAATCTTCTTTCAGATCGTCAGTATGGGTTCCGCAAGGAACACTGTAAAGGCGACTTTCTTGCGCATCTCTCTAACTCTTGGTCATCTTCCTTTCAGGATACGGTGAAACTTTTGCTATTGCGCTAAACATATCGAAAACTTTTGCTAGAGTCTGGCATAAATCCTTAATTTTCAAACTGCCCTCCTTCAGTTTCTATCCTTCTATCTGTGCCTTCATCTCTGATTTCCTTTCTTGCCGCGGTTGTAGATGGCCACCGTTCTTCTCTTAAAACTATTAATAGTGGTGTTCCTCAGGGTTCTGTCCTGTCACCCACTTTTTTCCTTTTATTTATCACTGATCTATTAAGTCGCACTTCCTGTCCTATCCACTCCTATGCCGATGATTCCACTCTTCACTTCTCCATCCGCTTCACAAAGGATCTCTCTCAACAGTCACTCCATGCTTCGCGTGGGACGGCTGTGATGCACCTGACCTCTGATCTCTCCACTATTTCTGATTGCGGTAAAGACCTTGTGGCTTCAATGCCTCAAAAACAATTTTCCACACGACTATCTCCTTACCTTCAACAATACACAACTTAATCCTTCCTCTTCTTTTAACATTGTTGGCGTTTCCTTTTCTCGTGAGTTTTCATGGAAAGATCACATATACTCTCTTTGCAAAACAACTTCTGAGAGGTTAGGTGTGCTGTACCGCCTCCGCAGTTTCTTCACCCCCGCTCAGTTGCTGTCTCTGTATAGGGGTCTTGTCCGCCCCTGTATGGAGTACGCTTCTCATGTGTGGGGTAGCTCAACCCACACAGCTCTACTTGAACGGGTGGAATCGAAGTATTTTCGTTTCATCAATTCTTTGCTTCTTACTGACTGTTTTCAATCTCTCTCTTCATCGTAATATTGTACTCTCTCTGTACTATCGATATTATAACGGACAGTGCTCTTCTGAGTTTTCAAACTGTATGCCTCCTCCTTTATGGAGAGCACCCAGTACCACATTTTGGACACATTCTCATTCTTTTTCTGTCCAACTCTCTAACGCAAGGTTAATCGGTATTTTCAATCTTTTGCCTACTCAACCGGTCCACTCTGGAACAATCTTCCTTAATCCATCTTTCCCCCTGTCTATGACCTCCAATCTTTCAAACGCAGTGTCCAGACATCTCGAAAACCTTGGACCTTAATTTTCGCTCTCTTCTTCTTCTTCTTCCTCTTCTGTGAGGGGCGTCGTTTTTGCGGGCACTCTCCCTTGGCCCCTCTTTCCTGCATTATATATATATATATATATATATATATATATATATATATACGTTCTCAGTGGTGAAAAGGTTAAAAAAATCAATGATTTAGAGTTTTGTAATTTATTTTCATTATTCATGACATTAATCGAAGCTTTTAAACACAAGGGCCTGAAACTTTAGCAAACATACTATATATATATATATATATATATGTGTGTGTTGTCCAGTACAGCTGATAGTTCATAAAATATTTAAAACAAAATGGCAGAATTTTAGAAGGTGAATTCAAGGTTTTTATAAACCCGTCAGCAATTTACGTTGCTTTTTCAACTGGAATTAAGTACCAGTAGATCTTAACTAATGCTTATATGAATACATAAAATTTTATTTTATTTACAGCATATTTCACGTAAATTATTCGAAAATATCATATAAAAGTTGATAAACGACAGTACTTACATAAAGCGAAACATAACTATCACCATGGCAACGGTGGTTCTTCGAACGTTTAATATGTTGAATCTATATATAAACTGTTCTCTGAATTTCATCATATTTATCTTTGTTTTTCTTTCGATTCGGGCGATGCATAAAATATGGCTATAAAATCAACTGAAACTCATTTAAGGATGTGTTATATATATGTCAGTTTTAACGGCAAAGGCATGGTAGAAGCACCTATAAGAAGAGGTATGTAAAGCTGAAGTTGTTATATTACGCTATGATGTGATCACGTGATATTGGTGACGATAATTTTGGTAATTTTGTGGATTTTTGTGTCAATCCATTTAAATATATTAAATTTTTTTTTTAAATTTTATAACATTAAAATAATAATTTGACTGAATTTTTTTTTAACTTCCCCAAACCCCCAACCCCGAAGAAGTGTCTAATCTGGATTTTAAAAAAAATGTTGTTGTTTTTTTGGCATATTCAGATTTAATTACATTTTGAATTAGACGAAATGTAAATAAAATATTTTTAATATATTTTGATTATTTATTACCAATGGTCAAATCAATTATATTTCTTATATTATATTCCAATAACATTAAAAAAAAAATTATATAATTTTTATGCATTTATTTTCGGTATAATGCGATGGTAAGTTATTTAAAATTGAAAAGTTAAAAAAAAAAAAAAATGATCGCTTCACACTTAAATTTATGTCAGTTAACGATTGAAGAAAATGGGGAGTGGGGGGGGGGGGGGGGGGGGGGGGGGGGGGGGGGGGGGGGGGGGGGGGGGGGGGGGGGGGGGGGGGGGGGGGGGGGGGGGGGGGGGGGGGGGGGGGGGGGGGGGGGGGGGGGGGTAATTAAATAATTAAATAATTATTTAGTGCGTAACAAACTTAGCCAAAATTATTACAGTGACGTTCGCGTAGGCCTATGTTTGAAAACAAAAAAGCTTTAAAGAAATGTCTGTATTTGGCATTAATGTATCAGCATCAAGTCGTAAAGATTAAAATTCGTTTCAGTCAAACATTAAAAATCATTTATTTTAACTTCTTTTTAAAATTAAGTTTGACATTTTTTTATTTTAAGATTACAGATGGAAACTTTTGCAGAACCAATCTTTGATTTCCTTCCACCTGATACTGACGACGCACAAACAAGACTTCAGGTAATATATATATAATATATATATTATATAATATATATATATAATATATATATATATATATATATATATATATATTCAAAATTGAAACCAAATCTAAAAGTTAGGTGTATATGTACGTACGTATATGTATTGTGTCTATATTTTTTCGCCTAAAAATATTGCCTTTAAAAACAGTGATTAGTAAGTTGTTTTTTCGACGAATTTCTTTCCACAACCGTACATTTGAGGAGAGTGGATGTTGCAGTTTTTGTAAATGATTTTTAAGTCATTTTTGTTCACAGTAATTTATGAATCCTCAAAGATTGATACAATTTCTGCGGTCACTGGTTTTGGGATTTTCCTTCTTGTTTATTTTTTCTTTGCTTTTTTCTTTCAATATATTCTCGTGTTTTTACCTTTTCCTAATTCGTATTTTCATTTTATTTCATAATATTTACACGCGCAGTCATTAATTTATTAATCGAAGCCATTTGCCCATCTTTCCTAAGCGATTCACTCTTGAGATATTTCGCATCCCTGTCAAAAGAAAATCGTCTATTTACGCAAGTTATAACCGGTAATAACGTACGATCCAAAGCATCCGGCGCTGTCTTTCACGTATAACTGGGATAGTTGTCTTTCACGGAAATGGAGAGGAGAGTATCTTTAGTGACATATCGAGTAAATCTGATTGCCTCCTCAATTCTTCTTGAAGGAAGAGGAACATTAGTACACCCATTTCTAGAAAGGAGTCTCAGTAAACCTAAATTTTCATTCGTATTTCCGTTCAGGTTTTCTTGCCCGAAGTCGCTTCAGCGTCCGTTCCGTTTTCATTGGCATCATTCAGCTTCTGTTTCTGGTTCTTCATGACTTCCTTCAGGCCTCTCAATTCCTTAATCAGTTACGCCATCAGTGATATTATGGATAATTCCCTAAAAATGAGTAAGTTTTATGATAAGGAGAGACAAAATTGACGAAAAATTAAATACTTATCTAAATACCAAATTTGTTCACTCGTTTTCTTCAAAACTTACAATGATGCTTAATTTTTGTTTCTATAGCTCCAGATCCTTCTTTGATGTATTTAACGTACATGGGAAAAGATTTTAAAAGCGACGTGAAAATTTCTCCTTTGAAATGGTATCATACGTGCTTAATACTAACGAACGAATCCATACTTTTTCATCTAGATGCAAACAAAATGGTGTACAGTTGGACAGCTTCTCCACTGATATTGAATGGATCTTTAGTTATAGGACAAGAACAAGACACTTTGGATGGCGGATACACTGCGCAACAATCGTTTATGGGGAAAATAACTTCTATAAACATATGGGATGAAGAATTAGATTCTGAAGACCTCCTTCGATTAAGAAATTGCAAAAACATCTCAAAGTTGCCCTTGATATCGTGGAATGAATTTCAGTGGAACATTTATAATGACAGTGGAAAAATCTTAACATACATTGGAAACCCTTGTCTCGAAAATAAACATAACTCTTACTTGTTTTTTGACACTAAATTGAAGTGGCAAAATGCTACAGATTTCACTGAAAGCTATAGACTCAACTTAGTTGTTCCTAAGACTGACGAAGAGCGTGATTTTATTACCGACCTTCTGAAAATGCACGAAAATTGTACGAATGTTTACTCGGGTGGCCATTATTTATGGCTTGGAATAAAATACCTCCGCGATAATGAGGAGTTCAAAGATATAAACAACCAAACCTTAAGTTATACGTCATGGAATAAAAAGTTACAAAAACCAATTAGTTATATAATGAATGGTAAAAGTGAAATATACGTAATGCAAGGCTCAGATGGACTATGGAATGTTGATGATAATTCCGTTGATCTTTGCTACGTTGCCACCAAAGGTGAACATGAGGAATATTTTTATTTGTATTCCGATATACCATTCTTAAAAGATGACCTAGAACTAAATTCAAAATTCATTATGACGCCGCATAGAGAAAGTCACAGCATGTATTTCCATGGCTTCGGGCATTACCACATTTTTAAAATACCCGAGAACGGATGGTGCGTATTCGAACATTATCATCCCAAAATATATGAAAATGCCCTCGTCTGCACTTCATCTAATTCCATACCAATAGGAAGGTTAGACTGGAACTTAATGGGGGAAAAAAACAGGGTATCACTCGCTCTAAGCAAATGTGTCGCGGATCAGTTTACTTGTCCTGATGGTAAATGTATAAGCGTTGATAACAGATGCGACCACCAATTTCATTGTGACAACGGACACGATGAAATAAACTGCTATTCAACTACTCTGAAACATGGATATGTCCTTCAACTGCCTTCTCAAGTTCCCTTATCAATTACCGTAACTGTGTCAATATGGAGGATCGGCATGATTGACTTCCTCAAAATGGCGGTCGAAGTTTATTTGATTGTGGAAATAGAATGGTTTGACTCAAGACTCGAATTTCGAAATCTTCATGAATACGTTTCTGCTTTAATCACCCCCCAAAATGAATCAGTAAGTTTCAAACCCCTTAAATATTTATTTTAATATCTCTTTTGTTTGATAGTCTTTTCCATACAAATCATGATTTAAAAAAGATAATCAGTAGAATAAAAACCCACTCTAATAGACAGAGTTTATTTCCACGACAGTTTCGACGCCCACTGGCATCCTCTCGGGTGGATACAGAAACACAAATGAAACAAAACAAGAGGGAAAAACAGTTCAGGGATCGACCGTTAAGAAATTCGCACCTAGGTTGGATTCCATTCTCTCGAGACAGGAGGGGCATTTTCATTAAGTACATTCGCACAAATTTTAAAACTATCTTCCTGTTCTAAACATACAGATTCTATTATTTTTACATAATTATTACATTTATAATTAACCTTCAGTTAACCAAAAACAATATGTGAGTTTGCCTTACATTGCCGGCTTAGAAAGAGTAAAACCGTTGACGAAAGAATTTAAGTTTGCTTTGGCGTTCAAATATTCGTCTACCGTGAAAAGTAAATTGGTTAGGAATAACGTTGCAAAAGAGGAACAAGCCTGTGTCTACAGCATTCCCTGTAAAAGTTGTGATTTAGTATACGTGGGAGAAACTGGAAGAAATATTGAAACCCGTATCAAAGAACACAAATATGCCTTCAGAAGTTGTAATACTAATAATGCCATTTTTTATCACGCTAGCCAAAATAATCATGCTATAGATTGGGAATCAAGTAAGGTACTTTATAAATGTAATAATTATGTCAAAAGAAAAATAATAGAATCTGTGTGTATAGAAAAAGTAGATAATTTTAATTTGTGCGAAGGTACTTATAAGTTAGACCCTTTAATGAGATTCTTGGTCAATAAATCCCTTACGGAGTCGTGGGAACGTGTTCGAACCTAAGTGTGAATTTCTTAAATGTCTCTGGATTGGAATGTTTCCTTACTCGCTTTTAGTAAATGTAATAATGGAAGTAATTAATGTGGAAATAAATATATGCAGTAATTATGTCAAAACATTAGGATCTGTATGTATAGAACAAGAAGATATTTTTAATTTGTGGAAATGTAGTTATAAGCTGACCCTGTAATAAAATGCCCTTCTGGTTTCGGGAGAACGATATCTAACCTAGGTGCGAATTTCTCAATGGTCTCTGGATTATTTCCTAATCGCCTTTTTTCATTCGTTTTTCGGTTTATAATTTCTGTATAATAAACAACAATGTAATAACCAATGTAATAATAAATTTATAATTTCTGTAATTAATAATTATGCAATATTAAATGTAATAAATTTAATTATAAATGTAATAATTATGTAAAAATAATAGAATCTGTATGTTTAGAACAGGAAGATAGTTTTAAAATTTGTGCGAATGTACTTAATGAAAATGCCCCTCCTGTCTCGAGAGAATGGAATCCAACCTAGGTGCGAATTTCTTAACGGTCGATCCCTGAACTGTTTTTCCCTCTTGTTTTGTTTCATTTGTGTTTCTGTATCCACCCGAGGAGGATGCCAGTGGGCGTCGAAACTGTCGTGGAAATAAACTCTGTCTATTAGAGTGGGTTTTTATTCTCATATTTTGACCTTCACGTAAAAAAGTGAAGTTTTTTGCATTTATAATCAGTAGACTTTGTTGTTGTAATATTTAATGCATGGTTATATTATGGAAAAATGTTATAATTTACATCATCTTTGATTTCATTTTCAAATAATAACTCTAAATCTCGAATATATGTAAAGGTAATCCTTCATCTAAATATTACCTTTTCTACTATACGATTAAAGGTAGGAATATTTTATATAAAATTACCTTAAAAATATATACGACAATATAAAAAAATATAATAACCGTATAACATTTTACCACGTTCATTGACGAAAGGGCAAAAAAGGAAAGTCTGCTATATGTCATGTCCCTGAAATGGCATGTAGCAGACTTTCGCTTTTTCCCTTTATTGCCTAATAAGTATCTACCAGGCAACATTTCATTTCCGCGTGTCAGGGTTAGAAAGCGCCACGTCCAAGCGTATGTCTGTGACGACTTGGCGCTTTTTAACCCTGATACGCAGATTTAAGCTTTCTGAATACTGCAAGCTCCACAACCGAAATGATGTACTGTTAATAGATAGAACAATAGTATTTATCCCCTTTTTATCATCTATTTTTCTTTTCTTGTATACAGCACATCTTCCATTTTTTTTATATAATACAGCGCAAATAGATGAAATATATGAACATGATACTTAAACATGACTTATATAAATCGAACCCATTTGAAGAATTAAAAGGGCGAAGGAAGGTACACTTGGGGAAAGAAGTTTACCAAAAATTTGAGAAAGCCTCCCAAAATTATTACTGGTGGAGGAATAGGCTCGTTTTTTCATGACTGATTAGCGAGACACGCCCCTTTTCCACAAGTGAAACAAATACATAATTAAAAATGATAATAGAAGTAAAAACACAAACACTTCCTCTGTTCCACATACTTTGTATAATTAATACTACGAGTAACTTATGAAAGGAGGGAGTATCAGTTAAAATTTATATCTAACAATTTTTGATATTTGTATCAGCGAAATAGAACTGCAAATATGCTTTAACCTCCTGAAAATAAGTCCTCGCTCGCACATTTGCTTCTATTAATAAAAAAGACACTTCGTAAGCCACATACTGACATTATGTTTCTCATTTCTCCATCCCCAATTCCCTGCTCTTCATTCCCCACCTCTAGTTCTGTAAAGAAATAGCTAAACTATTTATCATAAATGGAGTTTCCGTAAATATTCTTATGCTTTCCAGTATAATAACTTAAGCGTAATGAATTAGAACTTCAGTTAAACGGCAGCTCCCTCTTTAAACCACTTTGAAAGCCCGAGTCCTCTTAATTATATATAATTTCATATATTTACCTCCCCACCTGTCAATAGCTTAAACGCAAAGTTCTGTAGAAGAATATTCTGTACAAAGGCGAGAGTTAAATGGCACATGGTCAAACAGCGTAAATATTGGGCGAGCCTGATGGCGTGCGGATAGGAGGGCTGACTTTGAAGTTACGCGAAGCGTGTTTAAATGTTACTAGCTCCTAGTATCCTACTTTATCTTCTTTTCCTTTCCTTCTGTAGGAAAACTTAAATTTTTTCTCGCCTTAGATTTGGTCTCCGAAGCCTCTCATCACAAATTCAGTTGCAGACCTAAAATCTTCTTTCGCGAATAAAATTTACATAAAGAAAAGAAAGGAGGGAACATTGCAAAGAGGAGGTGAGTATTCATATTAAAGCAGTGTTATTTAACCTTTTTTCGCACTGTTACCGCTGAGCTAGCAACAAAACCGTAATTATCTCCCTCCATACTTTTAAATGGCAACTATGAGAAAAGGAAAATTAGGAAATAACAAAAATTTAGTGGAACCAGAACTCAGCTTTTTTTGGACAGTAGCGCCAGTCTTTACCCCCGCCCCCCTTCCCGTAAAAGGCCGACTTACCCCAGGTTAAATAACACTGATATAAAGAGACGATTGAATTACTTATTTCTTTATACTGTGAAACAATGAGAATAACTCGAATTTTGAAAACCTGATATTTTGTCATTTTTTAAAATCTTGAAAAGGTTTATTATTTTTGGACTGGTTTTATTTTATAGTTTTCTTCCTGTTTTTACGTCTCTACATAAGAAACTACAAAAAACTAATTAGAATGAAAGTTTTACCCGTAACTTAATTTTTAGTTTGACTGTTTACCCCATTATTTTTTTATACAGGGTGTCCATAAAGTCACGCATCATAGGAAAATACATTTATTTGGTTTTATTTGTTTGTTCGAAATGATTCCCACCAATTTCAAAACATGTTTGTAAACGAAAAAGCGGGTTTCTTTGAATGTTCCTCAAGATATTTGGCCTGATAAAATAGACATTGGCAATAGACATTGCTTATGTTCCTATGATGCGTGACTTTATGGACACCCTGTAGTTTAGGAACTAAAAGATCAGTAATTTTCTATCAAAAGTTATAACTGAACGTTATTTTAGGAATAGTATTATAAAAGAAATCATAAAACATGGGTATATTAAGATAAATGGTAGAAAATCAAACCATAAGGAAAAGAATGTCCTGAGTCTGCAGTTTGAGATGGAGCGAAATCAAAATTTGTTAAAATGATTTTTGTGAAAAGAGAATAATTGAAAGAGAAAGAGCATAATTGGCACCCTTAGCTCAGGGAAGTGCAGCGGGAAGAAGGAGAAAGAGAAGGCGCTTGCAATGTTGGAACATTACACTGTTGCAAACTTCTTTTGTAACGTTGAAATATTGCAAAGTGGAGGTGGGGGTTATTCACGGGCAAAATAGTTCAATTGCACTTCCGTCTCTCGAGACGTTCTAATACTTCACTGTAAAGTTGTTCCATATATATATATAGACCGCCGTTTCTAAAAACAGTATTTTCCATTTGACCAATTATGGAACGATTTGGAAACAATGTTATTTTGTAATGACAATTTAATTTATTCAGAATCGGTTCCGAAAGGAAAGTTGCTCCAGCACTGTGAAATAAAGTTGTTCCATACAGAACACCTTTTCTAAAAATGTAATTGCTTCATTTGTTGCATGAGACAGTTATGGGACGGGTTCTTTCTAAAACGAATGGTCCACCATTGAAGTTGTTGGAACAATTTTCCTTTCTGAACCTATTTTGAATTAATTATATCGACATTAAAAATAAAATTGATTCAGAATTGTTCCATATTTAGTTCAATTGGAACACTTTAAATTTTAAGAAACGGTATAGTCTGTATGGAACAATTTGATTTATAGTGTACTGTTGTTGGCCTTCATGTTCATATTTATTTAAGCAATTTTATTTATTATAAAGGCGAAAATAAATGAATGGTAACGACAGTGATAAAGGTTCAATTATGTAGTAACACGAGTAAGAGTTGGAGATTTAGCAAAATAACTGAAATAGCCTAAAATCATACAAAGTGAGAATGTTAGAAAACAATAAGAAAACAATGATAAATTCAAATTAATACAAAAATTGGATCACCTGAAGATCAGGGCCCCCAGCCTTCGTTAGTTAGCCTTATAAGGCTAACTAACGAAAATATCACGACTTAACCTAACAATCGTTAGGTCAACTGTACGCCTTGATGATTGGTTAGGTTAAGTCGTGATATTTTCGTTAGTTAGCCTTATAAGGCTAACTAAAGAAGGCTGGGGGCCCTGATCTTCAGGTGATCCAAAAATTCTTAATGTCGAATCACGCGAAGGGGTTAATCCGTATAGCTAATGAACAATATTTTTTTTACAACTTCAGAGTACCGAAAGTTTCTTGGTTCTGAGAATCCACTGATTGAAGAACATTCCTTGGGTATCACTTTTCATTGTGATTTCGATCTGGATGATTATCCATTTGATAAGCAACACTGTCGAATTAACTTCCAGGTATGTTACAAAGTTTTTAAGTAAGTTCCAAATAGTTAAAAGTTCTAATGTAAGTTTTGGTATTTGGACATGTTTTAAAATTTTTAAAACTTCAAAGGTTTTAATACTTTTAAATAATTTCAACAATTGAAGATTGATTTTTTAACTTTTTATGGTTGCAACTGAGTGAAAATAAGATAATTATAAACATTAAAAAGTAAGCTTCATTATTTTTCACTTTTTAACTTTGAAATTTTTAAAATTATTTGTTTTGAAACAGTACAGTGTGTATAAACAGGATACAGTTTCATGTAAATTTTAATTTTAATTTACATTAATTTTAATTTATATCAACATTTTATAACAAGTTAATGTTGAAGAGATAATTAAAAAGCAAAATTATTACATAAACATCGTAAAAATAGTGGGAGCAATCCAAGAATAAGTACCCCAAATCAATTAGGGTGCTTTTTCTTGGATTGCGGTCGAACGAGGGTGCATATTCTTGGAATGCTCTAAAATGGAGTTAAAATAGAGTTAATTGCTCTAAAATTGAATGCCCGGTTAGGTTAATTGTACAGTTGACCTAACCTGGCATTCAATTAACCTAACCGGGCATTCAATAATTTTACTGTAGGTTTCGATATATATATATATATATATATATATATATATATATATATATATATATATATATATAATATGAATAGAAACGACGTAAGTATTAAGGAACGTTTCTGCACACGAGGAAGAGAAATCACGAATAAATGAAAAATGAGGCGGTTCGCCTCATTTTTCATTTATTCGTGATTTCTCTTCCTCGTGTGCAGAAACGTTCCTTAATACTTACGTCGTTTCTATTCATTTATATACTGCGTGGTCATTGCAGTTAAATGCATATATATATATATAATATATATATAATATTAATATATATATATTAGTGATGTAGATCACATCCGCATCCGCGGAACATCCGCACATTTTCTCGCATCCGCATCCGCACTTTGGACTGCGGATTTCGTGCGGATGTGGACCGTTGAGATAAAATGTCATTATAAGCGGAAATTATCAAATTCTACTATATTAATAGAACTAGTTCATTGTGCGCAAAAGTGATGCAAGCGACAAGACGAGAGGCTATTCTTGTATGAAGTTAGTTTCTTGAGTGAAGCAGCAATGACGAGACCTACGCGATGTCAAAAGATGTAGTAAAAATGATCGAGAGCTATCACCAAGAAAAACGCCTGGCTGCATGTGACAATCCTATTAGTTGGTGGAAAAATACGCAGAATATCTATCCATACTTGAGTAAACTTGCAAGGAAACATTTAGCCTGTCCTCTAACAAACGTACCAAGCGAGAGATTATTTAGCAGTGCTGGATTAATATATGATGAAAAGAGAAACAGACTGGCAGCAGAAAAGGCAGAAAAATTAATGTTCCTTAAGCATAACCTTCCTATAATTAAGTTTGAACATTAAACGATGAACATCTTAGTTTACTTTATTTTAATTACTCATTTATAAATATGCCTAATAAAACTTTAAACTTAATATAAATAGTTATCAAGCTAATTAAAGATCTCTTTCTATAAGGGTGGAGGTTGGGGAAAGAGGGCGGTGGGGTGCATTGAGTTGGGTTCACGTCCCGCATCCTGGTAACACAATTATGGTTTCTAATTGTGGCTGAAACTCAACAAAATATAACGAATTTATTTGCAGACGAATTCACTAATTGATTTCTATATTAGTTAGATGCTTGATATTATTTTATATGTTCAGAGAAAAGTACAGCAATTATTGTACAATTAATCAATTATACTACATTATAGCTACAGCTCTCTCTATATAATAACTTATTATATACGTTAAACACAACAAATCTCGAATATATCCTAAAAAATAACGAAAATGTAGACATCCGCATCCGCATCCGCATCCGCGGATGTTGAAATCAAACATCCTCATCCGCATCCGCGGATGTGAAAAAAATGACATCCGCTACATCACTAATATATATATATATATATACATATATGAGCAATCCAAGAATAAGCAACCCATAATAATGGTAGCACTTCAAACTGGTGTTACCATTATTGGTTGAAGATCCATTGCCAGTAATAAATTGGTGTAAGGGAAAAATTCTTATTAAAAAAGTGATGTTGTGTGCTAAGTGCAATCAAACAATGACCTGGACAGAGTTTTCGAGGAATGTTGATGTTAAAATTCTTTGATTTGAATTGAGGTCGAACTGGGGTGCTGTTTCTTGGATTGGGATCTAACTGGGGGTGCTTTTCCTTGGATTGGGGACTTTGGGGTGCTTATTACTGGATTGCTCCAAATAGTGTTTTAAGCAAAAAAAAAACATTTCTAAACACAAAGTTTATCACCATTTTTTTAAACCTGTTGAAAATTACGCGTCTTGACTTCAGATAGATACGAGTATACTACTAAACAAGTTTGATGTAATGTTACAATATGACCATCATATGACTGAAATGTAAATGAAAAACAAAACTTACACTTCAAAATTTTATTTAAAAAACAAGAAATATATTTCACGGAAAAGACTTTAAAAACAACGAAAAAATGAAATTTTGCGTTACGTTTACGTTAAAATAATAACTTTCGACACGGGAAGGTTTTGAAACTTGTAGACACGTTGATAATACAAAGTTCATCACATGATCTCTCTCAAAACATTTTATTAATTTTGTTAATAAGAACAAAATTAAAGTAATATAATTTTACGCAGTTTAATAATGCAAAAGTTGTCCGTAAAAGTGCGTTGGTCGAGAATTAACCAAAATCGAAATGAACAGAAAAGAGAGATGTTGACAAACTACAGTTTAAAACAGACAGCGTGCAATTTTTTTGGGATCTTTTCGGTTTGACGGCCTGTAATATTTTTTAACATTACTTGTTTTTTATTGTCCAGTTTTAATGGAGGATTTCAAAAATAACATTCATGTTTCAGAGAAACAAATAGTGAGGCAGTTATACATTTTAGTTTAGAGAATATCATATACGCTTTAAGATTCCAAAATCCCTGAAAGTTTTAGGTCAACTCTACGCTCATGACGATTGGTTAGGTTAAGTCGTGATATTTTCGTTTGTTTTGACAGTAAACTAACGAAAATATCATGATTTAACCTAACCAATCGTCAAGGGCGTACAGTTGACCTAACCGGGCATTCTGTTAACCTAACTGGGCATTCGGTTAACCTAACCAGTTGGTAGAGTCTAGAATTTGACGGTCCCGTAGCCATGACTCGTTTTTTTCCGCCGGCCGTCAAACTAAAAAGATCCCAATATCGTTTAAAAATATATACATTCAGCTGCAGGTCCAGACAATTGGAACGCATTATTGATTAAAAACTGTAAAAATGAAATAGCTATACCTTTATATTGGATATGGAGAAGATCCCTAGACACTGGGGAAATACCGAGCATCTTGAAACGAGCAAACATTGTCCCTATATATAAAGGAGGGGACAGATCTCAAGCAAAGAACTATATATCAGTGTCATTGACGTCCCACCTCACCAAAGTATTTGAAAGAATAGTTAGAGAGAAAATTTATGATTTCCTGGAGACACGGGAAAGATTCAGCGAAAATCAGCATGGATTCCGATCAGGTAGATCATGCCTATCACAACTAATAGAACACTACAACAATATCCTAGATGCATTGGAAGGCAATGACAACTACGATGTTATATACACAGATTTTGCTAAAGCTTTCAATAAATGTGACCATGGTATAATAGCACATAAAATTAAATATATGGGAATAACAGGCAAAGTGGGAAAATGGATCTACAACTTCCTTAGAGATCGTCTGCAGGTCGTCAAAATTCAAGGTATATCATCATCAAAATCAGAAGTACGCAGCTCAGTACGACAAGGGACAGTACTGGCCTCACTCCTGTTCATTATCATGCTAACAGACATACACAGCGGAGTAAACAGCAACAGTATAGTAACATCCTTTGCAGACGATACAAAGATCAGCAGAAAAATCAGCGATGTACATGACGTGGAGGCCTTGCAGAGGGACACGAACAAAATATACAAATGGTCAGAAGACAACAACATGTCATTCAACGCCGAGAAATTTCAGCTCTTGAGATATGGTAGAAAAGAAGAACTTAAACAGACTGCATATTATGCTCCAGATAGACAGGAAATTCAGAGAAGTACGAAAGTGATTGATCTCGGGATAATAATGACAGATGATGCGAAATTCGAAACACAAAATCAGATAGCGATAAATAAAGCAAAAAGAGTCGCCGGACAGGTACTAAGAACGTTCAAGAGAAGGGACAGGACAGTAATGATTCCCCTGCTAAAAACACTGATTATACCAAAACTTGAATACTGCTCAGTTTTGACGTCCCCATATAAAAAGGAAGAAACTAATAAACTAGAAGAAACGCAAAGGCATTTCACAGCCAAGATTGATGGCTGCAAAGAACTCAACTACTGGGAAAGACTACGTAAACTAAATCTGTAAACTAAATCACTGGAAAGAAGAAGAGAGAGGTACATCATAATCTACATATGGAAAATGATCGAAAAACTGGTACCAAACCTAAAACTAAACCCAATTACCATTCAAACAACACTGGAAAATAGGAAAGGCAGAATGTGTAGTGTTCCCAAATTAAAGGCCCGACAAGGGACCTCCTCAACCCTGAAGGAAAATAGCTTGGTTGTCAGGGGGCCAAGACTTTTCAACCAGCTTCCTAAGGACCTCAGAAACGTAACGGGGGTCAAAGTTGAAGTCTTCAAGAAAAGACTGGATGCCTGGCTCAAGACAGTACCAGATGAGCCGGGCGTGCCTGGCTATGTACGGTGGAGAGCGCAAGAAAGCAACTCGCTCCTCCACCAGGCCAGACCTAGAGGCGGGGCCACCAGCTTGACCTCCGTGTGAAGAGAGACCAACGCACGAAACAACATAAGGTAAGGTAAGGTATATTTTAAACTTGTTAAATTGTATATAACTGCCTGACTATTTGTTTCTCTAAAACATGAGTTATTTTTTAAATCCTCGATTAAAACTGGACAATAAAAAACAAGTAGTAATGTTAAAAAATATTACAGGCCGTCAAACCGAAACGAACCATTTTTTTTCTACAGGGTGGGCCATAAGTCCCAATCGGTTATAACTTACAGTATAATTAAAGCGAAAATCGATTACGTGAGTAATCGATTACTAAGGAAAGAATATTTGTCGAGATTCTTATATTTTCCACTTTGAATAATCAATAAATATTTCTAAACTTATTATAAACTTTTTACTTTGTTTGATTTTTTGTATTTTCTCTTTAATTATAACCGATTGGGATTTATGGGCCTCCCTGTATATACTAAATGTCTCGGAAACCAAATTCATGAAACATTTGTTGTATGAATTAAGGTTTTAAAATGTGCATTTCCACATTCAATCGGTAATTATTGACTAAAGTTTGAAGACATTAAATGAAACACTGACTTAATTGCAATAACTCTGTAATAAAAGGTTTAGCCTGTTTTTATTTTTTCTTGCATAAAAAAGAATCAGAGAACAGCCATATAACCTCTACATTGCAGAGGTAATATTGAATGTTCGTATATAGTGGAATACTGCTCGGTCCTAACATGCCGATATAAAAAAAAAGACATTAGACAACTAGAAGGGATTCAGAGAAGCTTCACAGCCAAGATCAGTGGGTGCAAAGAACTAAATTACTGGGAAAGGTTACGCGAACTAAACCTATATTCACTGGAAAGGAGAAGAAAGAGATACACCATTATTTACAATTGGAAAATAATGGAGAAACTAGTCCCTAATCTTACTCTGAACCCTGTAACTCCCCAAACAACGGTGGAAAGTAGAAAAGGAAGACTGTGTCGTGTTCCCAAATTAAAGGTTAGACAGGGAACATCCGCCCGGAAAGAAAATAGGGATCAATGAAGGAAAGCCACCCCTAAAAGTTTCTAGTAAACAATGCCACCCCCGAATTGTGTCAATGAAAGAAAGCCACCCCCAAAAGTTTCTAGTAAACAATGCCACCCCCGAATTGTGTCACTGAAATAAAGCCACCCCCGACCCGTTTGGGGGTGGCTTTCTTTCATTGATCCGTTAGCCTTATAAGGCTAACTAACGAAAATATCACGACCTAACCTAACCAATCGTTAGGTCAACTGTAAGCCCATGACGATTGGTTAGGTTAGGTCGTGATATTTTCGTTAATTAGCCTTATAAAGCTTTATAAAGCCTTATATCATTACCTACCCAAATAACTTGCAGATCAAGGAAAGAAAGCCACCCCGATCCCTTTCGGGGTGGCTTTCTTTCATTGATCCGAAAATAGTTTTGTTGTGAGAGGACCAAAACTGTTTAATCAGCTGCCCAAAGACCTAAGGAACACGAGTAGTGTGGTGGACATCTTCAAAACATTAGACGCCTGCCTCAGAACAATTCCCGATGAGCCGGGCATACCTGGCTATGTGAGTGGAGAGTACAAGAAACCAACTCACTACTTCACTAGGAATCATCGCAAGGAACAGTTGAAAGGGTGAAAGGAAAGGTCTATATATATATATATATATGTTTCAGTTCAGTAAGCTGCTTGATTCATATTTACAGAATACCATATGATCATGCAGCTGATGCCAAGGTATTTTCTAAGGTGTAGAAGATACATTACCTGCATTTTACAGTACAAGAACTGTAATTAGGGAAGTTAAGATATTACCTAATTTTCTATTATGACGTTCTTTGGTTTTCCTTTATTGGTTATAAGTGAAGAATTTGTTTATTCGGTCTTATACAATTATGCATCATAAGATCCACAATGATCCTCTCTCTCTCTCTCTATATATATATATATACTGTGTATATATATATATATAAATGTGTGTGGTCATATATAGAAGTATGCTCTTAAAGTTAAACTAATAATTCAATTTTAATAAGTGTGAAATTTGTTTGTGGTTCCCTAAAGATATTCAACATCGGAAAGTGGAGTTTATATTTCGACGATTCGTCTCGGGTGACGGAATGTCCAACGTTTTTGGAGGAATATGTGGTCGACAACTGCGAACTGGAACTGAAGAATTTGACCAACACATTCAACGTGACTCTCGACTTCAGAAGAAGGCCAGATTACCTACTCTGGACTACTTATTTGCCCACTTCACTCTTGTTGGGTATAGGGTATGTGCGGGTTGCATTTACAATTTCATTTGAGAGGGGTATTTCATTGTTGTTGTATGTACGGCTGACGAAATGAAGGTTTGTCTTTCGAAGACTTGCCAGTTTATACATAAATTATAAATACTCAAATACTCTAATATATATATATATATATATATATATATATATATATTATATATATATATATATATATATATACAGGGTGACTCATAAATGTGTTTCATAAATCGCAGGTTGTATTTTTGAAACCAACGTAAAGAAAAAAGACCATATAAACATATTGTAGGTCGAGAAACCCGTAGGTTTCGAGCTATAGCACGCGACAGAAAAATAAAACTCGTAAAGATTTTTTACATTTTATGCAAATACACAGTGTGATAAATTTGTTTCATTAAAATAAATGTTCGAAATTGAGGTGAAAGTATTCGCCGGCTTAAGCCGACCAGCGTACCTCACTTCACCACCCACTCTACCTACCCTCCTCATCGTAAACTACTGCTAATCATCACTTGTTCGTACTCATTTTCCCCCTTTAACTATCTCTCCTCTGTCCTATTTTGTGTTGTGCTGAGGTATGCATTCAAGAAGTAGGAACGAATTTCGACCATTTACTTTAATGAAGCAAATGTATCACACTGTGAATTTGCATAAAATGTAAAAAAATCTCTACGAGTTTTATTTTTCTGTCGTACAATACGTTTATATGGTCTTTCTACTTTTGTCTCAAAAAACACCCTGCGATTTATGAAAGACATTTATAAATCACCCTGTATATAATATAATATATATATATATATATATATATATTATATATATATATATATATATATATATATATATATATATATAGTGGCCTACGGATCGCCGATTTGATGTGGCTAAGAAAGTAGGCTTACTATAATTGCTGAATAAAATGATATGAAATTAGGGTCACCAATTTCGGCCTACCGCCCAAATAAACAATAGTTCAGTAGGAGAGAAAAATTCCCTTGTTGATCTGTGTTTAATTAGGAAAATAAATCAATTATTTGTTCACAGCTATTAACAGTTCAATAAAGGTATTTATAATGATTAACAATGATATAACGGCATTTATATTATGCTAAAGATGACTGAATATTAGCAATAAGAAATGATTATACAGTCTAATTGTTAAGTAATACACTAATTTAGATAGGCTAATGAGATATGCGAAAGGGAACACAGAATAAATAATGAAAACCTATTGACAACTGAAATAATGCACGTACGGTTGGTACATTAAATGGATTAGGCCGTCAAGAATGAAATGCATAAAAGAGCACATAAACAACAAAATGCACGATAAGTAAATTACATGAATGATAGATAGATAGATAGATAGATAGATAGAATAACCTTTATTAATAATAATAAAATAAATAAATTTTTTCAATTTACAATGAAATGAATAATTGTGAAGCTCAACTATTAATTTTTATTTAATTTGGCCCTTAAGCTTTAGGCTTTACTGGGCTATGATCACAATAACAGGGTGATACAAAATTACGATATTGGTACGACACTTGAATAGGCCTACTGCGGTCTAATGAGAATGTTAGTTTTCGTTTGCTTGCGTACACTTGGATATAGCCTAAACGCGACGCACGATTACACCGTGTATGCTTCGTGTGAATTGCTTAAGACGAAGGCAACGGAAGCTTACTGGAATGAGGAATACTCTGGAGATTGAAGAGCTGCTTGAAAGTTGACCGTATTGCGTTCGCCCTTGCTGACCTTGGAGACAGTAGGGTAGGGTGTATCATGCTCAGGTCAAATCTTGAAAAACTTGGAATTTCAAGATTGGCAGTATGTATTCCTATGTAAAATTGAATTTTAAGAGGGGTTCGTCCTCCGCAACTTTTGCGAAAAATCGCATTTAAGTGTTCAAAAACGCACTTTTTTGTCGAAAAATGGGATTTTTTGCCAATTTCAAAGACTTGGTAGCCTCAAATGACCTCCATATGTTCCATATTGTTCACATACACCCTTAAGCATTTCTAGGGGCAGGCTTGGACCCATTTAAGATCAGCCAAAGTGGTTCATAACCCCTAAAATAACCAAAATCACCCAAAATGGCCCAAAACTAAGGAATTGTATGATTTTTAGTCTCCTATACACCACATTTCGCGGTTGTTCTCTTCATCAGGCAGAATTTTTTTGTTCTTTTTTCTTGGTCTTACATTTTCTTTTTTTTTAGAAACGCCTCCACCAATTTTTATTTATTTTCTTTTCGGGATCACTGAGTGTGATGGTAGCTGCCCCCACCTTTCCGCAAGCTGCTGTGACATTCAAATTTTTTTTTGCAATTGCAATTCTTTAATATTTGTATAAGTCCCTCCTCCACCCCCAGCTTGTAATAATACGCCGATCAACTGAATTTTGAGACTTTTTCTTCTGAAAGCATCTTGATTTGTCTAGCAGGTCTTGTAGAGATCTAAAACATGTAATAATGTCTTGCTTTGACTTGAAAACTGGCAACAATTCTCTGTGATCGATCCTAGCACGAACAAAACCATCTCTTCTCTCTTGCCCATACACTGCATGAGCTGCAGCTGAAACTTCCTGGACTGCTCTTTCACAGCTTTGAGTGTGAACTGAGAGTCAACTTCAAGTGGAGACCTGAGAAGCTCCTCAACTTCTCCTCTTACATCTTACAAGTGAAGAGTGGCTCACAGTTTCTCCTTATCCAATTAATCAGAGTAATTGGAGAAGTGGCATCAAAATTCAGTTTAGGGTTTCTATGAGTTCTCATACTCATGTCTCCATACTGACTTACCTCTGATCTTCTTGATCACCCCATGCCCTCTCCTCCTTATCCTCACTGCACAGGAGGCAATGAGTTCTCACTGTGAGCATGATATGCTCCACGAACTATCACATGAGTGATTATGTTCCTGACTTCAGAGGTCTGGCTTCTCAGCAGTCCCAGAGCGGTCACAATATGGTGAGGTCCATACCTCATGTGGTGCTTCACCTTGATCTCAAAATACATCTCGAAGTAGAAGTCCAGGCAGAACTTCAGCAGCACCTCCAGCTTCTTCAACACCTCCCCCCTTCAGACCATGCTGCCTCAACAGCATCAACAGAGCCTCACCTGTAGTCAGCCAGCGTGACTGATTCAGTGGGCCACACTTCAGACCAGCAACTTCTTGCTCAAATCTCCTGTCTTGAGAGCTTTGATCAGTAGGTAGCAGTTCTTCCGGTCAGTGCTAAGGTTCTGTACAATGTCTTCTGGCAGGTCAGTTATATCTTCTCCTGGCAGAGCCTTGAAGTTAAAGTTGACAGGTATGTCATTATCTTCTCCAAAAGTCTTCCTATTGGACCACTGAACCCAGACTTGTGTGTAGGACCATCAAGCTTGATGATCATGTGTCTGAGGCTGAGTTCATTAATTGCAACTGGATATCAGCCAGTGACACTTGTGACCTAGCAGTCTCTCCAAGTGAGTGATGGCTCCTCCATCAGGTCCTGTGTTTGTGTTGGTGAGTCACCACCAAGGACCACAATAGTATATTTAGCACCATGAGCATAATCCACTCAAACAAGCCTGAGCTATCTTCAGTGCATTTCTCTTTCCTTCAGATTCTTCTGGTGTACAATGGAAGAATACTTCCCTCAGGTTCCCAGGTAACACGATAGTGCTCTTCAGTTGTAATATCAGGATGGAAGCGGTCAGTTTCTTCATGTACCTCATGATCTTTGTCTTATCTTGTTTTCATCAAAGAAAATTCCCTTGATCTCCTCTCCCTCTGTCCTTTTCTCCAGGGCCTCCACCGAGGACCTATTACAGACTCCTTGCCCCTCCACATCTTCATCCTGTCAACAGCTAGATATGCCTTATCAGCAGATAGATGGCCAGCTTTGATGAGATCTTGCAAGAAACCAGTTGCAATGGCTGCTGCAGGAGTGTTTGCTACCTTGAACCTGACTGCAGCCGCAGCAGTGCTTGAGATATCCACGTAGTTCCTCCTGGCAGAGGTGGAGACTTTGCCAGTGTTGACATTGGAGCTTGTGCCTGGCGCAGTACTGGAAAAATCTGTGTCAGCAGTAGGAGCTGCTCTGCCTGGAGACTCTTGCAAGGAAGTCATTTCATCTCATCATCATCATCCATCATCAGCTCTAAGCAGTAGCTCCTTTTCTTCTTCCTCTTTTCTGTTTCTCTTCTCAGCTGCCTTCTGTTCTTCCTCCTTCCTCTTAGCAGCCTTCACCTGTTCACTGTTTCCTTCACATCAACAGATGCCATCCGGAAGCCAGAAACTTCTGAGGTTTTGATCCTCTGGTAATGGAGCCACTCTAGCTCTAGCTTTGGAATCTTCTGAGGCAGAGGACAGTCACAGTTGACATGAACTCTAGCAGCACAGCCAGAGCAGCCAGATGCTTCAGTTCCACAGAGAGTGACATCATGTCTGCAGGTTGTTATGTCAAACAATGTATCAAGTTCAGATATTCTCTTCTCTCTCTTTGCAGCCTTCACTCTGCCATTCACTAGGTCAATCATTTCATTCCACCTGACAAGAATCTTCCTGGCAATGGATCTCTCCTGAATGATCACAGAAGGAGTGAACTTGGCATTGCTTTTGCGCCACTGTGCCAGTACCAGTGATGCTAAGTCCTTAGCCAAATCTTGCAGAGGGTCTGAGCTCTCTTCATATCATCCAGAAGCAGCTTCTCTTCCTGGAGGGGATTCCTCTCTAAACACAGCTCTCCAGGTTGGACTTCTGTGGGAAATAACTGCTTGCCTGGACCCACCAGATCACTCAGCTTTGAACCAGAACTTTTTATGGTCTTTCGTCCTTGCTTAGCCATGGTGGCTACACAATCTCACCAAGCTTTGTATCTGAAACATAGAAAATTATCAGTGAAACTCTAGTAGCCTATAACAGCTGTTACAATGGTTTTGTTTGGTACGAAACCGGTCTGTTACATTTGTACTACGTACAGTGTATGTCCTACAGCTGCTCTGTACATAACCAGAAAACGAAAAAGTGGAAATTTGAACACTTAAACGTGATTTTTAGCAAAAGTTCAAGAAAACAAACCCCCTAAAATTTAATTTTACATAGGAATACATACTGCCAATCTTGAAATTCGCGCTTCAATGAACATAATACACCCTACTGTAAGGGGCCTGTTGAAATACTTGTTGAACGGTCGCGATCGAATTGTGGTGGAGGATGAGCGACGAGCGAAATGGGTTTGTGGCTTGTAGATTAATAGGAGGTTTACGGACCTGGGCCTCGAAAGGTGCTTCTGTAGTCAGGTTGGCCTTGCCGGCGAGAGAATGAAAGTTGACATCGGTAGAGAACTGGTAAGAGGCCAACGGAACGCCTACAGCAGTGATGTTCTTTCTTGTAGGAAGGAATTGCAGAATCGCCTCAAGTGTTGCTTCGTTCTGTATAGTTGAAGTATGACTTGGGACTGAGGCCGGCTAAGGTCGTGATGGCGCTACGTAGAGAGAATAGATTCACGAGGAGGGAATAACTAGCAGAGTGAGAGCGAATTCCAGTGAACTCTGCCTTATATACGCTCATAAGACGCTAACTTTTCGCGTGCCTTTTTGGGAGGACACAAGCGTCCTTTTGTTTCGGTTTCCTTGCACACCACGTGTGTTTTTCGCTTCCTGATGATTCTAAGATGTCTGCAAACGGCGAGGGAGAAGGAATTCCTCTCTCTATTTCTACAAGAAATGTCTGTTTCTATTTCTGCCCTCTACATATATATATATAATACTTTGGTTTAGCTTCCGCCCGAATTGTTCATTCATGAAGGTCAAGCTTGTCACTCCACCTTAAACCTACAATTTAACGTGGAATCCGAACTACGCCCCACCAGCAGCCCAGTGTCTTAACCACTAGACTACCCAGGGTACCCATTTATCTACCAACCAATTTCTTTTTATTGTGTGGAATGATGAACAGCAGGGTTTTTGCTGCGCGCCGCCTGCTGTCACTGGGTCTCGATCCCGGGGCCGATGGATTCGTAGTCAGCGACGCTAACCACTACACCACCGATGTTGCAGATATAATTATCTTATTAACTTATTGTTAGTGGCTCAGTGGTTACGATGGCGGACTATGAGAGGTGTAGTTTTGTTCTTAAAGTTAATCAATAATATGTCGTGCGTTTTTTTTTTTACTTTACTTACAATAACAGAAATGTTCACAGTAAATAACAGTCAAATGGTACAGGATAATATAATTGACTAAATTAGAATGTTCATATTACATTGATTGGCTTACAGGGAAGTCATTGAAACAAAGAATAAACTTTGATTAATAATGAAGGACATGTAATTAATTACATGAGAAATGCGAGAAATACGTCGAGTCGAAATAGGAGGGGCCTAAACTCTGCGAGTAAGTAGGCTCATAGATGAAGTTTAACGGGAAGAGTTCTGTGTGTATTTAGATCTTCCTTTGAAGCTTTTTATGAGAACTATTTCTACAAGAATTTTACTGAGGGATTTTGAGTACCTATAGAAATTTGCTTCTTTGGTAGGTAATTATAAGCTGGGGTAGGCCGTACTTCGTCTGGTTTGTCGTTTTATGATTATTTCGTCCTCAATAATGTAGTTCTTTTCCTCGGTTAAAATTATCACTGGTTCGGTGTGGAAACTGTTGAAGACATCTGGCAAAAGTGCCTCGCCTAATTGGTCCGATCGCAAAGGCAGAAAACTCATAAGACATTTAAAGGAATTTTGTATATGCATTGCGGTCTAATGAATGCTTAATTGACTTTTTACGTTGTGGCGCAATTCTTCCATGCATCTACCGCGTTTATGAGCGTGGAAGATTGTTTTATCGTGCATGCGGGTTGCTCTCTATATATATACACACACACACACACACCCACGCAGAGGATTGATAAAAATAAATAGACACCTTTGGTTTTTCCATAATTTTGTATTTGATAATAAAAGTTAATAAATAATAACAGTTTTATTGAATCAATATATTTAGAATCATGCTGCTTTTTTCCCTTTGCATTATGTGAAGCATTACGTGAAGCAATTATGTGAAGCTGACACACGTTCTGTCATTCCATTGATGAGCTTCGCCATTTGTTCTTGAGCACAATCATCGTGGCGTCTATTTACTTTTATTAACCCTCCGTAGGTTGAAGTAATTTTTTTTGTTTTTTTCTGTTTAAGGTGCTTTCAACCCTGCTGGATTATTGACACCATTTTTTTTTTTTTTTTTTTTTTGTAGAGAAAGGTGGTGAAAGAAAAGTAGTAGAAGGATCTATAAAATTGTTTTTTTTTTCTGTTTAAGGTGCCAGGTTTTTTTTAACAAATAGATAATAGACAATTAATAAATAATGAATTAATCAGTATAATATACAGTTTCGGCATGGTCAAAAAGTGTTTTGTAGTTTTATTTTTAATTTCTGAGAGAAATGAGGGTAAACTATTTTATTATTATTATTATTATTAATATTATTATTAGGTACTTACGTATTATCTGGACTACCAAACTGTTTATTATGTATTTTTGCTCTCGTCAATTTCGTTTAAACTAACGAAAATATCACAACGTAACCTAACCAATCATCAAGGGCGTACAGTTGACCTAATTGGGCATTCAATTAACCTAACCGGGCATTCAGTTGACCTAACCGGGCATTCAGTTGACCTAACCGGGCATTTTCCGTTTTATTTTGTTTTTCGTAGCTAACCTAACCTAAAATCTAACGAAAATATCACAATTAACCTAACCAATCACCAAGGGCGTACAGTTGACCTAATTGGACATTCAATTAACCTAACCGGGCATTCAGTTGACCTAACTGGGCATTCAGTTGACCTAACCGGCATTTTCCGTTTTATTTTGTTTTTAGGTTAAGTTAGCTACGAAAAACAAAATAAAATGGAAAATGCCCGGTTAGGTCAACTGAATGCCCGGTTAGATCAACTGTACGCCCTTGATGATTTCTTAGGTTAGGTTGTGATATTTTCATTAGTTTAAACGAAAATGACGAGAGCAAAAATACATAATAAACAGTTTGGTAGTCCCGATAATACGTAAGTACCTATTATTATTATTATTATTATATTTGCTTTTGTCCTTAATATTTTCTGTCCTACACTGAAAAAGAACTTAAGTTACAAGACTATATGTTAACCAGGTCAACAGACACACTCAGTTTTAAAACTAAGCTTATAAGTTACTTGACCTAAAAGAATTGTAACTAATCATTAAACCTGAAGTAGTTAATGTGCAGCTGCAGTTAGTCTTGGGACGAACCCGTCACTTGGCGATGCCAAATAAATTGACTTATTCAATTTTCTCGAAAGATGTCAAATGACTAATTGTTCGTTCTATTTTTAAATCATTTGACTAGTTTCATCGCGTGGTTAATTATATACTGACTAAATTTTGAAAAACAAAACGAACCATATGTTGTAATAGTGATGGTACAGTAATTAGTTTCATATTAATGTTAACTAGTAGATAGAATATAAACAGTCTAATGAGGAATGTGCAGTTGTGCACTCCAAATAAAAGCAGACATTTCATTGTCCCAATTTTGCGAATTTTGAAACGTTTAATGCATTAAACATTTCATATTAGTTAAACATTTCGCTAGACATTTCAGTAAGTCACTTGAAATGTCTAAATTCTTCCAATTTTCTAAACAACTGAAAAGATGGATCACCTGAAGATCAGGGCTCACAGCCTTCTTTAGTTAGCTTTATAAGGCTAACTAACGAAAATATCACGACCTAACCTAACCAATCGTCAAGGGCGTACAGTTGACCTAACGATTGGTTAGGGCGAGATATTTTCGTTAGTTACCCTTATAAGGCTAACTAAGAAGGCTGGGGTCCCTGATCTTCAGGTGATCCGAAAAGACTAATCTGAAATGTCTAATGGAATGTTTAATGAATTGTTGGATCACTTTAACATATTGCTTCCCAGGAACCTCTCTTTAGCATATTACCTCCAGTGTATATCACTTTAACACATTGCTTCCCAGTGTATATCACTTAACACATTGCTTCCCAAAAAGAGACATTACACAACCAATTACAGTTACATTACAATAGTTTCTAATATTTAGAGATTAGCTAGTCGAGAAAATGTGAATTTATGGAGAACTTAACTTATTATGCTTTGCCATTTTTTGTGAATGTAAAATATTTGGATCACCTGAAGATCAGGGACCCCAGCCTTCTTAGTTAGCCTTATAAGGCTAACTAACGAAAATATCACGACCTAACCTAACCAATCGTTAGGTCAACTGTACGCACTTGACGATTGGTTAGGTTAAGTCGTGATATTTTCGTTAGTTAGCCTAGATTACCAACCTCTTTCTAACCAACCAACCTTTCTCTTTTTAACATATTGCTTCCCAGGAGGGATCACTTTAACATATTGTTTCCCGAATGCTTTGGGAAGCAATATGTTAAAGTGATCCGAATTGATTAACACTGAAATGTTTAATGCAGGAAAGTTTAAAGAGTTTCTATGAAAAGAATTGCCCTTACAGCATTACTCTTAAAAACTTTTGACCTTCAATTTATATCCATTTCTTCTTTTAATTGACTTTGTATCTCTATCAAATAAACTCCTGTAATTTATATTATCAAAATCACTTATCAGTTTTAAATACTCGAATTAGGGTAGTTCTATTATATACGGGGCTCGAATTGAGGAGGTATGAGGGGGTGGATAGCATCCCCCTTGTTAACTCAAAATCAAATAACCATATAATGTGTTGTCATTAAAGGATTTTATCATGGATAAAATCATGATATTTCAAAATATAAGTTCCGAGTCAGGTGTCATAATTTACTTTCAGGAAAAAATATGGAAATCACTGAAAAAAACGTTTCACTAAACTGATCATTTTGTTGAATATCTTTCCCTGAAAAATCACCAGAATGTAGCAATATGCAGTTACATTTTTTTTAATTTTCACGAGGCGGGGGGGGGGCATACCTCCGAACCCCTCTACCCTACCCACCCTCACAATTCGACCACTGATTATATATCAAGAAGCCTAGTTCTAAGGCTAGGCTCAGAGTCACAGGCTTGTTCTTAATCTTGAAAGACTTTACTAGCCAAGGCCTGGCCAAACAAATGAAATTAATAAATGCATTAAAGACGCTTAAAAGACCTAAGCCTACGTGGAATAAATTAATAAATGCGCATATATAATAACTGTTTTTAGCTCTTTTCGAGATAACCTACAAATACGAACACTAAATAAACTGCGTCACAATTTCAAAATAAAGGGTGTTTCAGGTCGACCCTAGAAATACGGAAATTAGAATACTTAGGACAGTCCCGCATTTGATCCAAAAATCCCGCGTTGAAAATGTCCCACAAAAAATATTTTTTAAGCAAATTTTTTAGGGATGAATTTATTTAGAATTTCAATATTATGTATAATAATTTCAATTTATTCACGATGTTTAATTGTTAAATATTATTTTAATAAAATTTTTCTAATTTTGTTTGTCGTAACCGTTGAAGAAATCTAGTTTCAATTTGAAAAAAAATTTGGTCTTAAAAAAAAACCTCAGAAAAATTTTTGTCCCGCATTTTTAAAAATCTGGCAACCCTAGCCGAATATTGGAAATTCACTATTGGGAATTCAGTTTCAGGTCGATCCTATAAAAAGCGACGAAGTATAATATGTTGTTTTATTGTTATTATTGTTTACGTACAAATTCCGCCAATTTCCATATTTCTAGGGTCGACCTGAAACACCCTGTATTTTTAATTGCAATGCTTATGCGTCTACGCGCAAAGAATAGAAAATTAACTTATTATACGCATGAAATGTTTAATTTCTACGCCGCTTTTATATAGTGCAAACATTTAAGCACCATATGAGAATAAAAACCCACTCTAATAGACAGAGTTTATTTCCACGACAGTTTCGACGCCCACTGGCATCCTCCTCGGGTGGATACAGAAACACAAATGAAACAAAACAAGAGGGAAAAACAGTTCAGGGATCGACCGTTAAGAAATTCGCACCTAGGTTGGATTCCATTCTCTCGAGACAGGAGGGGCATTTTCATTAAGTACATTCGCACAAATTTTAAAACTATCTTCCTGTTCTAAACATACAGATTCTATTATTTTTACATAATTATTACATTTATAATTAAATTTATTACATTTAATATTGCATAATTATTAATTACAGAAATTATAAATTTATTATTACATTGGTTATTACATTGTTGTTTATTATACAGAAATTATAAACCGAAAAAACGAATGAAAAAAGGCGATTAGGAAATAATCCAGAGACCATTGAGAAATTCGCACCTAGGTTAGATATCGTTCTCCCGAAACCAGAAGGGCATTTTATTACAGGGTCAGCTTATAACTACTTTCCACAAATTAAAAATATCTTCTTGTTCTATACATACAGATCCTAATGTTTTTGACATAATTACTGCATATATTTATTTCCACATTAATTACTTCCATATTACATTTACTAAAAGCGAGTAAGGAAACATTCCAATCCAGAGACATTTAAGAAATTCACACTTAGGTTCGAACACGTTCCCACGACTCCGTAAGGGATTTATTGACCAAGAATCTCATTAAAGGGTCTAACTTATAAGTACCTTCGCACAAATTAAAATTATCTACTTTTTCCGAGGAGGATGCCAGTGGGCGTCGAAACTGTCGTGGAAATAAACTCTGTCTATTAGAGTGGGTTTTTATTCTCATATTTTGACCTTCACGTAAAAAAGTGAAGTTTTTTTGCATTTATTTAAGCACCATTTTCAGATATATCAGATATCTACAGGATGGCCCATAAGTCCAATGGGTTATAATTAAAGCGAAAATGCGTCTATCGGAGCTCACACTGACGTAATCGATTACTAAGGAAAGAATATTTGACGAGATGGTCATAATATTTTCCACTTTGAATAATCAATAAATATTTCTAAAATTATAAACTTTTTACTCGCTTGATTTTGTTTGTATTTTCGCTTTAATTATAACCGATTGGGACTTATGGGCCACCCTGTATAATTAAACCTTTTCAACCATAGTCAACAAATTTTTTATAATAGAAGGGTAACTAAAATATTTGTACATTTTATATATACGCATGGTCAGATTACTTTTGTGAAATACGTAAAGATGGTCAGATGTGTGTATTTCTTTAACGAGTAAGGTGGTCAGCTATTATGTCAGTAAATCTTAGTTACTAGTCAATGCACTATTAGTGTATTGATACCAATAGTCGGATTACTCGTATGAAGTATGTGAGGATAGTCAGATAGGCTGTTTTTCATTACGAAGTAAGGTAATCAGTTGATATACTGGTAAATTTAGTTAACAATCATTTACGTCGCTTGCCTCGAAAGGCCCTAGCTCGAAAATTTGAAAAATAACGTTTTTATCAAAATATTGGTTCGTTTTCGTGTTCTATACCTTGTCTCAAAAGGGCCTAGCTCTCCTCCAATCAGAAAGCTCGTGTACCTTGTAGAATCAAGCGGGACAAGTGGGACGACCTTTAGAGCAACAAAACAGTTTTTCTTGTTTCCTAAACAATTCATTTTTTGCGAGCTAGGGCCTTTCAAGATATAAGCGACGAAATGCACTTGGTAATATTCTTAAAAGTTGAATGAGTGTCTTTATCGGTTTGTGATCTTGTTCACTGGACTACTTTCATAATTCCATTTAACTAGTAAAATGACCAGTTCAACGCGAAAAGAAAATTACTACAAGATAAAATGACTCTAGGAGCGCGGTAATTTAACTAACCTTTATAGAGCGACTAGGAAATTGACTAAAGAAAAATTTTCTGTGTACACATCGCTAAATTTTAAGTTTTTGTATAAATAAATCACTTGATAAGCAATTTTTTTTCCATAGTTCATTGCGAGCAAAATTACGGCTAAAATTCTCAGTAGTGCTGCCAATTCTTATAGAACTTAGCCACTCATCGGTGATATTTACGCATAGCCACTTTCTGACCATGTTTTCCCCTCCGATGCGCAGATACGGCACTTTGTTCCTTCCTGAGGAGTATTTCGGCGAGAGGGGAGGAATGAGTCTACCACTATCCTCGTGCTTATTTCACTCTACACAGAATTGTCTTCGTCCCTCCCCAAAACCACCTACTTGAAGCTCATCGACGTCTGGTTCGTGTTCTGCATCTCGTACCTATCTTTCATCATCACGATGCACCTCGCTACCAGCCGCGTGTCGGGTTCGAACCCCCGAAAAGCCTGACATTCCGGAGAAATAGCGTCGGTATCACCGATCCGACGAGTGTCCGCTCGCCCATTCATCTCAAAGTCAATGATTTCAACCAAATATTTACCGGCAAAATTACCTCCAGGGTTCGAAGTATTTCGATCACCTGGGAAATGGACTCCCGCAGGGATGTCAATGAGAAGAGTGTTACCACACCCAAATGGAAAAAACCATGAGCAAACGCAGGTTTTTAAGGTGGTTTTCCTTCACACTTAAATACCCTTCGAACCGATGTATTTTGGTTTCTGCGAGGGTGTTTTGCGGGCTTATTCTGGTCGGATTTCCCCTATTTTATTTCTACGCTAAAACGGATATTGTGTGTAACACGTAATAAAACTTTCCAAAGTCAAGTCTGATAAACTCAGATTATACCATTAAAGGATAATAATAATAAGATAAGCATCACTCCTATCTACTGACGAGTTAATCGCTTCTTATACAAGAAAGAGCAAACGCGTAATTATACGCGTCTAAATGCGAATAAGTTACGGTATATTTGAATCTCAGTGACGCGACATCCCTCGCGTAAAATACAGAAATAGACAATGTGTGTGAAATAAATGTTTATTAAGCGCACGTACTTTCGGAAGAAGATTTACACCGTCAACGGTCACATCGAACGCGCACTGCAAAATCAACTGCCAAGATTCACGCCCGAATAAATACGCATATCCCAAAATATATAACCGAACAATCCGGGAAAACGCGAGCTGGTATATGATGTCCGCTTTAAACGTATAGCACGGAAATGTTAGCATTTATAGGACGTTTTGAAATAGACCGAGAATAGGCGAGTCTTACGTTCAAACCTTCAAAACTATGATTGATTTAGAGGAGGTAAATATGTACGCTCATTTATTCATAAATTTATTCATAAATTGCTTTTATAACGAATCTCTTCGTTTGATAATGTAAAAAACACATCAATAAACGTACGAAACACGATCTGGATTTTATTCAAAGGATTTTAATTTATAAGGAATTCATTTTTGGATTAATTTACTTAGAAATAAATTTAAAAGCGAACGATTTCTTATAACAGAAATATTTATTCAGTATAAGTAAACACACACACACACACACACACACACACACACACACACACACACACACACACAGAATGAAATTCAATTTTATATTTGAAACGAAAGTAGTTTTTGAAATTCCGCAGTTCAAAAATATATATTATATTATATATATTATATATTATATTGTATTTCGTTAATAAATTGCTCTTCATTAGTTCAAAATTTATTATAATAATTATCTTTTTAAGCACACATGAATCTAGGCTTTTTTATAAAATATTTGTCGATCACAACACAATATATATTATATATATATATATATATATATATATATATATATGTCCTTCATCGTTATGTTATACAAAATATTTCTGAATTTCTGTCCAATCGCAAAACAAATTTACAATCTACAACCAGATCAAAACCGGAGATCAACCAATCAAATTCAAGTACTCGGATTTACTACAGTTCTCAACCAATCAGAACACTTTCAAAGAATTTTGGTAACCAATCACCATTAAAGAATCCTAAAACGAGGCGTGGCTTAACGGAAAATAGGGTGGTGCTTCGAGACCTGGAATCCTGGAAGCTGGATGCTGCGAAAGATTCTTCCACTCAGTACAAATTTGCTAAGAAGTGCGTAAGCAAATAATAGGATTGAAAACTCTCATTTAAGAACTCTAGAGTGGCACTCGAGGGTACTTGAGTTGGAATAATAAATACTGAAGTGATTTTTTTTAGCACCCGTCTGAACTATATTATATATATAGTTCACCCGTGCGCCAAAGATGGGAATGTAGGCATAGGTATAAAATATATATTTATAGATATATATTTTATACCTAATTTGGAATTTATGGTAAGTTGATCTCAGTGTTTGTTTTTTCTTAAGAGTTTTAATTAAAGTACATTTAAGTTTGAAACATTTAAAACATTATAGTTAAAGTGGCCTTATAAGTTTGGATATACAGGGTGATACAAACGTTCCAAAAATATGTATGTAACAGGTTATCTCTGGAACACCTTTTTGGATCACCATATATATATATATATATATATATAACTTTCAGCCAGAAAAGTAGAACACTGTCTCAAATGCGCTCATGACCTTCATAAGATCTTTAGTTATGCACCTTTATGAAGAATATTAAGTACCTAACTGTGACGTCATTATGCTAAAAAGACACCTCTGTGTGCCAGTTTAGAAAATAATATAACAAAAGCCTTATTAAATAGTGAAAAGTTAATGCATAGCGACATATAACATTATTAGAATATCTTGTCAGGTGTTACAAAAAAATTGAATAAATTCATTATGTTTATTGAATACTGCCAATATATTAAACCTTTATCAAAGACTTTCCAACTCTGCGTCTCAGTACGTAGTTGGTCCACGGTTACGGCCTCCAATCGACCTGGCATGGAATCAACGAGCCTCTTACATTCTTCTGTAGTTATCGATTGCCAGGTTGTCATGAAACACCTCTTCAGTTCACTAAGTGTTCCTTGTTTACAATTTTGGACCTTCTGCTTAGTAATATTCCAAAGATTTGCTATCGGATTAAGATTGAGAGAATTAGCTGACCATGGTTGTACTTCAATTTCATGAGCATCAAACCACGCAGATGTTGCACGAGCCGCATGAGCTGCAGCTAGGTTATGTTGAAAAATAAATGGTTCGTCTCCATATAGCTGTTCTGAAGACTCCAACATAAAGTATTCTAAAATTTCTTGATAAACGTGACTATTGACAGTTCTATTTACAAATGCAAGTAATCCCACACCATTTGCTTTCATGCAACCCGACACGAACACAATTGCCGTAAGTTTGTCCGATCGCTTCAAGCAGCTTTCATGATACATTTCAGACTTTCTTCGCCAAACTGGCGGACTCTTGTCACCAAAATGACCCCTGTCACCAACTAGCACACAAAATTTTGATTCCTCTAAAAAAAGAACTTTTTGCCACTCGTTTGCAGTCCATGCAACTCTTTCTTTGCACCAAAAGATATCCGTCTTCTCTTTCGCTTCGCATTTAAACATCGTGCTTAACTTTCGGTTTTCGTGACCGACCGAAATCACATTGCAGTAAAGCCGGTGAGTGTGTTAGTGTGAGGTTACGTGACTGCAAATGGTGTGGGGGTCACTCGCATTTGTAAATAGAACTGTCAATAGTTAAGTTTATCAAGAAATCTTAGAATACTTTATGCTGGAGTCTGTAGAACGGCTGTATGGAGACGAACCATTTATTTTTCAGCGACCTGGCCCCAGCTCATGCAGTTCGTACAACATCTGCGCGGTGTAATACTCATGAAATTGAAGTATTACCATAGCCAGCTGATTATCCCGATCTTAATCCGATATAAAATCTTTGGAATATTGCTAAACAGAAGCTCCAAAAGCGTAAACCGGAAACACTTAGTGAACTGAAAAGGTATTTGATAACCAGTGGCGACCATACTTGGTTTTCGGCCCCCGTGCGACAGATTTTGGGGCCTCTCTTCCCAACATATATCTAGTTTGATTATATACCTACTGACGGGGGTTAAAAATTGATTCAAACCGAGGTCTATAGATAATGAAGGCACCTAACAGCATTTATTAATCGAACACACATCATACAAACGAAACACACATCAAAATAACAAACATTGAGACGGGAATAAATACTTTGAAATGTAAATAAATGCTAATTACATCTCTTCCTAATTTATAATTAAATGCAAAATACAAAATTACGGCTAAAAAGACTGTAATTAAATTCTAAATACATTTAAAATTTAAATCTATCATGATAGATAATCTTAACTCGCATGACAGGTTTACAACACAAGCTTACAACTTCAATTAATATATAAAAATATTCATTTACAACTACGAGTATAATCTAAAACTTTTTTTCCTCGTTTTAATACGAGCAAACTCGTCAATACTTTTTGGAATGTCCACTTTACGGGCTTGTTTATTATTATTATTATTATAAATATAACCAAAATTTTAACTATAAATATAACAACGGGACTGTGACAGTGTGTGCACTTGCTAAATCGCCTTATCTTTGTTAAAACGCTTTAAGGTTACCCACCAATTTTTGTGTCATGTCGACATTTTTATAGAATTTTGTATAACATCTTTATATGGTTATACGCCCTTTTTATACGAAGGTTTAAAACTTCTCCAAATTAGGCAAAAGTGAGAATCTCAAAGGAGAATCTCAAAATTACAATAAAAAAAAGCTTTTGAATTAATCACGTACGCAAATGAATATCTTTTTAACCAACATAGTTTATTTTATAGATACGAAGTATATTGTTTCTTATGACGAGGGCTTGGTGTGCCCCCCTAGAGCCCGTAGGCCCTTATACATCGCACACCCTGCACACCCTATATGGCCACCACTGTTGATGACAACCTAGCAATCGATAACAACAAAAGAATGCAAAAGGCTTGTCGACTCCATGCCAGGTCGATTGGAGGCCGTAATCGTGGACCAACTACATACTAAGAGGCAGAGTTAGAAAGTCTTTGATAAAGGTTTAATATATTGGCAGTATTCAATAAACATAATAAATTTATGGTGCTACTTTAGTATGCGGTCTACCTACGATTGGTTAGGTTTAGTCATGATATTTTCGTTAAAACTAACGAAAATATCATGACTAAACCTAACCAATCGTCAAGGGCGATTGACATCGGGATGTAAACAAGCAATTAGTAAACAAGATAATAAGATATAATTAAAAGGTAGACCGCCGAATCGTAGGTAGACCGCATACTAAAGTAGCACCAAATTTATTCTACTTTTTGTAACACCTGGCAAGATAGTCTAATAATATGGTATGTCGCTATGCATTAACTTTTCACTATTTAATAAGGTTTTTGCTATTAGTTTTTTTAAACTAGCACACAAAGGTGTCTGTTATCATAATGACGTCACAGTTACTCAATATCCTTTATAAAGGTGTATAACTTAAAGGTATTATGAAGGTCATGAGCGCATTTGAGACAGTATTCTATCTTTTGGCCCGGAGTTATATATATATATATATATATATATATATATATATATATATATATATATATATATATATATATATATATATATATATATATATATATATATGTATTATATGATAAAAGTTAACTGTGATCTTAAATAAGATTTTATATATTCCGATAATTTGAACCTGATTAATCCCTTTGAAACCAGGTTGAGTTGATTCCTGCATCAGAACACGATAGGTGTTATGGAGTATAGTTTTGGGGCTTCGTTCCCTCCCTGCAACTTTATGACCCCTCCTCCCCTTAATCCAAGAGGAATTATGCCCCCCTCCGACCTGATCAGATCAGCAGTACCTCCAATAAGGAATGACCTTCATCGACCTGATATCTATAATAATTCCAGACCTGATATTGGAACAAGGACAGAAAGTGTGAGGTTAGACTCATATAATTCCATCTACGGTTTATTCCTTCATATATATATATATATATATATATATATATATAGAGAGAGAGAGAGAGAGAGAGAGAGAGAGAGAGAGAGAGAGAGAGAGTGTATTTACATTTAACTTGTAAGTTTGGAGAGTATTATTATTTGGGTTGAAAATAGCGAAGATGGTGTCAATCATGTTTTTTTTAAGGCTTAATGTTTTTACTTTCATCAAAAAATGTATTGATTCTTATTATTTTAATTAAAGTGATTTGGAATCGTTAAAAAAAATCTTGTTTATTATAACGAACATCTTAACTGAAGATGTGATATTTACGTGGACAAAGTTTATGTATTACATGCATGTAAAATATATGTAATTTCCAGGATATCACTCGCAGTTCAGCTCCATATATATATATATATATATATATATATATATATATATATATATATATACAGGGTGTCCCATAAGGCCGGCATCATAGGAAAAATAATAAAAAAGGCAAAACAAAAGCTTTTATTTACAGAACGTGCTCAATATGTCCACCATTGTTTTCAATACACAAATTGAATGATGAATGATGACGGTGAATGATGTCAGGAGTAATGGTGTTACATGCCCCAATAATGCGCTGCCGCAAATGTTCAACACTTCTAATTTTCTCTGCGTATACCAGCGATTTCAAGTGGCCCCAGAGATAAAAATCTATGAGTAGAATTATCTGGATTCGTTCTTCCTTGCTCACAGACATTATGGCCTGTAGAAAGAGAAAAATATGAATTATGGTTTGTAGACATAGAAAAATATGAATTTCTCCTATGATACCGGACTTGTGGGACACCCTGTGTATATATATATATATGTGTATATATATGTATATATATACTCTGTGTTTTTTTATAATTATTTAGATTCAGGCATGGGGACGAGGCCGAGACCGAGGCCGAGGAAATACATTTTTAAAAGGCCTCGAGGCCGAGGCCTTTTTTAGGGGAGGCCTCACGAGGCCATAAGATTGTTAGGGTGAAGGTATTTGCACCCAGAGGTGTGATATTCGGATGCAAATAACGAATGCGGTATTTGCACCTGTGGGTGCAGATACTCACTTCGAAATCTTTTACGAATAAGCTCCTCCATGCTTTAGGAAGGCTCAACAATCTCGCCTAGCCTAAGCCTAAAGCTCTTCCAAAAGTAACCTACCATACATGCCCTCACACTAGCCTGTATCTCTTTTTTTTTAAATCCATAAGGAAAAACAAAATTGTACCAAAATTATTAAGCAAAGACATAGGTCACTTCACTTACCTAATAAAAGGGAATTATTAAGCATTAAGCACGTTCATCTATCACACGCGGCCACACCACAACACCGACACGCTGTGTGTTTACACTTGCCAGGTCACACAGTCAGATACAGTTGCCAGAACAAGATTTCCTGGGCACCATACATTAGCCCAATAACTTTTTATTTCTCATTTCATGCAGTTCTTATTTTTCATTTTAACATACCCGCAATATTTCAAGTATTTATGATAATATGGAAAGTTATGATGTGAAGATGATCTAGCAAAATATTTCAAAATTGTACTAACTCACTGAGTGTTGATCGTATAATTTCTGAATGGCTACAATTATTAGCGACTCTAGCGAGCATTGCAAACAGAGCTACATTTTTTTTAAGTTTTGCATTTTTATGTATCGTGACAATAAGAAATTGTGGTCTTAAAGTCTAACAAAGATCATTAATGAAATTGTAGCTTGTACTGTATGTGAAGGATGTTTCTGATGTACGGTAGGCCTATAGGTATGAAGTTTATATCATGCCATTACTATATAATTATATATACGATAATAATATAATAACGATAATATTAAGAATATATTTGCACCTGATATTTCAACAAGGCTCTGTTCGCTCACCAACACTCTTCAATTTATACATGCATGACATTCCAACACCCATAGATAACAAGCTTACCTTATCACCCACAACATCATCCATAACTTACAAACATACATAAACAGTATACAAGACTGGCTCAAACACAATAGACTCAAAGTAGCGCCCACAAAATCAACCATCACCTTGCTAACAAGCATCACAAAAGAACACCAGATAACTCCACAGCTTACACTAAGCAACACCAACATTCCACACACTCACAGGACCAAAATACTTGGGGTCACATACAACACATCATTATCTTTTGCAAACCACATTCAGGACATTAAAAACAAATGTATGTCAAGACTTAACACGCTTAGGGTACTAACAGGCACAAACTTTGGACACCAGCACGAAACAACATCATTCATATACAAACAATATATTCGCTCAGTTATGGACTATGCTAGCCCATGCTGGGCATCCATTATCTCAAACACACACATAAACACCTTACAGACAATACAAAACAACGCACTTTGTATCATTACAGGATGCACTCAAACAACACCAATAGAACACCTGAACACAGAAACAAAAATACTGAAAGTTAGGGAACATTTAATGAGGGGAACACAATTCATGGCAGCAGCGACAACTAACCCACAACACCCTTACCACTACATGTACAATCACGCACCGACACCTCGCACCATTAACGTAACACCAGAGAGACATTATAACCAAATATTCCATTCCATACCACGCCCCACAGACATCACACAGTACAGAAAACACATACACACACACCTAACCAACAAAGCACTGACACGACTCGATCCGAATGTGGTCCTAGGTGCGAAGCCGCCACCCATTGACAAGGTCAGAGACCAGTCTGAGCAGATTGGATCGAGTTAACTTAGCACGATTCCGATGTAGCCATCACCCCAACTTACGGACATATAAACACAGACTAGACAACTCCACAGACGACACCTGCCACCTGTGCCAAGACACACCACAAACAATTGAACATATTATGACAGACTGTACAGCTCTAGCACAACATAGAACACAACACAACATCACAAGTGCGCTGAACCTCTGGTCCACTCCGGAGAGGGCGATCGGTTACCCGCGTGCCGCCGGCTTGCTCGATCAGGGTGGGCTGATCGGCTAACCAACAACAGCAACATGTTATATACTGTATGTAATTTGATTCAAGAGTATATTTGCACCTAATATTATCTATTATCAGACATTTATAAAGTTATATGTATAATACCTTATATTATTAAAGTAAATGAAAAAGACCGAAAAATTTATTTGCAAACAATAAAACAATTTACAGCTCGGTTTAATGCCGATATTAGCAAAATTATTATTTGCATCCGATATTATATATTCATTTGAAATCATATTATTTAGAAGTTTATATGTTACAATTTACGACGGGCGGGCGAAAAAAAAATTATCGACGCTAGTAGCTAGTTATCGGTATACCAGGTGGTATTCTTCTCTAGTTTGGCCTATTTTTTGTTATAGAAATAGATACAGTACAATAGTTTATACACATAAATAACACAAACACATTATATGAGCTCAGTTCAACTGATGACCAACTGATAGATTGCTTTCCCACACTAGTTTTGGTACATTAAGTCAATTGGGCTACTGCTGACTGACTGAATAATATTTATATACCGCGACATATTAATATTTATGTACCTAACGTCACAGTGACCTGTAACTAATCCGTTGGTCACCTAACCAGTGATGAGCTGCCAAAATTTTAACAACCAGTTCCCTATATAAAAAGTTCTGATTTAAAGGATGTGTCACAGTATGTAGTTTTTGTACCTTTCTCCATAAGAAGTGGCAATGCATTGTGTCATTAGGAGTTGTACTCGTCCTTAACAATAAAAAAAAAAAATTTGAATAAATTTTAAAAGAAGAAAATATGAAGAATATTTAAGTATATTAGTTATTACTAATTAGTTAGTAATTACAAAATAGCTTCAAGATAACACAAAGAAAGAAATTATTATTTTGAAGAACATTTAAATACATACCTTATTTAACACTAATTAGGTAGTAATTTCCAAATGGCCAGATAGTGTTATTTTTCCTTTGCATTTTAAGTTTATTTTGTACACCGTTTTATAAGATTATTCGGTTTTAAGCTCATTTTATAACAATATTTGTTTTCGTAACAATTTTTAACAACCGGTTCTAAAATGCTTCAAAATTTTAACAACCGGTTTGAACCGGCTCCAGCTCACCACTGCACCTAACTGAATAGTATTTATCAAAGACTGCCGCCTGACTAGTCACCTGTCTGAATAATATTTATCAAAGTATGCCGCCACATACGGTCACCTGTCAGGTCATGGTCTTCACCTGAAGAATAGCCACCCTCACCTGAAGAATCTCCACCCCAACGCTACCGGGGGTTGAAAATTACAGAACAAAACAAACCAGGATTCCCTAAGGCCTCACGAAAGTCAGGAGGCCTTTCCACTTTTCAGCTGGCCTCGAGGCCAAGGCCACTTTTGAGGTCCGAGGCCGAGGCCAGGCCTCAGCTCCATGTCTGATATATATCGGGTGATTCATAAGTCTGTTACCACTGTAATGGTGAAATATTTTCTGTTTCAGATTGTTGATTTGTGAAAATATGGGGTATGGTCAAGGTCTCAAGGATAGGGTATATGCAACAAAACGTCGTAATGTCAATGATTTAAAAGACACAATTTCCACTGTTAATTTCCAATGTGTAATTGTGTAAAAATAACCTCAAATAAAAAACATCACAGGTTACTGTCGTTTCTAGTTACTTTTTATTCACCATTACAGTGGTAACACTTATGAATACCCTGTGTGTGTATATATATACTGTGTGTGTGTGTGTGTGTGTGTGTGTGTGTGTGTGTAAGAGTCTGAAGCTGTTTATTTTTCTAAAATCAATATTATTTCTTGGAGAACATCTATGGTACAGCCATGGAAAAAAAAATTCACTCTCAGCATTCTTTATAAGCGAAAATTCCTTTAGTGAACATTTATTTTTGCAGATTGCATTAATTCGGATTCAGTTAAAAACTGTAATAGGAAATTTCCATTCAATCAACCATCTCATTATTCCGGCACACGAGACTCATTTTTCAAAATTTGCTCTCTTGAAGAAGGCATCAATGAGAATAATGTCTCTTCGTGTAAAAGTTTCAATATTTTCAAAGTGGACAGTTTGTGAACAAAACGCCTCTCTAATATAAATGCAGATTTTCAGTTTTAAACATAATCCTCGTTGTTTACTGGGGGTAGATTAACCCCCTTCGCAACATCTAAGGTCATATGACGGAGGGGATCTACAACTTTACGTAGGATTCGAACCACAGGTTGGTACATAATCTGAACTTAGAGGTCGGCCTCCAATTACTACCCAGACCCAATATCATGCTTTAATTCGCTGATCGATAAGGAAGCGTTGTTACGACACTGGCTATGAAGTAGCCCTAAACATGACCGATTTAACTTAAAACTACTCCAAAGGTCTTGTATATGATACAACCTATAGCAGTGGTGGCAAACCTATGGCACGCGATCAAATTTGCCTGGCACGCCTAAGCATAGAAATTGTTATCCAAAACATGAGTATAAAATAATAGACTTAATGTTTATAATTTGCTGTAATATATAGAAACTTTGGTGGCACGCGAAATTTTTTTTATGGTTTACACGTTTTGTTTGGCACGCGACTGCAAAAAGGTTCGCCACCCCTGACCTATAGCATATAAGATCTTTCATTTCCCAAAATTAAACCTTCGTCGTGTATCTCATGCCTAAATCTTTGATTATGTTAACTTATGCTCGGGTTTGAAAAAGAGGACATGCAATCATCCATCATCCGTCAGAAGGAAGATAGTTCTTAATTTGTCAATATGTAAAATTTGTCGATATGTAAAATTAGGCAATTTATAAATTGATTGAAATTCAGGCAATGCGTCAAATTGGTGATACACACAAAGCCTAACGAAACGTAACCTAACCCTCCTGACAATGTTGCGTATGCAATTACCCATACCCTCTGGTATTTCCCAATATGTTGGCTAAAAATTCATGGCTCGGTTAGGTTTAATTAAGTATTAAATAAATCGAGCATTTGACACATTGCCTATAATTTCAGTCAGTTTATAAATTGCCTAATTTTAGACATTGACTAGAACATACATATCACTCAACTAGCATAAATATAGACACACTGAAAGGGGAGAAAAATGCCTTTATTCTTTTTATATTAATTTTTAATCTCAAAATTCTTACAATATTTTTAACCTTTAATATAGGTAATATATATAAGGTGTATATATAAGGTATATAAGGTATATAGGTATATAAGTGCAGATGCACTTAGATCAGATTTATTGTATAATGAAAAACGCCTCTTAATGTTTTACCGCAAAAATCACAAAATTCAGTATGTTTCTGAAACTCGACAATGCGGAGGAAGTATAAAATGTTATTATCAGTTTAAAAATGACGACTAACAGTATATTAATATTTGTGTGTCCAGATTAAATTTGTGAAGAGAATTGGGTTGGAAATTTTTATCTAAATATTTATAATTAATTAAAGTACCTTTCCATCAATAGAAAGCAAATCTAAAATAGATATATATTATAATATAATGTAATATATTGTAATGAAAATTAAAATATATATATGAGGTTAACTCAAAGTACTTCTATAATTTCGCAAAAAGAAAGTCGAAAAACCAAGCGACTATCGGACCTTTAAAAAATGAGAACAGTGATTTATCTGATGATCTAACAGAAGTATCTGAAATATTAAAAGCTCAGTATGAATCATCTTTCAGTATCCCAAAAACTGACAAATTGATTTGCGATAGAAACGCGTTCTTTGAAGAAGAACCACAAGGGGAAAGTATAACGGATTTCGACTTCACGACGGATGATATTACACAAGCCATAGGGAAACTAAAAACACTCAGCGGCAGGACCGGATAAATGGAATGCCACACTGATCAAAAACTGCAAGAATGCAATCGCTGAGCCCCTATACTGGATATGGAGACGATCATTAGACACGGAGAAATACCGGGCATCCTGAAGAGCGCGAACATAGTCCCAATATATAAAGGAGGAGATCGATCCCAGGCCAAAAACTATAGGCCAGTGTCGCTTACATCTCATCTCACTAAAATATTTGAAAGAATAGTTAGACAGAAAATCTATGACTTTTTGGAAACTCAGACAAAATTCAATGATAACCAACACGGGTTTCGATCAGGCAGATCATGCCTATCACAACTAATGGAACACTACAACAACATTATTGATTCACTTGAAAGTAATGAAAACTATGATGTACTATACACAGACTTTGCTAAAGCGTTCGACAAGTGTGACCACGGAATCATAATACATAAACTGAAATATATGGGAATAACAGGAAAAGTAGGGAAATGGATATATAATTTCTTTAGTGAGCGGAGGCAAGTCGTTACAGTACAAGGAGTATCTTCATCAGAATCAGAGGTCCTCAGCTCAGTACCACAAGGAACAGTATTAGCTCCACTACTCTTCATAATCATGCTAACTGACATAGATGAGGACGTTACCAGAGACAGCACAGTAACATCCTTTGCGGATGACACAAAGATCAGTAGAAAAATAAGAAACCCAGAAGACATAGGATCTTTACAAACCGACATAAACAAAATCTACAAGTGGACTGAAGACAACAATATGAAGTTTAACACCGAGAAATTTCAGCTATTACGGTACGGAAAAAGAGAAGACCTAAAGTGCATGGAATATTATACCCCAAATGGACAGGAAATTCAGAGAAATTCCAGAGCAAAAGATTTAGGGTTGTAATGACAGATGATGCGAAATTTGAAACACAAAATAAGATTGCAGTAACAGAGCAAAGAAATAACGGGTCAGATATTGAGAACCTTTAAACGAAGGGATAGGAATGTAATGATTCCTCTACTAAAAACCCTGATCATACCCAAATTAGAATACTGCTCGGTCCTAACTTCCCCATATAAAAAAGAAGACATTAGACAGCTGGAGGGATCCAAAGAAGCTTCACAGCCAAGATCAATGGGTGCAAAAACTAAATTACTGGGAAAGGTTACGAGAACTAGACCTATATTCACTGGAAAGGAGAAGAGAGAGATACACCATTATTTACACTTGGAAAATAATGGAGAAACTAGTCCCTAATCTTACTCTGAATCCCATAACTCCCCAAACAACGATGGAAAGTAGAAGCGGTAGACTGTGTCGTATTCCCAAATTGAAGGCGAGAGAGGGAACATCCTTAACCCTGAAAGAAAATAGTTTTGTAGTGAGAGGACCAAAACTGTTTAATCAGTTGCCCAAAGACCTAAGAAAACGAAGGGAGTTGCAGTGGAAATCTTCAAAAGAAGACTAGACGCCTGGCTCAGAACAATCCACGATGAGCCGGGCGTACCTGGCTATGTGAGGTGGAGAGCGCAAGAATCCAACTCACTACTTCACCAGGCCAACTCGAGAGGAGGGGGCGACAAGCTTGACCTTCGCGAAATGAGAAATCATCGCGCAGAACCTTTGTAAGGTTGTAAGGTAAGGTGTATATATATATATATATATATATATATATATATATATATATATATATACACACACTATATATATATATATATATATATATATAATATATATATATATATATATATATATATATATTATTATATATTATATATGCACTAAATATATAAAATCATATATATATGTTACGCCCCGTTTGTGTAATTGCTTAATTCATGAACTGAGCAATATAATTGCCTGTTTCATGAAATGGGCAACTTCCTGCCCATTACATGAAATGGGTATTTATATTGCCCAGTTCGTGAAATGGGCGGAATTTTGCTTGCCCATTTCATGAAATGGGCATCTGTATGAAGGAAAATTAAAATTTCGACTGAATCATTTATTACAAAAGTAAAACATTAAAAAGAGAAGGCAAGTGATAATGATTAGTCTACATTCTCACAGGATTTGTGACTGTGACAGGCGCTGTTGCAACGAAGATTATTTTTCAAACATAAACATCGTTTAGTTAGACAATTACTTCTACAATGGCACCTCCTGAACCCTTGTCTTCCACAAACACTTTGTAGTTTAACGATTTCGCGAATGCTTAGTTTGTTTGAGGGAATATCACTAGATTTAAGACCAGTATAGTGAACAGATTCAAACTGATTCCTTGAAAGTTTACCACTTATTTACTCCGACATTTGTTCCTACTGTGTAGCCACCGTCGTCCTTAGCAAGAATTATACCTATTATATTAGGAGGATCACGTTTATTATGATCAAATTGAGATACTGTAACTGCTACATTATGACCAACGTCGACCACTGGCATCGTTTTTTTTACTTCGCGTCAACATTTTTTCTGCTTGTAGCACGATGCCCTCATGAGCGTTTTGTCGTGCGAGTACAGCAGGGTGTACAGCAACATCGTCTTGTGATACGTCCTTAGATGATACTTGCAGCACGGTTGTTTCATGCGCAGGCGAGTGGTCTGGCTCAAGCGGTGGTAGTGCGGGTGTTTCAGCAACATTGTTTTGTGATACTTGCTGCACGGCTGGTTCATGCGCAGGCGAGTGGTCTGGCTCCAGCGGTGGTGGTGCAGGTGTTTCAGCAGCATTTTCTTGTGCTGGCAATGTTTAGGCGTTGCAAATGGGCAACTTACTGCCCATTACACGAAATGGGCATTTATACTGCCCAGTTCGTGAAATGGGGGGGAATTTTGCTTACCCATTTTGTAGAATTGTATAAGATTTTAAAGGTCATACACGTGATTGCCCATTTCACGAACTGGGCAATATAAATGCCCATTTCATGTAATGGGCAGTAAGTTGCCCATTTCATGAAATAGGCAAATATATTGCCCAGTTCATGAATTGGGCAATTACACAAACGGGGCGTAACATATATATATATATATATAATATATATATATATACAGTATATGTAGAAAATTAATAAAATGTTTAACATTTCTGTATACGAACGTTGTAATAACACGTATTACTCAAATATAATATCAATCTACAGTTTGCTATATTTTTATCCCACCTTTTTTATACTTCCATTTAAATACATTGCGTGCCTACTTCTTAATTTCGAGTTTTGTTAACGCTATTATTATTATGATATATATATATAATATATATTGTATAATATTTCGCTTCAGAATCTTGCAGGTTATAATTACGTATAGCAGATATATGGTGTTGAATTTCATGGTGTTAGAGGTGCATATTTAGGGGGCTTAAAATTATTGCTTGTAATTATATACGATGTAAGGAGTAAAGTATCCCTTCCATTACTAGAAAGTAGCCATCCAATTCTTTTGCGTGTCATGTCTGATTTTAGGCTCTTCTCATGCGTGTACAAAAGGCTTTTGAAAGTCAAGTTAAAGAGTTCTTTCTGTATTGCTTAACTCGGAACTTCGATTTTCATTCGTTTTAATCGCCAATTTGGTTTCATATACTTCATTAATGTCATTAGTGAAGATCTCGAGAGATGTACTTTCTGTTATCTTTCGCCTTAATATAAACTCGGATGTATAAGGGACAGCGGTATCTTTGCTTATTTCTGGTCTTCTTTCGTGCCTCCATTAATTGTCTTGCCCTCACCAATACTGTATATCTTCGCACACTTCATAAACAGAAAATTGAAATTCCGCATTGGTAATTCCACATCCTCTTTTCCGTCTTCCGTTCTTTGAGTTGAAGGAACGGAAATCCAAGTAGATTCGGATTTCCTTTCTATCTACCGATCTACTATTCTCTGAGGTGTTTGACTTATAAGTATGGAAAGTGCGCTTCGATTCTTCCAAGATTCCCCTCAGGTACCTCAGGATTAAAACTTTCTCCAGAGAGCAATTTGGCTTTTAACCTTGTATATTTGCGAATACATTTTTTATCATTTCCTCTGCTTTTACATTCAGCTACAGAATATAACTGAGGTTTTATTATAATTTCTATTAGAATTGTCGTAATTCGCTCAAGAATGAGTGAGCCGAAACCAGCTTAACTGTGACGATAAGCTTATTTTCCTCATTACTTATTCTCAACCCACGCAACCTCTTCAGATTTATTATACTTAGTCCTTATATAATTTGTAAGTATACCTCGCTGTTTTTGGGTTCTTTAACCTCCTTCGTAATGGAGAGGACCTACAGCTTTACGTGGGATTCGAACCACGCGTCACTACATCATCAGGACGGGGAGGAACGTCTCCCATCCAACTACTACTACCCAGACCTAGCGTCGCTTGACCTCGCTGATCGACGGGAAGTGGTGTTTCGCAGCATGACCACGACTTAGCCTCGTAAGTATACGTATATAAGAACGCTTACTGCGTGCAATTAATTTACATATTTAGATTACTGCAAATTTTATTCATAGCAATGCGTACACACATGATTCGAAGCAACAAGTGCATTCGTTTGTTTTCGCGCAAGACGCATTACAGAAACTTTTTAAAAATAACATTTATTACATATTTTCGAAATTCATTCAGAAAAATATTACTTTTTAATATTTTTAAAATTAAAACATTAAAACTGCGCACATACCAAAACTGTTGTAGAGAAAAGATTTACGATTTTACTTAATAGAGAACCAGTGAAGATGTAAGCCTCCATGAATGTAAAGGGTTTCTGCCGTAACATCATTAAACCTATATAGCTTACCTTTAAATTAATTTTTCCTTTAGGAAACCGACTAAATATTAATTCTAGTAAGATTTTTGTATAAGCATTTAGCCCCGAAAACTCTCTTTCACGGTAAAATATGCAGTTACATGATCATAAAAGGAAATGGCATTTTACTAAAGGAATCTCCCCCACCCAACCCCAAGTTCAAGGACGAAAAGTGTGGACAAAATTCGCTGTAAGAAGTTTCGGATCAATGAAAGAAAGTCACCCCCAGCCTTCTTTAGTTAGCTTTATAAGGCTAACTAACGAAAATATAACGACCTAACCTAACCTAACCAATCATTAAGGGCGTGCAGTTGACCTAACGATTGGTTACGTTAGGTCGTGATATTTTCGTTAGTTAGCCTTATAAAGCTAACTAAAGAAGGCTGGGGGTGGCTTTCTTTCATTGATCCGAAGTTTCCTTGCATCGTTCAGGAATGTATCCATATTACAACAACGCAAATGATTTCCAAAATTAATCATTATGTTCTCTTACGGTTAAGTACAGTAGTAGTTTGGCAGTACTCCTTATTATTACAATAATAGTCTTTAAATTAAGAGATCCGAAATATTTTTATAAATCATTAATATAAAATTAATTATTTTGTAAAAATTAGGAACAGTTTTTATACATTTAATATTGTACAGTAATATCGGGGTTTTACCATAAATACGTACAGAGAAATAATAAAATCTCAATTTGGACGAACTTTACCATATTTTCATGGGAATTTGCTTAAGAATTATTGATATTTCGCCCATTTATAATTATATAATTACTTGTATGGTACAAAAAGAAGACTGAAAAGAGGAAGGTAAGTAAAAATAATGTATGTATGTATTGGGATAGTTGACAAAGAAGCCTTTCCTTAATGGATTCAGATTTTAAAGCAATTATCCCTATATTTCACACCATACAGTATTTATTTTTAATCTTTGGAGCAGCGGAGGTTTGGGATGACCCCATCTTCAAGCGCAGCCAGAACCATGATATAGTTAAAAGGGGTGAGGAATCAATTTGAACCGAAATCGATAAACTGAAAAAACTTATACATATTTAAAAAAAAATCTAAAACTGGAAAAAACGTAAATCGAAAAGTTTTGCCAAAACTGAAAATCAAAATTGAAATTGAAATAAAAAAAATTAAAAACTTAAAACTGAAATCGAAATCGATATTTTCAATTAAGTTTTAGTAAATAAAAAAAAAGCCATTTTTAAGTACTTAAAAAAAAATCCCTTCTCTTTTTAATTTAAATATCGGTCAACTCGTAATTTTTTAAAAAATATTTTTAAAGAATTAAAAATTAAGATAAAAAAAAGGAAGGGATATTGACTTAGTCAAGATAAGAGATAAGAAAAAACATTCAGACAATAACCTTTTGGTAACCTTTTAGTTAGCTTCCGCCCGAATCGTTCATTCTGATGAAGGTCAAGCTTTTTACTCCACCTTAGACCTACAGTTTAACGTGGAATCCTAATCAAGCCCCACCAGCAGTCCAGCGTCTTAACCACTAGGCCACCCAGGGTACCCATTTATCTACCAACCACTTTCATTATTGTGTGGAAGGATGAACAGCTGGGTTTTGCTGCACGCCGGCTGCCATCACCGGATCTCGAACCCGAGGCCGATGGATTCGTAGTCAGCGACGCTAACCACTACACCACCGAGGCGCATCAAGGGCGGCCCGGATTTTTTACATAGTAAAACCCTACGGATATAAGAGCGGCCACTGACGGATATAAGAGCGTTTCTCCCGGCGCTAGGCCAGACTAGATTCTTGAGTTCTAGAATCCTGTGTTTGTTGTTGTTGGCTGTGTTGTCCATGTTCGTTTATAATTTGTGACTTCGTCCATTTCATCGAATTAGCCCGGGTCGAGGGGGATGATCACGACGACGACGATGAGGTTGAGGATGCGCCCTCGGACCGACGGGTCCTCGAGGCCTTGAACCTCATTCGGCGATTTTCTGCCGCCGAGTGAATGGACCTGGAAAACCTCCGGATTCAGGATGTGGATTTAATTTTATTGTGGAAGCATCGATTGCCCAGCGCTTGATCGCCAAGAAGAAACAATCCCGAATTCCAGACTTTTTCAAGAACATGTTATAATTTGACAGTGGGCTGATGACAATATCTTTACTGGGCTGATGACGTACACTGGCTGATGTGTGATTATTGATCTATTATTGACTTGAACATGTTTTTCTCTAATTTGACCATGCGTAATGTAATGGCTGTTAATGACCAGTGTACTTTTGATAATGATTCTACACCTAATAAACATGATCATTAGCGCTTTACAATCGTTTCTAAGGTCTTCACAACCACCGACGGATATAAGAGCAAGACGGTTATAAGAGCGTTTGGCCTGGGAACCGAGGGTGCTCTTATATCCGTCGTCCTCTGTTTATATAAAACCTTTGGTTAGCTTCCGCCCGAATTGTTCATTCTGACGAAGGTGAAGCTTTTCACTCCACCTTAGACCTACAGTTTAATGTGGAATCCGAACCACGCCCCACCAGCAGCCCAGCGTCATAACCACTAGGCCACCCAGGATACCCATTTACCTACCAACCACTTTCTTTATTGTGTGGAAGGATGAACAGCTGGGTTTTGCTGCGCGCCGGCTGCCGTCGGGTCTCGAACCCGGGGCCGATGGATTCGTAGTCAGCGACGCTAACCATTACACCACCGAGGCGGTATTATATATATAATATATATATATAGAATTGGGCATGATATAAAAAACACCGCGATACTAATACTTAATACATTAAAATATATTAAAATGTTATTTGCATAAAATATTAAAATAAATATTGTTAATTGAAATATTAATTTGAATATTAAATCCTTTTAATCGTTTTTGTTCCACTCTTTCTTTCGTTATACTTATTAATTCTACGACCTAATGTTACATCATATTAATTAAATTAGTCTAAATTACTTTATGTATTTATTAAATTATTGCCTTTATTAAAAAAAGAGTAATTTTAGATTGATTTAATTTGTATTTTTTTAGCTTCGATTAAGTTGTAAAATTATTTCATGTTACGAGACCTTATTCTTAAATAAATTTTAAAGCGTGAGCTACAGTCAGCTATAAATGAAGAAATATATTAATTCATTTTATATTTTGATATTTTATTACCAAGTTTACTGACACAAAATATCAACTGCGACTTACAATACGATACAAAATCAGATCAGTAACGGAAGGCATCATAACGAATATAGGAATCTGTGGTGTGTGTATATATATATATATATATATATATATATAGATATATATATATACTGTGTATATATATATACACACACAGTGGTGTAGTGCTAAATAAAGAAGTGAGGGAAGGAACGCATTTTAAAAGTGTTACTTAGATGTTGGGGGGGGGACAATGGCGACGCGGCGAGCCCATACAGCTGGGGGTCCGGGGGCACTGTAAGCCCCCCGGGAAATCTTTTGAAATCTGACCAATTTCAGGGATATTTTGAGGTCATACGCACTGGATATTAGGATATATTCCAAGGTTGAAGATGCAGTATTTCCAGTGTCATTAGATATATGACATCCAGTACGATCAATAAAAATAGCTAACAACTGGAATGATTAACTAAAAAAAAGTTAACAACTGGTACGCCGTGGTGACTGTTTCACCAGATCTTTATAGGCTAGCATTGCCTCAGTCGAAGCTAAAAGAAATGAAACAGTTAATGATTCTTTCTCATATTTCTTCTAGGGTGGGAATTAAAATTTCATGACGTTAGAGATTTGTAAGTTCGGATTTATTTGAAATAGTGAGGGAACGCCGTTCCGTCTACCAAAAAAAGTAAGGGAACGCCGTTCCCACAGCAGTACACCACTGTGTGTGTGTGTATATATATATATATATATAATATATATATATATATATTATATATATATATATATATATATATATATATAATATCTGAGTTTGCTGTACCAAATAAAATGTTGATATAAAATTGAAACAACGGAAAAAGCTGAAATCGAAGTTACTGAAATGGGGAAAAACTGAAAACCGAAAACCTGGAACTGAGAAAACTGAAATCGGCAAAAATTGAAACTGAAAAAAAAATTCAATAGCTGAAATCGAAATTGACAGTTTGCTTTAGCAAAACCTGAAATAAAAAAATTCCAATATATTATATATATATATATGCACTAGAATCACAAAATAACACGTGACCTTATTAATAAGCAAACAACCACAAGGAAAAGGAAACACAAAGTCCGAGCGCTTTCGTGATATATTCACATTATCAAGGAAGAACAGAAATAGACGGAGATTACAAAGTATTTGAGTTAAATAGACAAGCAAAAAATTTCACAATTGGCACCTCAAATTAAGCCTTAAAGCCCTCTAAGATTTTTTTCCCCAAATTGATAACATAATCTGTAGGCAGCTAAATAACTGAATAAAAAATATATGTATAGATGAAATTATATATTTTCATCTATACAGTATATATTTTTTATTCAGTTATTTAGCTGCCTACAGATTATGTTATCAATTTGGGGAAAAAATCTTTAGAGGGCTTTAAGGCCTTTAATTTGAGGTGCCAATTGTGAATTTTTTGCTTGTCTATTTAACTCAAATACTTTGTAATCTCCGTCTATTTTCTGTTCTTCCTTGATAGTGAATATATCACGAAAGCGCTCGGACTTTGTGTTTCCTTTTCCTTGTGGTTGTTTGCTTATATATATTATATATTATATATATTATAATATATATATTTAGGAGAAATCCAATGACAAGGAGAAATGTAAATGCATGAAAAGTCTTCTTTATTGCGCAACGTTTCGAGCATACGCTCATCTTCAGGCTGTTTAATAACAATGTGAAATTAAAATCATATTGAATGAAAAACAAACAGAAATTTCTATAACCTATTCGTAAAGACAAATTTTAAAAGACTGAGAAAAGAGGGTTAAGTTTCTAAGTTATACAGATTTACATATAAAATTAAGAAGTTATTTTTAAACATGTAAATGTGAAATTAATACACTGGAAAAATTACCAATAGTACACTGGAACAATGGAGCTATCTACCTTACACAGCAGTATCCGCGGCCGACTAATTTGAGCAGAGGAAACGGGAACGAAGGATGGCGAGGGATAGGGAAGGAGGGATTATAAGGAATTGGGGAAGGAGGAGGATCATAGCAAATTGAGAGGGACGGACGATGAGTCAACATTCAGACTAGGGGACAATGCTTTAATGAAAAGGGATTCTAAAATTCTTAGTGAGTTGGGACAAGTATTACAACCAAGAATTTTAAAATTGTCTAAAGTGACATCAATTTTGCATTTGATGCTATGTTCACGAATGCTGGAGGCTTCCTTAGTTTTTAAAATTTTACCTGTTCGGCCACTTATTCCCATATGCGAATAAAATCTAGCCCTGAGAGAGCGAACAGTGCTGCCGATGTAATTCCCAAGGAGACACCTGGGGCAGGTAAATAAATATACAACACCGCTACGCAACGAGTCAGGGGTTCGATCCTTCGCTGAGAAAAGCTACCTAAAGACGTTTATTAATAAATATGATGCGGAAATCAGTATGATAAAAAAATGTCCTTAACAATTTTGTAAATTTAAGCTTAAATTCCTTATTCAAGGGACCCATTTCAGGTACCAAGAAATATTTTATATCCTTCGGCACTGTAATACATGGAAGTTGAGGGCTATAAACATTATTTAAGAAGGATCTAATTAGTTTGTCTACATATTGAACAGGAAAACTATTATAGTAAAGTATGATCTTAGATTATTAAATTCATCATTAAGTAAGGTAAAATTAGAGGTCAAATTATATCCTCTGAACAGGAGAGTTTTAATACAAGACATCTTATAGTTGAAATCAGTAAAACTAAAAAAATTCATGCCCAAACCAGTGAAAGTGGGTTTCCTATAAACTGATGTAGTAATAGAATCACCGTTTTTCGAAATTAAAAGATCTAAGAAGGGGAGGGAGCCATTTTGCTCATTTCCATTGTATACGTTATATTGGGGTGCAAAGAATTTAGGAAGTTAAAGAATTGTTGCGCTTGTACCGCATTATCAAAGACTGCTATCGAATCATCAACGAAGCGTCGATAGAAAATTGGGCTTGAGATGAGTGGGAGATTGTCTAAAAATTACACTTTCTAAATGAGTCATAAAAAAGTCAGCTGCTAACGGTCCGACTGGTGATCCCATCCCTACCCCATCAATTTGTTGGTAAACCTTATTGTTGAAAGTGAAATAGCATTGTTTGAAGACCAATTCTAAAGTTCCTTCAAATGAGACAATGAAAAACCATGAAAATTATCAACTGAGCTAAAAACCCTATCTAAATAATGGCAATAGTTTCAGATACAGGTACATTTGTGAAAAGTGACTTTACATCAAAACTGACAAAAAACTTTTTTGAATCGAAGTTTTTACCCAGGAGTTCTTTTTGGAATTCAAACGAGTTATTTATAGTGTAACATTTTTCGCAAAGGGGGACAGGAGACGAACAACAAATTTTGCCAATTGAAAGGTGGGTAAGTTATACGAAGCTAAAATAGGACGGAGAGGTGTTCCAGCTTTATGGATTTTAGGCAGACAGTATAATTGAGCAAGATTAGCACCAGATGCGAACAACTGAGAGTAAGTATCATTTTTTATTATCTTTAAGGACTTTAGTCGTGACAGAAATCTATTAACCTGGTCTTCTAACCTTACAATGACTTTATTTACAGGTTCTAGAATTTGTTTGAATTTAGTAAGATCACTTAGGATTTCATTAGTTTTGTTTATGTAGTCCGATTTATTCAAAATAACCACTCCGTTACCCTTGTCTGGTCTAGTCACAACAATCTCCTGGTTCTTTGCCAATTCTTAATACACTGCAAATCACTCTTCCTAAATATGAAAGATTGAAATTTAAGATTTCTAAGTTTAAGAAAAAATTCTTGAGTTAAATTTGAGAACTGACATTTGAGATTATTGAAATCCCCCACATGGGGAACATTTTTCAAGCCATTGAAAAATTTTTCAAAGTAAAGAAAAAACGAGGGCTTATATATTTGAAACAACGGAAGCTTAAATTGCAAACCAAGTGACAGTAAAACTTTTCCCGAGGGGAGAGTGTGTAACTAGAAAGATTCGAAATTACCTTCTCTGAATTGAAAAAATTTGGTGAATTCATTCCCAAAGCCTTTAACTTACGTTCATGTGTTTCCAAGATGGTAGAGTGAAATTTTTCTAGTTCACGTTGTACAAGAGAAATTATTAATAAATAGTCCAACAACCGACAAGGTATTTTTAAGAGTAGTTATATAATGCCCAAGAGACTTGTTATGCGAATCTGATATTTTGATTTTATAATTAATTTCATTATTTAATAAATATTCCAGGGACGATTGATAAATTCAGAGTCATATAGATTATCACGGTAGAGTTTGAAGTAAACAAATTTCGGGAAAATCCTGCAAGTCCGACACATTTCAAGAAAATAACAGTCCAGTTTTGACTTGAGAAACTTTCGTGAAGTCTTCCAAACATGGCGATAAGCCCTGAGGCCATCTTGTCCATACCTTGAATATATATAATTATGCGGGTTGCTTCTACAGAGCTTCAATTTAATATTTAGGAGAATCCAATGACAAGGAGAAATGTAAATGCCATGAAAAGTCTTCTTTATTGCGCAACGTTTCGAGCAATACGCTCATCTTCAGGCTGTTTAATAACAGTGTGAAATTAAAATCAATATTGAATGAAAAACAAACAGAAATTTCTATAACCTATTCGTAAAGACAAATTTTAAAAGACTGAGAAAAGAGGGTTAAGTTCTAAGTTATACAGATTTACATATAAAAATTAAGAAGTTATTTTTAAATACATGTAGTAAATGTGAAATTAATACACTGGAAAAATTACCAATAGTACACTGGAACAATGGAGCTATCTACCTTACACAGCAGTATCCGCGGCCGACTAATTTGAGCAGAGGAAACGGGAACGAAGGATGGCGAGGGAGATAGGGGAAGGAGGGATTATAAGGAATTGGGGAAGGAGGAGGATCATAGCAAATTGAGAGGGACGGACGATGAGTCAACATTCAGACTAGGGGACAATGCTTTAATGAAAAGGGATTCTAAAATTCTTAGTGAGTTGGGACAAGTATTACAACCAAGAATTTTAAATTGTCTAAAGTGACATCAATTTTGCATTTGATGCTATGTTCACGAATGCTGGAGGCTTCCTTAGTTTTTAAAATTTTACCTGTTCGGCCACTTATTCCCATATGCGAATAAAATCTAGCCCTGAGAGAGCGAACAGTGCTGCCGATGTAATTCCCAAGGAGACACCTGGGGCAGGTAAATAAATATACAACACCGCTACGCAACGAGTCAGGGGTTCGATCCTTCGCTGAGAAAAAGCTACCTAAAGACGTTTTATTAATAAATATGATGCGGAAATCAGTATGATAAAAAAATTTCCTTAACAATTTTGTAAATTTAAGCTTAAATTCTTATTCAAGGGACCCATTTCAGGTACCAAGAAATATTTTATATCCTTCGGCACTGTAATACATGGAAGTTGAGGGCTATAAACATTATTTAAGAAGGATCTAATTAGTTTGTCTACATATTGAACAGGAAAACTATTATTAGTAAAGTATGATCTTAGATTATTAAATTCATCATTAAGTAAGGTAAAATTAGAGGTCAAATTATATCCTCTGAACAGGAGAGTTTTAATACAAGACATCTTATAGTTGAAATCAGTAAAACTAAAAAAATTCATGCCCAAACCAGTGAAAGTGGGTTTCCTATAAACTGATGTAGTAATAGAATCACCGTTTTTCGAAATTAAAAGATCTAAGAAGGGGAGGGAGCCATTTTGCTCAGTTTCCATTGTATACGTTATATTGGGTGCAAAGAATTTAGGAAGTTAAAGAATTGTTGCGTTTGTACCGCATTATCAAAGACTGCTATCGAATCATCAACGAAGCGTCGATAGAAAATTGGCTTGAGATGAGTGGGAGATTGTCTAAAAATTACACTTTCTAAATGAGTCATAAAAAAGTCAGCTGCTAACGGTCCGACTGGTGATCCATCCCTACCCCATCAATTTGTTGGTAAACCTTATTGTTGAAAGTGAAATAGCATTGTTTGAAGACCAATTCTAAAAGTTCCTTCAAATGAGACAATGAAAAACCATGAAAATTATCAACTGAGCTAAAAACCCTATCTAAAATAATGGCAATAGTTTCAGATACAGGTACATTTGTGAAAAGTGACTTTGCGTAGCGGTGTTGTATATTTATTTACCTGCCCCAGGTGTCTCCTTGGGAATTACATCGGCAGCACTGTTCGCTCTCTCAGGGCTAGATTTTTTCGCATATGGGAATAAGTGGCCGAACAGGTAAATTTTAAAAACTAAGGAAGCCTCCAGCATTCGTGAACATAGCATCAAATGCAAAATTGATGTCACTTTAGACAATTTTAAAATTCTTGGTTGTAATACTTGTCCCAACTCACTAAGAATTTTAGAATCCCTTTTCATTAAAGCATTGTCCCCTAGTCTGAATGTTGACTCATCGTCCGTCCCTCTCAATTTGCTATGATCCCTCCTCCTTCCCCATTCCTTATAATCCCTCCTTCCCCTATCTCCCTCGCCATCCTTCGTTCCCGTTTCCTCTGCTCAAATTAGTCGGCCGCGGATACTGCTGTGTAAGGTAGATAGCTCCATTGTTCCAGTGTACTATTGGTAATTTTTCCAGTGTATTAATTTCACATTTACTACATGTATTTAAAATAACTTCTTAATTTTTATATGTAAATCTGTATAACTTAGAACTTAACCCTCTTTTCTCAGTCTTTTAAAATTTGTCTTTACGAATAGGTTATAGAAATTTCTGTTTGTTTTTCATTCAATATTGATTTTAATTTCACATTGTTATTAAACAGCCTGAAGATGAGCGTATTGCTCGACGTTGCGCAATAAAGAAGACTTTTCATGGCATTTACATTTCTCCTTGTCATTGGATTTCTCCTAAATATTAAATTGAAGCTCTGTAGAAGCAACCCGCATAATTATATATATATAATATATATATATATATATATATATATATATATATATATATCGGCTATTGATTGGTGGCGCGGAAAACGCAGTTTAATAATAAACAGGACCAGAGAAAATACAAACATCCTTCAAGGTTTAATAGTACCAACGTTTCGGAATGCACTAATTCCATCTTCAGGGCTAAAACAATAAAATGCCAAATCACATACCTTGAAGGATGTTTGTATTTTCTCTGGTGTTCCTGTTTATTATATATATATATATATATATATATATGTTTCCCACCCTGGTGTGTGTGTATATATATATATATATATATATATATATATATATATATATATATATATATATATATATATATATACCTTTCAAATGTTCCGCGCGATGATTCCTCATTTCACGAAGGTCAAGGTTGTTGCCCCTCCTCTCGAGTTGGCCTGATGAAGTAGTGAGTTGGTTTCTTGTACTCTCCACCTCACATAGCCAGGTACGCCCGGTTCATCGGGGGTTGTTCTGAGCCAGGTGTCTAATCTTTTGAAGATGTCCACTGCAACACCACTCGTGTTCCTTAGGTCTTTGGGCAACTGATTAAACAGTTTTGGCCCTCTCACAACGAAACTATTTTCTTTCAGGGTTAAGGATGTTCCCTGTCTAGCCTTTAATTTGGGAACACGACACAGTCTTCCTTTTCTACTTTCCACTGTTATTTGGGGAGTTATAGGGTTCAGAGTAAGATTAGGGGCTAGCTTCTCCATTATTTTCAAAGTGTAAATAATGGTGTATCTCTCTCTTCTCCTTTCCAGTGAATATAGGTTTAATTCGCGTAACCTTTCCCAGTAATTTAGTTCATTGCACCCATTGATCTTGGCTGTGAAGCTTCACTACTTCTCTTCTAGCTGTTTAATGTCTTCTTTTTTATATGGGCATGTTAGGACCGAGCAGTATTCCAATTTGGGTATGATCAGTGTTTTCAGTAGAGGAATCATTATATTCCTATCCCTTCGTTTAAAGGTTCTCAGTATCTGCCCAGTTATTCTCTTTGGTCTGTTTACTGCTATCTTATTTTGTGTTTCAAATTCTGCATCATCACTCATTACAACCCCTAAATCTTTCGCATTAAAATTTCTCTGAATTTCCTGTCCATTTGGGGTATAATATTCCATGGATTTTAGGTCTTCTCTTTTTCCGTACCGTAACAGCTGAAATTTCTCAGTGTTACATTTCATATTGTTGTCTTCCGTCCACTTGTAGATTCTGTTCATGTCGGTTTGTAGAGATCCTATATCTTCTGAGTCTTATTTTTCTACGAATCTTTGTGTCATCGGCAAAGGATGTTATTGTGCTGTCTCTGGTAACGTCCTCATCTGTCAGTTAGCATGATTATGAAGAGTAGTGGAGCTAATACTGTTCGTTGTGGTACTGGGCTAAGGACCTCTGATTCTGATGAAGATACTCCTTGTACTGTAACGACTTGCTGCCGCTCACTAAGGAAATTATATATCCATTTCCCTACTTTTCCTATTATTCCCATATATTTCAGTTTATGTAATATGATTCCATGATCACATTTGTCGAACGCTTTGGCGTTACTTTCCAGTGCATCAATAATGTTGTTATAGTGTTCCATTAGTTGTGATAGGCATCATCTGCCTGACCGAAACCCATCTTGGTTATCATTGAATTTTTTTCTGAGTTTCCAAAAAATCATAAATTTTCTGTCTAACTATTCTTTCAAATATTTTAGTGAGATGAGATGTAAGCGACACTGACCTATAGTTTTTGGCCTCGGATCGATCCCCTCCTTTATATATTGGGACTATGTTCGCACTCTTCAGGATGCCCGGTATTTTTCCCTTGTCTAGTGATCGTCTCCATATCCAATATATATATATACACACACACACACACACACACACACACACACACATATATATATATATATATATATATATATATATATATATATATAATATATATATATATATATTGATTGATTGCTACGACAATTAAATGATTATTTATGAACATTTAATCAGTTTGGTTTTGAAGATTTATTCTTTAGGATTCTATTTATCCTGGTCTTATAATTTTACCCATTCTTTTTTAATTATTTTTTATTTTAATTATTATTCTCATGAAGAATATTTTAAATTATTGTTTATTCCCAAATGATTATTATTATTAAATTTCATACTTTCAAGCCGATTTGTGTTTTTCAGTTTTCCCTATGAAAATATTGTTTCATTTTAAGTTGGTACATTTGGTACGAAAAAGCCAAATTTTAGTTTTGCTTTCATCCGAAGTGTTCATTTTGATGAGTTTAAGCTTGTTGCCTCATGCACCTTAAACTCAGGGTTGGCAAAAACCCACCAAAAACCCCAAAACCCAGCAAAATACCAGTTGGGTTTTTGCTGGGGTTTTGCCAACCCTGCTTAGACTGCTTAAAAACTGTCATCTGTGTGTGCACCTTCAACCCGAGCAGTAAGAAAGGGCTAAACATACGCTGTAAAATTTAAAGTATTACAAGGGTACATACTGTATATAGCAGGGTTGGGTCAATTAAGTTAATTAACTTAACTTTTTTGTCGATTAACCGATTAAATTAATTAACTTAACTAGTTAATTTTTAAAAAGTTTAACTTAACTTAATTGAAATATCTCCAAATTAATTGATTAACTTCAATTCATTTTCAATTAATTTTCCTATAAAAATGCTGTTTTTATCTTTGAGTGAAATGTAATAAGCTAAGAGATGAAGGGTTTGAGAACCTTATCTTCTGTAAAGTTAACAAGCATGTTTAATTTATTAGTAAAGTATATATTTTATGTGTAATTTGACTATTGTTGTAAGGAATCTGGATTATGTTCAGTGTCAATAGTGTACAATATAAAACATACAGTTTAGAAAACAATTTGTTATTAAGGTCATTTTGTCTTTATTTTTACAATGGAAAACTATTATAGGCCTAAAAGTTGAGACTCGTTGAGAAAAGTTGAGTTAAGACCATAAATAAATTTAATTTATTTATAAAAAACAGAAAAATAATAAAAGCTTATAGAAAAAAATTATCCTTATGTCTTGCCCTGTATAATATGCAAAACAATACATAATTTATCAGACATTGACAACCATACATACAAAGTGATCCCACATAATTACAGGTTCATCATTACCTTGATTAGTTATACATAATGATGAGTCTATAGACTACTTCCAAGAAAGAAAAAGTTAATTGATTAATTTAATTGATTAACTTTCAAAATTAACTTAACTAGTTAATTTTTAAAATTTGCATTAACTTAACTTAATTGATAAGAATCTCAAATTAACTTACCATAACTTAAGTAGTTAATTTTGGAAGTTAATCGATCCAACCCTGGTATATAGTAAGTGGATAGTAGATATGTAAGGAATTATGCACCTTCCTACTGGTAAACGTTACTAAAAACAGACATTGGGCTTTATTATTATTATTATTATTATTAATACTAGCAAAAATACCGCCCTGCGGGCGGTTTTTGCTATTTCCTGCGGAAGGCTTGGAGCCCTCGGCCAATTACTTCATCTGGGAAATGAATTTTCTTACCTCAAGGTATTATTTCCTGTTATAAAATATAAAAACACTTCATCATAAACTTATCTTTATTTCATTACTGAAGAATCTCCTTGTAGACATAATTGTCAACAAGTACTCCCTTTTCATTTCTTTCTGTCAGGACTTTCAGCAAAAGATCGGCACTACGCCCCGATTTCGCTAGATCTGCGGTACTTGGGCATTCGGCCCAAACCGAATCGAATTGTGGGCCTACGGCGTATTTTATTTTGAACATCATTCCTATCCCTCTCACCTTGGGCCTCAGTAATTGGGGTGCCTGCGGCGCCCCAATTACTGTCGGTTCAAAATTATTTGGTCAATAAAACTATAGAAAAGAACGCAGCCATGAAAATCTAAAGCTTCACAAATCTTGATACAATGAGCTCAAATGTGAAGCTTAAGATTTTCATGATTGCGTTCTTTTCTATAGTTTTATTAACCAAATAACTGAACTGACAGTAACTGGGGAGCCTGCGGCCCCCAATTACTGGGGGTTCAATTATTTTGTCAATAAAACTATAGTCATGAAAATCTTTCATCAAAGTAAAGAATTTGATAGATAAACCAGAACTATAAATTACTTTGAATAATAAACAATTCTTTGTTGAAGAAGTTTAACAAATCATCAATACAAAATATGAAGGAACCGTAAAAACATTATGAAATTTTCTTTCTCTGATTTTAGTGTTCATATGTATCGCGCGCGCGTATTAGGATTCGAACCCGGGACCTCTTAGTCGGAGTCACAGTGTTGACCACTGAGTTACGGCAAAGTTAAATGTTAACCAACCGTGGTGGGTCCTACGACTTAGCGTCTTCACCTCGTCCAGAAGTGTTTTGCGTGACAATCTTTTAGCATCGATCCAATGACACAATTTCATTCAAATCTTTCGATAAAGCTCTGCATAGGGTTCCATAGATGTAAAAGCTAGTGTTTTCTGCGAATGTTTGTCGAAGTTCAGTGGGTATAACACCGCTTCCCTATAAGCGAAATGAAAGCACTGAAGTCGGGGGTCAACTCCCGATGGTACTGTTAATTAATTAATAATAATTCGGGAGTTAGCGCAATATACCCCATTCGTCTGGCCTGAGCGCTGTGGCAATTTCTGGCTTTCTTCAATGATATATGTATATCGATAGGTTTTAACCTTCCCCCAACCATCCCTCCCGCGTTTAAACTCAATTTGAATTTTATATATTTTGATTTTTTTAAGACTGTAACAATTAGTAGCAATAGTAATGCAATGCAACATGCAAAATTGCCTTTGTATAAATAATAATTATTTTCGAATTGTATCATTCACATATCCGGAGCGACAATTACGGCAACATTAACGTTTGCATCGAACATAAGTATAGTATTATATGCGTAAACCGAGAAGAACAACGAAACAAGGTGATTTCGGCGAGAGATAAATTTCGAAGATATAAGGGAGAGACGACTGCGTTGAGGGAGGAATTTAGTGTTTTGACAGCTAGGTTTAACTCACTGCAAGATTTTGTTTCAGGGAGTTTGGGCGCGAGTTATCACACAGAGCGAATATCAGACGAAACCTCTACAACGAATCCCCTACCAGTCGTCATTCCCAACCCCTTTCACCTTCGGGGATCGACCGTTTAAGTCTGTTCGAAATGGACTCCGACCTAGACAGCATAACCCATAACCTTTGATTAATAGTAGTTACGACTAATAGATTTTCCGTTTAAGAGGCAAAGGAAATGACACGCAAGAGATTAGGATAGTTGGCGATTTCATTATTCGAGACAATTACGGAAGTTTTGCGGCGGGAACCCAACCCGGAGAAGGAGGTACTGCGCTCCTGGAGCCCGTGTTGACGACATCACGGACTCCATAGACGAGGATGAGGCTCTGTCGTGTGATAATATTAATGGCACATAGATTTCTTTTTATAATTATTTTAAACGGATAGAATCGAGTAATATCCAATTAAGTAAAAAGAGATTCGCTAAGTGTTAAACCTAAATTGTGGAATGCTGAAATTAAAAGTAGTTTAATGTTAAACAGGAACGCATATTTCAAATTTAAAGAACCAAATAATATAATCTGCTCGAATGAAAATGCATACAAGTTATTGAGAAGCGAAGCAAAAAAACTTAGCAAAAGTAAGCGCAATTATGAGCTATATACAGTGTAGAGAATCAAATTAAATCGAATCCGAAGGAATTTTATAATTAATTAGCTTCGCAGACTACTAGTTCACTCCTAAACGAAAACAACGAACAAATTTACGACGACTTACAAATGACGGAAATTTTAAATAAATTTTTCTCTTCCGTGTTTACTAACGAAAATATGAACAACGTTCCTGTCCCCTTAATCATGCTCAATGATGATCATTTAAAGCCTCGCGATTTTATCATTAGTGAAAGTGAAATACTCTCGGCCATAGCTAAAATTAATCCTGATAAAACGCCAGGTCCTTATAAGCTCTACCGTTGGGTACTTAAAGAAATGAACTGCGCATGGCAGTGCGCAATAGTCTCTCCTTTTACATATATATTTAATAATAATAATAATAATAATAATAATAATAAATTGTTACAATCTGAAGAAGTTCCGTTTGATTGAAAACTTACAAACTTTAGGCCTAAGCCAATTTAAAAAAAAACAAAATCGCTTCCCGGAAATTATCGTTCCATTTGTCTGACTTCGGTAGTTGGTAGACTTGTAGAGACGATCGTTTAGAACAGAATAGTTAATCATTTTTAATTATATTGTAAATATATATGACGAGAGTAAAACAATAGATGTTATATGTTTCGATTTTCAAAAGCTGTTTGATAAAGTGCCACGTAGGAGATTATTAGCTAAACTTCAGTCTCACGGAATTGATAGTAATATTCTCAAATGGATTGAAAATTGGCTTATTGGACGTAAACAAAGAGTGGTCATTAATGGCAAAACATCTAATTGGATAAATGTAACTAGCGGCATGCCTCAGGGATCAGTTCTGGACCAATTCTTTTAATTATTTATATCATTGACATCGAAATAGGAATTAAGAGTATAATTTCAAATTTGCGGATGATACCAAACTGGGATGACGAACAAAATCAGCGTCGGAACTTTTGCAGACTCAAAAAGATATTAGGAAATTACTGGAGTGGGCAGAAATTTGGCAAATGAACTTTAATATAGATAAATGTAAAACGTTGCACATAAGGTAGAAACAATATTAAAGAAAAGTATTCTACGCGCGACAAGACACCAACGAGTGTTACGGAAGAGAAAGATTTGGGTATTATTGTTGCCGACATTCTAAAAACGAATAAGCAACGTATCGAAGTGGTTAGAAAAGCGAACTGAATCTTAGTATTTATTGGTAAATCATATGAATTTAAGTTCATAAAAACAATGCTAACATTATATAAAATTCCTTAGTACGCCCCCAACTGAAATACCGCGTTCAGTTCTGTTCCTCATATTTACGACAGGTCATAAATGGAATGAAAAGAGTATAGCGACAGGCTATACTAAGATGATCCCTAGACATACAAACAAATTATACGTTGTCCATTTAGAAACGTTACATTTATTCTCACTCGTAAAAAGGTTTATATTCGAGGAGATTTAATCCACGTGTTTAAAATGATTAAAGGTTTTGATAACGTCGAAAAATATTTCAACTTTAGAAATGCAGATAAAACTTCGCGGTAATGGTCTGAGATTATTGGGTAAACATTCTAATAATTTAATGGAGCTTAGCATTTCTTCTTCAATCGTATGGTTAATTTGTCGAACGGATTACCAACCAGGGTAGTTCAAAGTATTCGGTCGACTCCTTTAAAAAGAGACTAGATGTTTATCTTGCTTTAAACCCCCAATTATAAGCATTTGTTAGTTCATAAAAGTTTTGTAGAATTTTCAATCGAATTCTCTCCTCTTTGCTTTAAAATTTTTACTTGTCTTTAAATTTTATTACATCTTTTAACCTTCTTTAAAAAGGCAGCCTCGTAGGGACTAGCCAGTTTGTTGCTGTTTGGTGTCCTTTGTATTTCTTTGTGTATATATACATCTTTTAACCTTGCAACTGTCCCGTGCGTCGGTCTCTCTTCATACGAAGGTCAAACTAGCGGCCTCAGTATTAAGTCTGTCCTGGTGAAGGGGAGAGTTGCTTTCTTGTGATCTCTATCGCACATAGCTAGGCACATAGGGCTCATCTGGTACCGTCCTGAGACAGGCGTCTAATCTTTCGAAGACTTCAAGTTTGCTACCATTGATGTTCCTGACGTCCTTCGAAAGCTGGTTAAATAATCTTGACCCTCTGAGAACAAAGCTATTTTTCCTCCAAAGCTGAGGGTCTCTTGTCTGGCCTTCAGTTTGGGAACACTACACTTTCTACCTTTCCTAGTTTCCAGTGTTGTTTGCATGGTTTCCTGGGTTCAGTTTGAGGTTACGTACCAGTTTTTCTATTATTTTCCATGTGTAAATTATGGTATATCCCCCTATTCTTCTTTCCAATGAATATATATTTAATTTACGAAGTCCTTCCCAGTAATTGAGTTTTTTCCTCTCTCTCTCTCTCTCTTTATATATATATATACACATATATATATATATTATATATATATATATATATATATATATATATATATATAATTTAGAAATACTGAGAAAACAACTTTTCCCTGGAAAATTTTTTCCAGGAAAAAGAAATTTTAGACGAATTTTTTATTTTTAATAGTTTTTCCTACCTTGTTTGAAATTATCGTAATTATTACTTTCTTAAATCAGTGTTCCACGATTATAATGATAAAACTGTGAACCTGGCATAGAAATGGTGATATTATCGAAGCCGCATGAATTGTTTGTGTATTCAAACCTTTCGAATTTTATTATATGATTTTTATGTTTTATTTTTTAATTAAATTTTGTTGAAATTCGATGCCGCAATTTTCGTTAAACTTCGTTAAAAAATTAGTTTTTTATAATTTTCACAGTGAATTGCTAAGCTTATGTTTGAAGAAAGTTTATGCGTGAGGTATGAATTAACTCGGTGTGCGAAAGAATTTAAGAGGCTGTAAACGGAATGTGAGGTTGATGTTATTGGATAGAAGGTATTGTGGTATTCATCGATGTTGTTATAAAAATTATATGAAATATTCATCATATTCCACTTATAGATTTAATAATTTAGATTGTATACCACATAAATAACCATAGTAAAAACATTTAAAAATTCTTTAATATAATTTTTATCAACATCAGTTATTAAATAGTCTTTCCGACAATGGTTTTCAAATATTCATGAATGTCTTCGGTTGATTAAAGGAGCTTTTGAGTGCTTCGTGGCTGAATCTTTAATCGTTCTCTTTAATCGTTTCATTTTTCGAAATTTTAATAAAATTGTAAGAAATTCAAAGTTTTGCGAAGGAAAATTAGGACAAAATCCCTTAAAACGGAAATTTTTTTCCCATGAAATCAAAAAATATTTGTAAAGAAGCGATAATGAAAATATTATTACATTTCTTTTAATTGAAACATAAACAATATTTTAGAATAAAGTTGTAAAAATTGTTAAAACTGATATGATTAAATAATTAAATAATATTAATTTAAAAACTTTATTTTTACAATGAATGTAAAATTCAAATATTCGTCTCCATTTTGGAGCAGTTATCGACAGAAAATAATTCTTATTCGCTTCATTTTAAATTTCTAAATTACCACAAATTAAATTTCAATTTCTTCCCTGTACAAACAGGCGTTCCACCAATGATTACCGTCACCACCAGGACGCGCCACCCCCTTACCAAGATCTCCAGCATGAGGTCACGCGGCAAGAGGTCACACACCACGCGAGAGAAGTCATCACACCCCGATCCGTCGAACGCACATCTACTACAACAATACTAAAAAAGAATAACAAACCATCCGATTCTGAAAACGATCCCTGCTTTGGAATTACGGAACCCGCAATACCAACAAGAAGAACGAGGTTAGATACAATTTACCGCTTGTGTGTCGCTCTTAGAAACTATTCACTTATTATAACATAAATTAGCGCCAAATAAACTCCGATCTATTAAGTAGTTAAAATTACTAGTCTTGAAAATAAATAAAATTATTTTACTTTCCATATTTTGAGAATTAGCAAAGTGACGTAGTTAGCTTTCCGATACGTGTAATTTGACACTACTTTGAATGATACAGGGTATAGCAAAAGTGAGGAACCACATCAATTACATTATTTTATTAACAGAGGTTATAATAATTGCTGGAATTGAGCACCTTTAACTCGTAAACATTTCAGTACCATTACTAAAACTATTTTCAAAGTTTTGAGGTGTTTGTAACATAACAAAAAGAAAAAATGTTACAAGAAATCCTCATTACATTTAGCTCGTGTCTTTTGCTACACCCTGTTCCGAATAATAACTATAAATAGGTTTTAGAGTGTACCGATCAATATGTTTAAAAGGTCTTTGTACTATAGTGAATTAAGTTATCTCTCTCTCTCTCTCTCTCTCTCCAATATATATATATATATGAAAATTATTTCACGAAAGTGACACGTGAAAAATATTTATGATGAATAAAACCACGAGTGTGTTGAGTGTTCCTGAGGATGTCATTAGACGAAAGCGCTTGAGCACCACTTTGTGTTTCTTTTCCCTTCGTGGTTTTATTCATCATATATATATATATATATATATTATATATTATATATATATATATGGAATATCATCAATGAACATGCTCGATTTTACATAATGCAAAATTACCCCACCAGCGTTTGAGCCCACCTCCTCTTGAGTAGAAGGTGAGGGGGCTAACCACTAAGCTACTATGGATAAGAGTTCATACAACCTAAGAAACACAGCTCTTTCACGCCCAGAGGCGTTTTACGTATTAATCCTCCTGTAGTCCAGCTAATGACCAACATTTTATTCAAATTATCTGGTGCAGCGCTGGGGCCTCAGTGGAATATCATGCATGAACACGGACGATTTTACATTTATATATATATATATATATATATATATATATATATATATAGAGAGGAGAGAGAGAGAGAGAGAGACTACCGTACCTGTGAACTTGTCAAGAGATTCGCGAAAGTCAGGCTGGTGGCCTCCTCCTCTAACCCTGGCTTGGTGTTCTAGAGTAACGGTTTTCAAACTTTTCAAACCGAGGAACCCTTTCAAAATTTCAACCAACGTCACGAAACTCAGATATAAAATAACCCTATTTTTATATGCAATTTAATAAACCCTTTTTAGAGTTTTGTAATGTACAACCAAACCGCCATAGCCTATTTACAGTTGAAGGTATCATTTGTTACCATTAAAGCCATGCCGACAATACGCCATGGTGCTAATTTCTTAGACCTGATTGGTTAAGTTGTATAGTAGTATTTGATGCAAAGGGATAGGGGTTGCATTTGGTGCGAGTGGAGATAGTGGGGGAGTGCTAAAGGGGAGTACCAAGTGGGGGATTGCCAGAGTGTTAGTGCCAAGAGGGGTGCCAACCCCTAAAAAGGTAGAATAAGGTAACCTAACGTAACCTGGAAAATAAATTAAAAAATAACTTAACCTAACCTACTTCTCATACACCATTCTTTTCCTGATATATATATATATATATATATATATATATATATATATATATATTATATATATGCGTGTGTCTGACGTAATATTATGGACTTTAGCGGCCACCATTCGAGTCTGTCTTAGGCATAACAGTGATATTACACAATCAGAAGTCGAAACTCCGACCTCAATATTTATAATACAATAATTCGTTTATGCACCATTTATGTGATTGTTAAAATTATACACATTGAAGCCTAAATTCAACACGCCGCCCCGCTGCTACTATGAACGATAACGATATTAATAATAAGAAAAAATACATGCTAATAAAATAATTTATTTCTCCCTTAGGAAAAGCAATTTCGTACTGTAACTGTGTTTAAAGATCATAAGAACTTAATTCCGCTTTTCATGTCCACTTCACCTGCTCTGCCCTACCTTTACAGTCTTATTAAAACCCACAAATCTGGTAACCCTATGCGCCCTGTTATTAGCTCGGTGGGCTCTATTACTTATAAACTCTCCAAATGGCTTGTCAAAGTCTTGTCCCCCATTCTCGGAACTATCTCTGATTCACATGTAAAAAATTCCATGGATCTTACGGAAAAATTGAATAATGCACGTACTGAAACTAACGATAAATTGATTAGTTTTGATGTTTGTTCATTGTTTACAAAAGTGCCGATTGACGATATGCTTGACTTTCTCTCCCAAGAATTACATAAGTATGACCTGCCACTACCTTCACACATTGTTTTGGAACTCATTAAGCTTTGCATCAAAGACTGTAAATTCACTTTCAATAACGAGTATTATCAACAAGTTTTTGGGATGGCTATGGGCAACCCCTTATCGCCCCTCCTCTCCAATATTTATATGGAGTTTTTCGAAATTACCTATATTCCGAGAATCCTGGGGGTTGGCATCCCTTGGTTGCGGTACGTCGACGATATTTTGTGTATCTGGCCCATGAATCGTGACCTGGATAGCTTCCTCCTTCAGTTAAATGATCAAGTCCCCTCCATTAAGTTACTTTAGAAGTTGAGCAAGACAATTCAATCCATTTTTGGATGTGCGTGTACATAGGGAAAGCCCAGGTTTTAAGTTAGTATCTATCGGAAAACGACAAACAATTTGTCCTACGTACACTTTTACTCGGGACATGATACCCCCACTAAGAAGGCCATATTTTCATCAATGTTTCTCCGCGCCCTTAGGATCGCCAGTCCGGAATACATCGATGCCGAATTGAAAAAATCAACGGTATTGGAAGTGATTTGTGTTATCCATCTGCGTTTATGGAATCTTGTCTCACAAGGCAAAACGAACTTTCTATCGTGTCAATATTAACACTCGTACTTTTCAAAAATATTTTAGTACTTCCATTTTTCCCGGGCTTTTTAGGCATTGCTAATGTACTTAAACTTTTGGATATTAATGTAGTATTTTCATATAACAATATTGTGAAAAATATCATAGTAAAAATAGCCCTACCAATAATTCAGGCATTATCTATAAATTGGTTGTAAACAATGTGATTCCTTTTACATAGGTCAGACGGGAAAGGATTTGCACACACGTATAAAACAGCATCAATATTCCGTTAGAACAGGACAGTTGTCCAGTGCCCTTTTTGTCCATTTGTCAGAGTTAGCCCACTGTATTGATTGGAATAATGCTTCAGTTTTATTCCATTCAAGCAACATTGTTAATAGAAATATTCTTGAGTCTGCCATTATCCAACTTTCAAATAACTTCAACATAAGCAAAGGTCTTTTTCAACTCGATCCTGTTATGTTGAATTCCTTTAAAACAGATTTAAATAAGAAGGGTAAAACATTAAATCTTTGGTAAACTT